>CM035156.1:13398122-13738078 GCA_020205615.1 Panax quinquefolius
TGCCAATTAATAAAGTATATCAATGCTGCTATTGCTATGTCATCAAATTAGGGTTAGGTACCCTAATTCCACATAAATCGTCAATCTTGTCTCCTGCATGTAATTGGTTAACTATCATTTCCAATTATAACCGTACCACAGGTAGCAGAGTTTTTTTTAATTATAAATGTTTATCTTTCACGCGATTTTTGTTGGTATAGAGCATTACTCTTTCTGGAAAGTTGATGGAAATATATACGGCTCTATAACACGTCATTTTTTGATTGGTTACCTTGAGAAAATTGGGCATAAAAAAATTGCCCTAATTAAAAAGAGAATCTAGCTTTGACCTAACTAATTGTAAAAGTAAAATGGCCATGGAACAAATGATAGAGAGTAAGAAGGTCACTGGTAGTGTATATATATATATATATATATATATATATATATATATATATATATATATATATATATATACACACACACACACTACGTACATGGTAGGGTTAGCACATAGTTTCCAACGCACTCAAAGCTACCTAGCTAATAATTTATAAGCTTCAGATATATAACTAGCTGGTTCAAATATTTTTGGATCAATTTGCTGATATATATATATATATATATATATATATATATATATATATATCAACCAAGGAAGATAACTGTTCAAATATAGCTACAATTCAATTCAATAATTGAGGATGAAGAAGCGGCAAGTAGTAGTCAGAACTGGTGGCTCCGGTAGAAGTTGCAGTACATCGGTGGTAAGAAGCGTTAGATACAAAGAATGCCAAAAGAATCACGCGGCTAATATCGGAGGCTACGCTGTGGATGGATGCAGGGAATTCATGGCTAATGGAGAGGAAGGGTCGGATGGCGCGCTCACATGCGCTGCTTGCGGTTGCCATAAAAATTTTCACAGGAGGGAAGTTGATGAGGTAGTTTCCGAGTCTTTTTCATCTAATTCTTCCGGTGCTGTATAACAATATTTTTATTATTATTATTATAGGCCAAATTAAAAGGGCTTGAAAATTTGCTAAAAATGTTTTATGTATAAAACTATTAGTTCACTATTATTGTTCAAAGTAATATCCTCCGGTCCTCAACAAATTGATTTTTGTTGTAACTTATATAATTTTATTATATCAGGATATATATTAGATTATGTTTGCGTTATTAATTTTATGGTTAATTTGCGCTTGAAAATAGAGATTAATTTTTAATTATTGTACAAAACAATCTCCTCATCAAAATAATCTCTTTAATTAGGCCGTTAGATATCTGAATTAACGATCTGTTTGATATATGAAATAGTGTCTATAACAAAAATTTAATTTGCTATGAATATATGAATGGATGAGTCTAATTTTATGTTGTACTTATTTCATGCATGTATTGATGTCACATAATTCTTACTTATTTATTTATAATTAATTTTATAATTGAATAAATAATAGGTGGAGAGAAGCAACACATGAGTGGGAGAACATATACATGGAATGAGATAATAAATTTAAATTAGGATGGATCTTAAAGAAGTACTATAAGTAGAGTTAGTACGAGACAGTCTAATTATCTCATTATTTAAAAAAGATCAACTCTCATGAGACAGAGAGAGCATGTCACTCAACTTTACAGCTTAATTCATCTTTGTCACGTATTCATGGTCGCACAGAACTGATATATTATGTCCCCTTTGTCAAGCTGTTTTGTTAGCTTCTTCTACTACGTACGTACATTAATAATGAAATCCAGTTCAGCTAGCTTGCTACGTACCCGATCTCATGAATATTATATACAAGGCTATATATATGCACAGACAATGCATGCATACATCCATCCAACTTTCTATTAATATAATTTTCTATTGCCCCATTTTCTTTGCCACCAATTGTTAATTATATATACATAGCAGTCCCTTTTTCAAGTTATTTTAATCAAATTTAAAAGGTCCACATGCACATTAATTATATCTATCTACTTAATGATTTCTGCAATATATATATAATAGTACAAAATAGTCTCTCAAACCCTCTTCAACCCTAAAATAAATTTAAAAATAAAATTCTATAATTAATAGTACAAAATCTTTTTGTTTGCATTAATTCTTACTGTCATATTAATTATCTACTTACCACTATCTCATATTTTCATACATTTTAAATTTAGTTAGTGTACTTTAAAATGCATATTTTTGATAACAATGATATTTAATATATAACAACTTTTTATCATTAAATTACATAATCATGAGCATAAGCATAACTATTTGAGTAAATAGTATTTAATTTGTTATTACATGAATTGGTGAATATATAAACAAATAAATCATTAATTTAAAATAAATACTATATTTTATATTATATAAATAGATAAAGTATTGTCGTAGATTTTAAATTTGTTTAATTTTTCATTAATAATTAGTTTTACATTACTCCCTTCATCCACAAAAACATGACTAAAGCTATAATTTTTTTGTTATACCCCTACGGATGAATTAAGGTATATAAAATGAACGGTAACTATGTTATTAATTTAGTCGAGTCCATTATTATACAAAACAAAAATACCCATCACTTTTATGTAATCATATGGGGCTACTAAGAATAAATTTGAATTTTTTTTATTTTTACTTTTCTTAATATATATATATATATATATATAATGTATTTTGTTCATCCTTTTGAGAACGGATGAACTATTAATTAAATAGTATATTGTAGAAGGAAATATTTTTTTATAAAACGTAACTCACCATGCGCAATATTAATGATAATATTGTAATTAACACATAAATATAATATAATACAAATAAATATAAGTAATACAATAATTTAAAAGCAAAACTCGTGTCTCGCACAAAATCATGAGCTATATAAATAAATAATATTTTATTCGTTCTAAAATTAGAAATCTGATTTGATTTTTGAGGATAAATGACTACATATAAAATTTTAAATATAAATTTATTTAATTTAATTAGTTGATACAATTATTATAATTGTATAGTATATAACAAAAATTATTTAATTTTAAACTTTTATAAAAGTCATACTAATTTTAAAATTTAATATATCGTCATTTGATTTCTAAAGTCAAATTATATGTTTAATTTTAAAACGAGGGAGTATGTAATAATAATAATCCACTTTATTTCATCTTTTATCCATTACTCTTTGGTGTATCGCATATTAATCATAATTAACAAAAACGAACAAGAGACAATCTACAATGTCATACGCTCGAAAATTAATTGGAATTACGCAATGTAAGGCATGGATTTTGCTTACCGTATGGACTTTTTGTGACAATATGGACTCATGATCTCCTTCCGCCCAAATAATCAATATATTTGTTTCTCCCTCAGTTCTTAAAAGAACTGAGGGAGAAACAAATAAAAAAATAAAAAAAATTAAATTTTTTTTAAAAAAATTATCTTTAATGACCCCACAAAATTATATAGAGAAAGTACGTTCTCCATACAAGTAAGTTTGTTAGGCACTCAATTTCAATTGGGCTATAGGATAAATAGCCTGATATACCAGTCCACCGGATTATAAATACTTCAAGACTTTGGGTCTAATTTACATTACTCAATTACTTATAGGGTTCTAGGCCCATGTACGCATATAACACCCATTAACCACATCGATCTTTACTCGACTCCTAAATTTTGGACAATTTTATATCACAACTCAAACTATGAATATCAACTTCATATTAAAAAGATATTCCATTAAATTAAATTTAAATAAATGTTTGTAGGTTACCCCTAGATACATAATTTTTATTTAAAACATAATTATAAAACAGATGGTTCCATTAAATTTATCAAGTTCTCATAAAAATACCAATGTTGTTGTGAACTCAACAATATTCACTATAATAAAGACCGATGCTTTTATAATAAATAGCAAGTGGATGATGTTATAAGTGAATAATTACTTGGTAAAAAGTCTTAATTCAAAATTAATAAAAGTTCTACTTTAAAAATAATAAAAGAATGAAAGTCTGAATGACATTTTTTTTGTGTGTGGAATTTTTGTATAATTGGAGTAGAATTATGCCGAGTATAGTAATAAATTTAGGTCTGAATTATAATTACAAATATTATCTATATATAAAAGGGGCTGATCTATTGACAATGTTGTAAAAAAATGTATATCCTTATAACAAATTTTGATCGTTCATCCGAATATCTAACGACCTATATTGTTCCCGTTTATAGTTTAATTTTCAATATTTCGCAGTTTAATAATGCAGACAGGATAAATAACTAAAATAATCTCCTTGTAAATGTTTCCGTCAGCAATATTAAATTGCGGAACGCTAGGTATGGCCAACTGAAAACGACGTCGTTTGTAAATAATTTCCCGTACACAGTAAGTCTCCGATCTCGCATCATCAAGAAAAACAGAGATCCGATGAAGAGTTTCAGTTCTTGGGGGTCTCTAAATTACAGTTTCAGTTTACACACATACATTGAATCCCAGGCTTACGTCCGCATCATCGGATACGCCAAGTCCAGTGCGTCAGTTTCATTGCCCACCATAAAGTGTCTAAATTTTGATGACGACTGACTTCAATCTCATCAATCGGTTTGTAAAAGCATTAATAGGTTGTTCATCTCAAAAACAAACCTCTGCATTTCATCCCCTCCTAATTCCTATAGTGGATTATTAGTTTTGTTGGCGTTCTACCTATGGCTATTTGTTTGTCCACGCTATTTACATATTATGTATGCATTGCTGGTTATACTTTTCTACCCATACATAGAGCTTCTAAATTTTATTTACAGACCTCAAGACCTGTAATTTCATCAAACCCCAAAGACAAGTTCTATGTATGTGTATAAACCGAAACTCCTCATCCCATCTTGAATGTCTGTTTTCTTAATCATGCTAGATCGGAAACATAAAAATTAAATTTGATATTCGCAGTTTAATACTACAAACGGGAAATTATGTACAAACAGTGCTTTTTTCAGTTGGTCATTTGGACGAACTAGAAACTTTCAAAAGAGAGTTATTTTGGTCATTTGTCCGATTCACAATATTAAAATGTCAAATATTGGAAATTAACGAGAGCAATATAAATCGTTAGATAATTTATTGTAAAGATAAGACATTTTTTATAACATTGTCAATGAATCATCCCGTATATAAAATTAATAAAAATTATACTAGTAACAACTAATACCTATTTAAAATATTTATGGAAGAATAAATCTTGACGAAAAGGTCCAATAAATCGAAAAATTAGATTGGTCCCAATTTTTTTATTTCATTTTACTTTTTTGTGATTTTCAAAAAAATGTATAATATTTAATCTAATTGAAATTTTACAAAACACTATATTCTATAAAATTTAAGTTAAAATAAATATTATATATTTTTTTAAAAGTCACATAAAAATTAAATAAATAAATAATTGAAAATATTCAATAATCCGGTCCATGCAGAAGGACTGTTTATGGAATGATAACACAGTACTCGTTTGTCTACTGACGCCGCCCCTCCCTCCCCCTCTTCACCACTTCATCGACAACTAAGGAGTATCTCAGACTCTCTCTCCACGTTATAAATTTTACATTTTGTTTATTAATAAGTGGATTATTACGTTTCTATTTAGCGTGGATTTAGAAATTTCTTGAACCAAAATCCCAGTTTTTGGCTGCCGGCGACACGACTAATAAGCCATTTATGCTGAACAGGTACTCTTATTGCAATTAATTGATGATTCTGTTCGGATATTCTTAATTCTTTGAAACCCAGATTATTAAATGTTCAATTTCTGATGTTTCCAAACCCGAGATTTTTGTTTCCAATGATTGATTGTCAGTTTGTTTCGTCGTTCAATTCTTTTCTGAACTAATGATCCTTATATTTACATAAAATTTGGAAAAATAATTTTGTTTTGAGCGTTTCCCCCTTTCTTTGTTTTGCAGGCTGTTTACCATGAATGTGAGAACAGATTTAGAAAACATGTGAACAAATCCTGATTGTTAGACGTAGTTACGTGGAAAATATGTCAAAACCCTTTCTAGGGTTGAAGGCAGATTTCGATGCCTTCTCATTGTGGATATTAATTGTCCCTTTGACATTTTATGGGAATGCAGCCGTTCTTGTGAATGGGTAGAAGTTGAACCTCTATTTTGAAATAACTAAAATCCAGTTCCTTTGTTCAAAAAAGAGAAAAACCCTGAATTACTAACCATCTATTGGGTTGTTTCTTAAAATTATTCAGATGTTATAGCTGCTAGTGTCCTTGAATGGCTTCGATGTCAGAAAAGAGCATGCTTCTGTCTAGGTTTTTCTCATGCCTTATAGCTGTTTCAATGTTTCTTCTGATCCTTTCCTCATTGGTCCTGTTTCGATTCAGTGACAATTCCTTTATACCCACATCTTTTAGAATAATCGATGTTAATAGCACAGTATGGAGTATTGGCTCACCCTTGATCTTTTATCATCAAACACTCATGACAAACCGAGACCATGCAGTGCAATCAGGGTTCAGAACCCAAATCAAGCAGATATCATATTTGTGCCTTTCTTCTCCTCTCTTAGTTACAACAGGTACTCTAAGCTTCGTGGATATGAGAAAGTTAGTGTCAACATAATGTTGCAGGATAAATTGGTGGAGTTTCTGAATGGCCGGAATGAATGGAAACAACTGGGTGGCAAAGATCATTTGATTGTGGCCCACCATCCAAATAGCATGCTGACTGCAAGAAGGAAGTTGGGTTCTGCCATGTTTGTACTTGCTGATTTTGGTAGATACCCTGCTGAAGTAGCAAACCTCGAAAAAGATGTGATCGCTCCTTACAAACATATCATAAAGGCTACACCTGCTAACAACTCTGCCCCGTTTGAAGACCGCCCTATTTTGGTGTACTTCCAAGGTGCAATATATCGGAAAGATGTAAGATTTCTGCCCTTTTATTCTTTCAAATATACCTATTGGAGTATTTTCTCTGCGACGTGATTTTGGTATTGTTGTATCTATGACCATTACCTGAAGTTGGAATTGTGTACCTCATAATGAGCCTGCCTTTTATTATTAAGATAGGAATCGTGTATCTCTTCATGTAACCGGCTTTTTTTAGTATTAAGCTGCTGTCTTCCTAGTTTAATCATTACATTGTGCTTTGGATTTTCCTTTCCAGTTGTAGTTTTAATTAAGTGAAGCTCTTGATCAATGCTGTCTCTGTCTATTGCTTCTGCATAATAATGTTCTCGCCTTGCGTTAATCGAGAAGGTGTTTGTTTCTCTACATGAGACCAGTCAATTTATATTCTCTTAATATAGTACTTTCAACAATAAGTTGCTCACATCAGCCTATTAATATTGGCAAAAGTATTACTAATTAGAATTTTGGAAAATGTGGCCAGAGCTACCAATTTGTTCTTTCTACCAAAAGAGTATCCTTAACTGAAATTATTATTTTTTTTTAAAAAGTGAAAAACCTCAACTGAAGTCATCATTTAATTACAACTTTTATAAGAATTAGAAGCTATGTTTAACTATCAAATGTATTAATACACTTATATATATATATATATATATATATATATATATATGTGTGTGTGTGTGTGTGTGTGTGTACCCATGCATGCTTAGGGGACCAGGGGTCATGTCCAGTTACCTGCTCCCCGGTGCAGCTTAACAAATTCCAGTAGGCAGACTATACTGTTAAGCCATTCATTTAGTTGGCATTGCATTTCAAAAATGAAGGTACACAAGCAGCTTATTTTTTTTCTTTACGAAAATGTCTATATCATGGGTATTCTATTGGCTGTCCCCCTCTCCCCCCATCCTTGCCTTCTTTGCATCCTGCACTCTGACTGAAACTAGGCAATTTACAACCGTCCAAATAGTGGGCTCTACAACTTTATCTTTGTGGCGATCTGCAGCCTTTTTTGCTTGTATATAACCAGATTGACATTGAGTTCTTATCACAACCAGAAAAATAAAATTAAAACATAGAACGAAAACAATTTATTTTCAAAATAGTAAATATTCACGGTATAGCATTTGTTCAAAAATTTATTTTATTTATTTACATTTCCTATTGTGTTTCCACCAAGTAAAAGAGTTGGTCTTTGTTATTTTCTATAGATAAGCATTTTGGTTTACCTGTGAATAACAATTATCTGATTTAGCAGCTTGAGATGATAATGATGGGCAGCCCGTCAAATTTAATTTTTAATACACGGACTTTGGTTCTTATTAATGTTTTGAGAATTTATGATGGAATGCCTTCTTCTCCTCCTTTTTCTTCTGCTCTGCTTTTACTTTTTTCTTTAGAACGATTATTGGAGCTTTTTACTGTGGGTACTGGAATGGGCGTTAATTAACAAGCAGGTGAAATAAAGAGTAGCATTTTCTTTTCACAGGTGCTAATTAAATAAATAATTAAGGAGTAACATTAAATTACTGAGGCATACTTGTAGAAGAAAAATGAATATAAGAGTTTGCTTGTAATTTTCGTTCAAGGTAACTTCACGTACCCATATCTGTGTGTGTGTGTGTGTATATATATATATATATATTATCTTTTGTTAACAATCTATTTCATATTCTCAGATATTCTATTCAACCACACCTCCCCAAACTAGTAAAATTAAGTATTGAAAAGAAATCCTGTCTGAACTTTCCCTTGTGATGTATTTAATTCATGTGTATTATTTATCTTCAGGGTGGAGCAATTCGCCAAGAATTATACTATCTTCTCAAAGACGAGAAAGATGTACACTTCACATTTGGAAATGTTCGAGCAAATGGGATCAGTCAAGCAGGCGAAGGGATGGCGTCATCCAAATTCTGCCTAAATATTGCCGGAGACACCCCTTCCTCAAATCGCCTCTTTGATGCCATAGCTACTCATTGTGTTCCTGTAATAATTAGCGATGACATTGAGCTACCTTTTGAAGATGTTCTAGACTACTCAGAGTTCTGTGTATTTGTTCGTGCATCTGATGCTATTGAAAAAGGTTACCTTCTGAATCTTCTCAGGGGAATTGAGCAACATAAGTGGACCAAAATGTGGGAAAGATTAAAAGAGATTGAAAAGCACTTTGAGTATCAGTTTCCATCAAGATTTGGTGATGCAGTAGATATGATCTGGGGTGTAGTTTCACGTAAGATATCTTCTATACATAGCGAAGTTCACAGAAAGAATAGATACAGCAGATCCCCAGCTCTTACTGAAGACTCGTCAATGTAGTGGAACATAAAGATATGGTTAGTAGTGGAACAGTTGGAATCAAGTGAACATAGAACACTGCCTGATTTTGGAAGCTCTGCTTGCCTCTGTTTTCTGTTACAAATTCTTAACCTCTTGTAAATTACATTTGATTCGGAGGATGTTCTATATTTTTAATTTAATTTTGTTGTACTTTTAAGAAAAAGCATGTTCTACATTTAGGATTGTTGATGTATACATTTCTATAAATGGGTACTTCAGCTGTTTATTAGCCTATTTTGTTCTTTACCAGTCCAATTACCATGTGTCTAAATGTAAAGTGCGCTAAAATTATATCTTAAGATGCTAGGTCTGAGCTTGTAGTATCAATTAATATGCACTTGTATAGTGTACTAGCACAACATAAAGAAATCCTCACGTTTCATTCTAACATGCAGAAAACAGAGTTGCCAAGGCTGGAAAATGTATCATTCTTCCAAGGAAATAATTTTTTGAAAAAAACAACACTATATTGAGTGTATTTGAGCCAGCTTAATTTGTGGTTAGAACCTATACAACATAGAGTCTCACAGATAACCTTCAGCTCTGGTTGAACAAATAAAACTACAATGACCAATCAACCTATTCTGAAAGAACACAATGACCAATCAACCTATTCTGAAAGAACTTGGAAGGAAGCAGAAGTTGCCCACCGCCATCGAGTTTCTCCTTCCATCCATGAACGATAGTCATAGGCCATTCCTTTCGCCCTCGTACCTCTTCCATTTTGGATTCCTAGCAGAAAGAAGAAAAAAAAATTCCAAATATCAGCACATGTTATGAATGGGGTCTGATCCTCTTCGAACTTTTCTTTTGTTCGACTGATTTGGATCTAAAGCGGTTGAAGGTGAAGGGGCTAAATTTAGCTTCACGTGCAGTTCCTCAACATCAACACCCTTTAGAACCCGCGAATTTCTGAGAAATCTTAGGGCAAGATCCATGCTTTCGAGGCCAGAGACCTGCTCCGGTTGAATGGAAAGAAACCCAATACAAACAAGCAGGATGGCAACCCTACAAGAAGGGGCACCCATGTTTGATGTTTCTCCCTACAAGAACAAGAAGAATAGGGAGTTGGTTATTCTCTTGTTCAAGGTAACGAGGAGAGAGGAAGTGGTTTCTTTGTCTCTTTCTTATGCCCTGTCCCTGTACATATAAGCCAGTGGTTTATCTTTTATGGGATTTGCAAGATTAAAGGCATAAAGCATAAGAGGGCCCCAAAACATCTAGAGAAGTTACAGATTCATAAGCCTGCCATAGAAGGCTGCTTTAGAAGACTCCGACCGGCAGGTTTGAATAAAAAGTTGGCTGGAACACAACTCTTGGGAAGCCAAGAATCTTTATATTGGTTCCCTACATCTCTATCATTTCCGTTGCTCATTTTAGCCCAAGCAGTGATCCATCCACTGTCTTCATAAACCACACGTCAGATGACTATGCTCGCTTGTGGTGTATAATTTGATGACCATATGGAATGAGATTGGCTGCTAGAAAATCAATGACAAGAAAGAGAAGCAGCCAAAGCTGAGATTGCTACAGTTTCAAGAAAGCATGATAAAGTATACATGTTCGAGGGAGGGATCGATCGAGAATCAAGGGAATACAAGAAACCTCTCCAAACAAAAAAACCTACCACTTGTTTTATGCTCTTACTTTAGAATTTCAAGCTCTCATCTCCATCCACCAAAAATCTCGGTCTTGTGCTTAATGGGTTTTCCTTTATGCTTTTCTTTTGCGAAGCTCCAAACCATCTACTTGAAATTTTCATCTCGGAACCCCACAGTTTGTCCCATACTGGCCTCCTCGCCACTTCTCTTAATTTTTTTCACTCGACTCCACCTCTTTCTTTTCTTTCCAACTTTAATTCAGTTTTTCATTTCAATTTGTTTGATTTATTATAACTACAAGTTTGAGAAAATGGATCGATTTCTAGTTTTTTCGTTCGTCTTGGTCCAGGCCGAAATGGCCAAAAATATAATCACTACTATGTGGATTCCTGCTTTTAGAGCAGTGTTGTGTTAAAGCAAAAGAAACAAATGAGCTGTTGCTTTCGAAAATCATCTTCACAATCGCTTTTTAATACTTTAAAAACTTAAAAATAACTCTGAATTTACATAATACATATAGTAAAATATCCATGCACCTATCCAGCGTTAAACATACATTGTTGCTTCATTTTATTCTTTCGGATCCTCCATTGTTGCTTACTTAGCTACCTCCAGAATACTTGAGAATACATTTGCCACCTTGTCTGCCTGCTATTATTTAATATCAGTGAGATGAGCACTTCAAGATTTAACTTACTCCTGTCACGATTAGAGTCCTTCATAGAACAAGTGATGTGCTGTGCTGTGTTTCTGACCATTAAAATCAATTGGCACGTGAAAAAGATTAAGACTACTAAAAATATCTGATCGGTTTAGTACAATGATGAACCATCAAGGAAAAAGTGAAGATAAATAGCTAATGCAAGCAGAAGAATCACTTCAAGACTCGCACCAGAAGCTTAAATACATCTCAGATATCATGAGACAGCTCTGTTTCCAATTACTCAAACACCACAATTTCTCTAGCAGTGGCAATAACTGCTTCAAGTTTTTGAGGATTTATGTACAAAACACACAGAAATGATCTCCAAGTTTTTTGTTGAAAATATAGCCGAACATATATAATATGCATCTCGGCCAAGGTTGACTTACAGCGTCACCTATGAATCTTTAAGAGAATGGAAGAAAACCATATATTATTGAATTGGTTCTTGATGGGGGCTCACTGCAGGCCCTGGTGTTGATGCAGGCGCTGCTGTCATTGGAGGTCCAGTTGCTATTGTGACTTGCAGACCCCTATGTTGCCCGGCTTGTACCATAAATGCAACATCAGTTGCTGCCAATGCTGCTGCTGCTTCCTGATCAATAAGAAAAGAAAAATATTAGAATGGATGAATAAATAAATCAATATAGAGAAATATAATAAGAGAAAAAGATCAAGAATTAGCAAATAAGAAAAATAAAATAAGTTTTCGAGTAACCCAAGTTGCACCACATATGACATTACTAGATGGTAATAACTTGAGTTGCAACAAATCACAAGCATAAAGTGCAAATTAATAACTAACAACACGAAAGCAAATACTGGACAAGATCTACTTAAAACCATGAAGATGTTTGAGAAGTAAAGTTGTGACAAACTTTATGAATTTCATAAATAACTGTAGGTATAATGATTCTTACACCATCTCTATAATTAAATAAGCAACTAGACATAAATCTTTGTTGCAACTTAATTTATCTACTTCTCCCTCGTTCTCAATTTAAGCAAGCTCCTATCACTTTAGGATGTCCCAAATAAGTGAACTTAATCTCTTCTAACCATTCATCTCTTTATCCAATGATTGTAATTTCTCTGGTTGTAATAAAAAGTAAATCACTCATTACCCCTCCTAAAACTATATGCAAGTAAAACAACCTCACTTTCATTGGGATGGAGGGGCACTAGTTATGTGGTGCAAACTTAGGTTACTCTAGATCTTTGTTTTTCCTTTTTTTTTTTATAATTTTGAATGTTCTACATCTTGTACTTATTTATCATATATATCTACTTTGAGAAATGTCTCAACATTTTATAGGTTTACTTGTATAGACACTTATTAATGTAGTTTAAGAATTCATCCATTATAGCTTCATTTCTCGAAGAAATTGTTTCACCACTACGATTTTCATCCACCAACTACTTTTTTATTACTATTAATGAAGCACACATTTCTTCTTACGCAAAGAGTGATTACTTGGAGAAGAAAAGGAAACTAAGCCCAATAAAATACGAGATTAGCTACACCAAAAGGGCTCTTGCCTGTCTCTGCCTTCGACGCTGCAATATACTGATAGCCCAGGCCATGATGTAGCAGGGAAGAAGAAAACTGGCAGCACGAAGCAAGAAAAGCTGTAAAACACAACCACCATATCAGGCAAGTGCAGTACAGCAATAATAGAATGATGGATAAGTAGTATGGATATAGTAGAAGAAGAATGGTAAGATCCTACTTACAGCAAAAAAAGTGGAAGCATCATCACCATCACTATCACCATCTCCAATGGTTAGCGCATGCCTCAACAGCAGAAGAGCCATTAACTAACAAAAATCGTACATTTATTAAATTTAGAGGAAAAAAATATGATAAACCAAAAAATGAATCATATATCACATAAAGCACATAGACATTCAGAGTAGCCCCTAGATATAGAGTTGTCGAGGTAACATCAATTTATAAAAACAATAGAGATGAGAAGGAAAAAATGTTCACAGGATGAATAAAGAAAGAACATCACATGCCACATCTTATAATGTAAAGCTGAATCTCCAAACACGTGTTAAAGGGTAGACTATCTATAAACTGCAGCGTGGTGGAAAAATACAATACTCAATACTTTATACTTCCATTCATTTACTACTATTAACATTTTGAAGTCCAAAAGTAATTCTTTGTTTTCAACTTATGCAAGAATTCATTGCAAGATGCTTACAATTAGAGCAGCTGAGCGGCAAAACGCGGCTCCACTGGAATTAGAATCATCATATTCATCATATTCAGCCTCCAAAAGATGGCGTTCTGCTGCTGCCATGGCCAAAAGTCGAGGGTCATGCAAATCTAAAGGTGTGCCAGCAATTGTCCAAGCCCCGCTGTAAGGAACAAAATCAAGTTCGAATAGAGTCAAGATCAAAATAAGCAACTTAGCACTTCTAATCAAACAGATTAATTTACTGATATTGATTTATGTTAGGATATAAAGGTCAACAAGAAGTGGATCAGCACTTTCTAGAGCAATGTATAATACAAGAAAAGAAGACATGATGGCTGGGTAGGGCCTACAGGATGAGTAACCTAGAACAAAAATGATGAAAAGCTAGAAAGTAACTGCAGAATAAGGGTAGCTGACATGATGGTATTGCAATGTATTAGCAGTAACACAAAGGAAAGAAGGCATATGTGGTCCCTAGTGAAGTCTTGATTGAACATTAGGAAAGGTAAAACAATAGAAATGATGCAATGGTGAAAAAAAATACTTGTGACTGCATACAATATAAAAGATGATAACAATGTTTTAAAAATTGTTAGGCAGACCTAGGCGGCGGAGGGGACGCTTAGCGCCTAGGCGGTGCCAAGGCGTTTTCCTAGGTGGACCAGGTTTTTCCTTGAGCAGTATCATTTATTTATTTTTCTTACTGTACATACATGTTATATATAGTATATGTAATTTTTTTAAATATTATATGAATAACAACCTTTTAAGGCACAACAAATTAATTTTAAGTATTGTAGAGCTTCAAACTACAGGTCTGCCAAGGCAAGAGCCTAGGAGCCTAGCCAAATCGAGGCGGTAGAGGACCGCCTAGCATTTAGCCGGGATTAATCAGATCTAGGCGGGAATTTTAGAACACTAATGATAAGTACCTTCTTGCAAAGCTCTATAACAGTGCAATGTAGTGTTTATCTTTTCAATATATTGTTTAAAAAAATAAACTATTTTGTTGACAAAGAATAAACCTTAATTTGTTAAATTTGCGAGAATGGGCTACAAAATATAAGTTAATTGAAAAGCAAAAGACGATTCATATAGGATGAAAATATAATTAATGCATGTCGATTGTTTCTTGTTAATCATAAGATTTAACCATCAAAAGGGTTGATTTTAAATCATTTAATAAATCAAAAATACAAAAGAAAGGAACCAATAATACATGCCTGATATCAATGGTAGTGTCTTCAGCACGAGGGGGAGGAGGGGGAGCAGTATAGCCAGGCTGATAAGGCTGTTAATAAAAACAAATCTCTCAAAAGGTCAGTGTATTAATTTGATATACAACTCAATAATAGCTAGATTGAACATTGAAAGAACCTATAGACCAAAAACCTTTTCAAAAACAAATCAACATCCTTGTATCATGGAATGGGTTACACATGCCAGGTCTATTCCCTCTCTTAAAACATAGAACCAAAAGTGTAGCTCCTTCAAACTAGTATATCATTGCTAAGACATTGCCACATGGCATGTTGTGAGAGAGATATAATAACAGCAACAGGAGATAATTGACTGGAGAGGGAGAGAACAAAATGGAAGAAAAAAACATGGATAATGTGTCACTCGCGTTACTACGTAACAATTAGTCTCTCTTCAACGGAGATGCAGGTTCCTATAATACACTATGCTCACAATGAATGGTTGTTGACAAGTGTGAAAAATCTACATCAGCAAACATAAGTAAAGCCAAGAAAAGTGGGAAGATTCTCTTTTTATTTTTGGGATTGGGGTGGGGTGGGGTGGGGTGGGGGGAAAGAGCATGCAGAACAGAGGTCTTACGGTAGAAAGAAAAACTGAAGATATAGAATGATAATCATTTTAAACAAAAAGTGATGGAAAGGAGTAGAGAGTGATTTCCTACATAAAAATGAAGTTGTGGAAACAAAAGCAGTGAACAAGTGAAAGGTTCATTCTTATTTATTAGTATATGATAATGTTTCTTTTATTGATGGGGGAGACAATATGCATGCAGTAGATATAGAAAGAGAAAACTGTGTGCTGCAACATAAAACATAAGTAGATGCGAAAATATATGCACCAATGTCACTACAAGAGAATCATAAATCTTAACCACTTCAGATGATTCTCCAATACTGAATGTGCCTGCAACTAAGTGACCACCAAAATATTAGAGTTTACATTCCCTGTAATAAAGTTTACAATCTGAAAAGAGCAAATCAACAAAAGGAACCTGTTCTATTAAGATAAGACGAAATGTCCAGCCAGAAAAAACAGCATACACAACAATTTGCATATAACTATGAAATAATCAACTAAGCCAAATGATATCCAGTGCCGTACCTGATGACATATCTCACAAGTTATATCTCCTTTCTCATTACACCATCGCTGAACACACTTCCTATGAGCAAACTGCATAGAACAACTTGTCAACTGTCAATCTAATATATATAATACACTATGAAAGATATTAAAAACGTCAGGGAAAATATAAAGAAAAAAGCACCATTACCATTTAACTACATTGTGGAAAACAGAAACATCAATTCAGGTATAAAAAGGGATTCTTCTTGGAAATAAAAGGGAATGAACCACAACAAAATTCAGGTAAAGATACCTTCAGGCTGCCACTACAAGCACAAGGGACCTCGAGGTTATTAATGCTATCCTCCTCCTGGCAGATGCGGCATTCGACAGTCTGAATAAGTGGTTCTTCTTCACCAGTAGCACCATTGTCTCCCTCTTCCTCAATATCAATGGTTGAATTGGAAGAACCAGTCACATAACTACAAGAACCCTGTGTAGAAGATCCTGGAGCCTCTACTCCTTGTGGCAATGATGTGGGTGTAACGAGACAGTCAACACATAAAGTAAGGTGGTCTTCCATCACTGTTCTAGTAAAATATCTTGATTAGCCACAAACCTCATTTATTTATTAAAGCCGAAATTTTAAATAGGAACAACCATGAAGGCCGAAGCATACTCTGGAACTCCATATAGAAAAAAGAACTAACATGTAGAATAAAACTGAAGCTACATCACATTATAATGCACCAGAAAATCAGAAAATACGTGTGGATCTTATGTATTTAGTATCCCAAAATAGAAGAATACAAAAAGGAATTAGCATCAGGTAAATAATTCAAATTGCATCATTGTGTAATAATACCAAAGTCTAGGTCTGGTGGACCACACGCAGAAACACAGTTGAGGATGACTAAATGGCTTTCAACTATATTAAACTCAATCTAGTGAAGTAAAATGGTAATAAAGATCCCATAGGATCGTAACTAGAAAAAGAAAACCAAAATTATCTTTTCCTTACTCATTTTTAGCAACCAAACAACAAACCATAAGGACGAATTATTTGCAAAAATAAGAAGTTGGAATCTGAAAGAAGCTTGAACCGAGTTCACTATTGTAACATTTCCCAATTTTCTCTTAAGCTTAAGGCTAAGGTAGTTGCAGAGAAAGTGAAGGAAAACGCAGTTACCTCTAAAGTTTTTAATTCGAATACTAAAAAAAAAATTGGGTTCAATTACCTAATCTTTCCTATTTTATTTTATTGCTAAATACACTTAACTTTGGAGTTCTGATGGGAATATCGGATCCGGTGCATTAGTGCTGGTACCTAATCTTTCCTATTCCTCAAATGAATGAGCAGCCAAATGGAGGCCAAGAGAATTTCAAGACAAAAGTGAAAAATTACAGCTCAAAAAGCTTCGGCTTTATTGTGGAGAACAGGTAAAAATAAAACAAATTACAAACTCAATCAATCAATAAACATTTGGAACCCTAGAAATTTAAAATTATAATGTAATTGCAGGAAATCAGTAATAAATTCCTCCAAGCCACAGGCAATCAAAAGAGGAAGAGATCATCATATACACAAGTTTAAAAATAAAAATGAATCCAAAATACCTAAAGAACGAATTTGGGTTTGGATCGCGGTTGAAAGAGTGGATAAAAGTCTTAACAACTCTTGTTCCTCGAAATTGAGGGGATTTCTTGTTAAAATATCTGTATTTATTTATATCGGTGTGTAGGTGTAGTTTAGATTACGATGACGGAATCCAAGGTTCGGCACTCACGACACGAACCTGTTTTGAGGTTCAGGTTCGGGGGGATAACGTTTGTTAAACGCCAAAAAGTAAACGCAGCATGATGTCGGCTCAGCTGTGAACGTTCCAAACAAGGAAGGAAATAGTCTTCTCTTCTTTTTTGTTACGACGACGTTTGGCATACTGCAAGATTTTTGTTGCTCTGGTAACGTAAGTAAGTTGTGGTGTTTGATTGCATCTTAATAGCTCATTTCTTAGGGGTTGTTTGTTTAGAGGTGAATAGAAATTTGAATGAAAGTTTGAATCTGAATTACCGAAATTGGTCAAATATCGTTTGTTTCATTCGAATGGTTGAATCGGTAAGATGGACGAAATTGAATAAATTAAGTGATTTTTTCAATTTGAATTACCGAATGAGGATGATTTGAATGAAGTAAAAAAAAATTAAAAAATTAAAAAAATATTAACTATTATATTAAATAATATTAAATAAATTTACAACAATTTTGAATTTTTTCAGAAAGGTAAAATAATAAATTTTTTGTCATTCAGATGTTTCAGACATGTCAATTATCAAACAGCTTTTTTCATTCAGATTCAGATTCAACTCATTCAGATTTAGGGCTCATTTCATACGGCTCGAATGGCTCGAATCTGAACGATTCAAACCATTCAGATTGTTTGTTTACAATTTTTAAAATCTGAATCAATGAAAGGTCCGAGTGATTCTTTTGAAAATATTCGCCTGAATGGTTTGAATAATCCTATTTTACCCAAATAACCTCGCTGCTCTATCTCTAGCGCCGCTCTCGTCCTTCTCCATCGGTGGACGCCGATTTGGGAGAATCGTTCACGGTGAACTCCATTCTCCATATTTTCTCAGTAAAATTCAAAGCTAATTGAACTATACGATTCTTTAAAGATCTCTCTTCGCTTTCGATTCGCTAAACTCCCGGAAGATGACGTCATCACTTCGCCGAATTGAATTACCTCGCTTTCTGAATTATCTTCAAGAATCAAGTCCCTCTCATCTTCTCCAATTCTATATGAATTACTAGGGTTTATTCGCGATTCTCCATATTACTAGTGGCTCGCAAGACGATTAATTGTAGAAAGCTCTTAAGTAATTTCATCATGTGTATATATATATATATATACAGACGAGATCAAGAGTAATTCTTAAGTAGTAGAACTTCTCTTAAATAATAGAATTTTATCAAGCAGCAGTTTTTGATAAGACGCTATGACATTTTGTAAATATCATGTCATCGCGCGTATTTACAAAAATGCCACCGCGCCTTATCAAAACTACGCTGCGTTTTAATAAAATTCTATTATTTAAGGCATTCGCTATTTAAGAATTCTACTGATCCTTTCTATATATATATATATATATATATATATATATATATATATATATATATATATATATGGGGGTTCTATCCACAACAATTCCATTTGTTGCAAAGTTAACCCTTTTTCGCCTGTGAAAATTTTATTTTTTATTTATTTTGCTCGTAAAAATTTCCATAAGGCTAAAAAAGGGTTCTTCTACATAAAGAACCGATTATGTGGATGGAACCCTATATATATATATATATAGAGAGAGAGAGAGACAGAGATAGAGACATACATACATTTTGAGGGATAAAATAGTAAAATCAATTATTCGGGATATTTCGTATATATCAATTATCAAATGCTTTTTTTTTATTGATTCAGATTCAATTTCATTCAAATTCAGATTCATTCAGTTTTTATCAAACAGCCCTTTAGATTCAGCTCATTCAGATTCAGATTCAGATTCATTCAATTTTTATCAAACACCCCCTTAATGTATCTTAACAACTCATATTTTTGTATTAAGAGGTTGGTTGAGACTCATATTTATATCTTTTAACTATTCAAAGAACTTCTTAATACAAATATGTAAATTCTTAAGACGTATTAAGAGATGAACTGTTAAGATGCAATCAAACACCTATACTAATTAGGGGGAGTATTCCAAGGTACAATATATGCAATCAAGGTACTTTTATTTCTTCTTAAAAATTAACCATTCAAGAGGAGGAGATATCCAAATCTATATCAATTTTACATACTAGTAATGTGAGATTTGCTTCGATTAGTATGGTTGGCAGTGACTTCAAATGTGCATGGCGCATGTTTTAACCACTGACAATTCTTAGAGAGAATTACTATAATATAAAAAAAAATTACTCAATTCGTCTTACAAAATATAACTTTTTTTTGTTCTAAAAGAATGAGGTAAAAAATTAATAATAAATTATAGTACTTTGTTTGTTTATCTTTTAAAAAAAGGACGAATAGATTATATTTTTATAATGTTTGGCCTACATATAGGTTACTAATCAAAAATCAATTTGATCATATTGGTATTAAAAAGTAGTATTAGGTGTCTCTATTTCCTCGACTTTGACAATCAGTTCCGGTCTTGTTTTTGAATATAAAATGAGATATGCACATTATTTATATGGAGAGCAGATTCTTTATTTTCATTTTACAGGTCTTTCTTATGTTCTTTACTTAAATTTTTAACACCGGATCCTTTTTTTAATTTTAAAATTAATTGATATTAAATAAGAAGTTACGTGTCAAAAATTTAAATGGGAGACACAAGCGGGACAAGATCTGCTCTCCTCATTTCTATGGACACCATAGCATGCAGTCTGCCTCTCAAATAGGTCATACGGAAAGCTTTACTTTAATTAAAGTTGAATTTTAAGTGTTAGAATATTGAAAAAGAGGAAGAGGAAGAGGAAAAGATGGATGGATGGATTACTTTACCCGTAAAAAAAGATGTGGAAAAAGGGTTAGTTAATCATAAGTTTGTTGCACTACTGCATTATTGCTGTTGTTGTATATATGGTTTGGTTTAGGAGGGAAAGAAAAAGAAATACTACGAGAGAGAGAGAGAGGGGAGATATTTTAATTTCAAAAGGTTGGGTTGTGTTAACGTCAAGATTTTCTGCCACGTTCCAATCACGTAAGACGTCCTGATTCTCAGACACTAAACACAAATAACACTAAAAATTTGATTTCGCCGTAATGCGTCGGGAGATAGTTCAAAGCGTGAGAGTCGTCAAGACAAAGCGATCACAAGGTTAACAATGGAGGATAAAAATATCTAATGCCTTGAGAGATAAAATTATCAGTTGTATGTGTGTGTACCTTTTTCTTGAAGACTTCTTGCAAGGGTTATACTTTCGTCTCGGGTTTATCGTGCCACCCACTCACCGTCCCGACATCGCCTTCACTCCTCGTTGATCTCTGCCGACTGCATGCAGGTTATCACCTTTTTCCTACACTGTTTATGTCGCCGGCCGGCTATAATCCCATCCACATTAATGCATGGCAGATATAACAGTCAACTGTCATGCTTTTTCATCATTACAAGTCAAAGATGGAGATATTAAAATATCTAATGGGTCAATCCACTGACCCGACCCTATCTTATAAGGACTTAACCGAAATAAGATAATGACTAGGCCCAATAACATTAACACCCAATTGTGACGCCCCCAAAATTAGGTATACGTAACCCATCTTGGGTCGCCACTTACATGGTACATAAATTCAAATACAAACTTAATTATACATCTGTCGTGTAACATACGACAATACATAAACTGAGAGTTCTAATAGGAATATTGTCATTTAGACAATATCCATACTCAAGGAGTCCTCATTATATTTATTGTCACACTATTTAACAGAATAGTGAGGACTACTAATGCTATCTTCGGGACCATCACTCTTTTCCCCGACTCGTCCCAAATTTATATTCTCATTTTCTCAAGAGAAAATGAAAGAAAGGGTGAAGCTCAACTAGCCCAAAGAAGAAATATTATAACTAAGATAATGCGTAATAAATTATCAATAGTCTTCAACAATGTTAAACCGATAAAATACAATGATAAACCGGTTTAATCACAAATGAAATACGCAATCCATTAAAAGAGTCAAGTAGAAAATAAAGTCTACTATCTTTTAGGTTTTAAAAGGTTTTCATCAATTTTATCACTAAGACTCGGTTTAATGAATAAACCACAATATCTAATCATCCCTATACCACGGGCCAAGGATTTTCATCAAATTATCAATGGTCATGACTATACCGAATCACCCCCGGTCATAATCATACCAAAAACTATTCATCACCGTGCATTACTGTGCCACCGAGGACTTTTGTCACATCATTTATAAGCAAGCCACGATTATACCGAATGATCCTCGGTCATAATCATACTAAGTTCATCTATGCACGTAAGCCAAAGATAACATAATATAACATGAGATGATGATGACAATGACATAATAATTCAATAAAACAAGTTCACGAATTAATTTATCCAGAATTATTAACGCCCAAATTGTCAACATGATATCGTTTTAGTAAAATTCAAGAATGATCGGAAGAATATTTCCATGAAAAGATATTGGATGAAACGCAAATATCAAGGATATTCTACTAATTTTATGGAGTATAAGTCAAAGTTTTAAACCAACCGTATAATAAAGAATGGAATAACAAAAGAAATCACCATACATGCGATGAAGGCCGCACGGTGTAGGTTATTCCAAGAATAATAATAATAACAGAACCAGTCCGCCAGAAACGCATGCATGTGATGTTCCAAATGAATAATAATAAAGATTTTAACCTGTGTCCTGTAAAACACATGCATGTGGATGTTCCAACGAGAATAATAATAAAGACGGAACCAGTCCTATGTAAAACACACAAACATGTGATGTTCCAATGTAATAATAAAGACTTTAATAATATAAGGATTTCACCAAGTCCCTGACGCCCCAAAATAGAAAAGTATACAAAATATCACCCATTCCTAGAGTTTTGTGAATTCGTAAGAAATAACGTAAGGAATGACTTTTCTATTTATAGAAAAACTACAACTTTATTATTACAGACAAGAAATTCATGAAGGGTGAGTTTGGAAAATACAAATATTATCTTCTGAAGGTAATATATTATATTCTGACACCCAAAAAGGTCCATCATCACATTTATCGATACATTATTTACAAAAAAATGGTGAGGACTACTAAATTTAATCACATTCCTCATCACATTTAAACATTATTTTCATTCTACATACAATCCTTTCTAAACCTTCATTCCATACCCCACTCGCTATATATTCTCGCCTCCCGAGAAGAATGGAACAAAAAGGAAAAGGGTGAGCTCAACTAGCTCAAGAAGAATATTATGACTAAGATAATATACAACAAATTATCGTTAGTCTTCAACAGGAAAAATTTAATGTAATACAATAGACAACAAATTTTCAATCAATATTCGCAATGAAATAATAATTCATTAGAAGAGTTAAGTAGAGAATGCAAACTACTATCTTCTATGTATGAATTTAAAAGTTCATCGCTCATCTTTTATCCTCAGAATAACAATCAATATACATCCGAATCAAATATTCATCTTTGCACTACATGTGCCAAAGATATTCATCACCGGGTCATGTTCATTTAAACACTGCTCATCTTTGCACTACATGTGCCAAAGATATTAATCACCTACAATCATTCATCTCAACACTGCTCATCTTTGCACTACAGCCAAAGATATTCTTCAGAAATCATTCATCTTTGCACTACATGTGCCAAAGATATTCAATAATATCATCATTTAAGACCGAGGATGATGAAAATATTTTAAAGAACGAATCCAAAGTGAAACAAAATGACAAGGATTAAAGATTAAGGATTCGTACTTTTGTTTTATCCATGTCCAACAATACCCCAAAAATAATCACAAAGTGGTGTAAAATTCAAGAATGATCAAAACATGGATACAATCAAAGCTAGTATCCAAAATAGATGTTTTGGACAAAAAGAAGAAATTTTATTTTTTTGGTGAATAGTGCCGATAACGTGAATAGGTCAGATACGTGAATAAAGGCCAACGTGAATAAGACCAGATACATGAATAGTAAATACAACACCAAAAGATAGAAATTCCACAAAAACATCTTCACGCTTTCGCTTAATAAGACTCGTGAATAAGAATCGTGAATAAGAACTCATGAATAAGAACTCGTGAATAAGAACTCATGAATAGTAACCCCGACATGAAAAAGTTCCAAATTTGATAAAAACTTCAGATCAATATTTCAACATAATGATATCAAGAAATAATATCATTACGAAAAAATAATATCCCTTACCTCAAAGAATCAAGATTTCTAAGGAAAGGCTCAAGTGATGTCGAATGAAACTTGTAATCGAAACAAAGAACTCTCAAAGTATCTAAATACTCACAAAATACGCCAATAATATAGAGAGAGAAAGAGAGAAAACTTTGTTTCGTGTGATTTTCAATTCTAACTTAGCCTCTATTTATAGAAAATGTTATTCACCAAGGCAGACTTGACTCAACCACACCGATGCTTTTACCTACTACTATTGCCACCCACCACATTTGAAATAAAATTCAGCACATTTCTTCACCAACCACAAGTGGGGCCCACTCAATTCTAGAATTTTCCACCAAAATCAATTATAACCCTAATTTCCTAATCGTACACCTCTTAAAATTCATAACAAATCATTCGTGCATTTTTAACGGTTCAAAATTTGTGGACATATACTCAACTTATGTATGTATAACATACCCAAAAAATTACTATTATCCAAAACTGGGTCGGATTAAAAATTATAATCCCCGCAATATATCTCAAAACCCCCGATTTAATTTTTAATACCTCAAACTGTAAAATATCGATAAAACACCTCAACAATAATTTCTTCATTTATAACCACATAAATAAATCCATCATTTATATCCACATAAAATAAATATTTCTTTATCATATGAATCAATAATTAATTATTCACAAATAATATTACGTAATCACAATTATGACAACCAGCCGCTCCTGTGAAAGAGGGGCTTTCGATAAGGATTTCTCTCTTCATCGCCGCAATTAGGTGACCAAACCTCTCCTCGATGTAACTTTCTAGACATTGCCAATAATGCTATCTAATAATATTATTTAAATAATATGAATTATTGATCCGATAATGGAGATAATGCAAAGTGACAATTATTGAACAACAATAATATAAAATATCAACGCAAAGAATTATTGAATCAATAAAATAAAATATCGAACAAGAATTCATCGTAAAAATTATCGAGTAAAGGCCTTCACGTAAGGATCAATAATTCAACAATACTCAGGTAATACCGTAAGCATCGCATCGCAACCACGCCAGACATCAGATTTTAACCACCGGTATTCCAACGGCCTTAATCTAAGAATAACTACGCCTGTTATTTTTAACCAACTTATATTTGTCGCTTTCTTCATCCAATCGCTTTCAGTTATGGGCTCCACATACATGGGTCGCTACCGTCGCATTTAATATTCTCGACAAAGATTTAATATTCCATTTACCCAAACGAATATTCCCTAACAAAATGAATATTTTATAACCACTTGCTTATTTTTTGAAATATTTATGATTTAACCCTTAACTATCCACATTAATCAAATCAACCCTTACTATTTCAAAATAATAAATAAAGGAAATTCTTTTATTTAAAAAATTTCGGTCTTACAACCTCCCTCCTTATGAAATTTCGTCCTCTAAATCGACGACGACTGGTGTTTCAAAAGGTGAGGATACCTCGCTTTCATTTCCGCTTTCCAATCCCCTGTGTCATTTCTCTATAGATGATTCCTCCACAAAACTTTAACTTGTGGTATGACCTTCAGGCTGTAGGACATGCTCCTTCCTATCCAAGATCTTGATAGTACCTCCTCATACGCTAAGTCTCTCGCATTATCTCGTCCTGGGTTCTAACTCAATAACGTGGTTCGGGTCTTTCACATATTTATTTAAGTATGAGATATGTGAAACACATTATGAACACTTAGACATACTTCGGAGGTAACGCAAGTCTATAGCTACATTTCTACTCGGTCAAGAATTTGAAATGGACCAATAAATCGTGGATCGAGCTTCTCTCTTCCCAAATCTTGTAACTCCCTTCCATGGAGCAACTCGCAACAATACATGATCCCCTACATTAAATTCCACGCCCTTTCGATGAAGATCCCGATAACTCTTTTGTCGATCTTGAGCCGCTTTGTATACGCTTGTCGAATTATTTGGATCTTTTCAGAGTCATACGTATTAACTCGGGTCCCAACAATGTTGTTTCACCCACCTCATCCCAACATATCGAGAGAACGACATTTTCGCCCATATAATGCTTCAATGGAGCCACACCTATATACTTGCTCGATAACTCGTTGTTGTAGGAGAATTCCACCAATGGTAAATACTTATCCTAACCGCCTTGAAGTCTCAGGACATGTAGTCTTAATAAATCTTCAAGAGTTTGAATAGTCCTCTCGATTGTCCGTCTGCTTGGGGATGGTATGTCAACTAAATCGCAAACTGCGCCCATAGCTTTTTGCAAGCTAACCCAAAATCTTGAAGTGAATCTTGGGTCACGATCCAAACTATGGATACAGCATGCCATGCAACCTCACAATCTCATTTACGCATATACTAGCAAGACGCTCAAGTGAATAAGTCTCCAGACGGCAAGAAATGAGCAGACTTGGTTAATCTATCAACAATAACCCAAATAGCATTGATGCCTTGAGAAACCGTAGGAAGACCCAGAACTAAATCCATGGTAATGTGTTCCCACTTCCATTCCGGAATCTCAAGTGGTTGCAAACGGACCCTTAGGTACTAGATGTCGCCTTTACACGCTGGGTAAGTTAAACACATCGAGATAAACTTTGCAATCTCTCTCTTCATATTATTCCACCAAAATGTATGTCAAGATCACGATACATTTTAGTACTTCCGTGATGG
Source organism: Panax quinquefolius (assembly GCA_020205615.1). Taxonomy (NCBI): domain Eukaryota; kingdom Viridiplantae; phylum Streptophyta; class Magnoliopsida; order Apiales; family Araliaceae; genus Panax; species Panax quinquefolius. The sequence goes on from CM035156.1 coordinate 13,424,839, forward strand.
ATTGCAAATGGTGTATTGTGTGCTTCCATCATAATCTTGTACTTCAAATCGAGTCGTTAGAACACAAAGTCTCAGAGTGGACTCAAGTATTCCTTCTTCATCAATTCTCGCTCCTAATAGCTCCTTCTTCAGTACTTTCTTCTTCATACGATCGTTCCTGCCTGGTGGCTCGAGCAACCTTAACTTTTTCTATTAAAGTTGGCTCTACGCGCAGATACTTGACATCATCGCACTCGCTCCTCAAGATATGATCTTCTACTCAACGCGCCACTACCACGCTCGCTTTTACTGTGATGGTATCAATAGTGTGGTCGTAGTCTTCAATAGCTCGAGCCAACGTCCGCCGCCGCATGTTGAGTTCTTTTTTGAGTGAAGAAATATTTAAGGCTTTTTATGGTCCGAATATATCTCCACTTTCTCCCCATATAGATAGTGCTCCATATCTTTAAGCGCTGAAAACGATCACGCTAACTCTAGATCATGAGTAGGATAATTCCTCTCATACTCTTTTAAGTTGTCGCGAGGCATAGGCTATGACTTTCCCACGCTGCATGAGAACACATCCTAACCCTTTGCCTCAAGCATCGTTGAGATAACAAATCCATCCCAACCAGATGGTATTGTTAGAACAGCCAAATAAGTCTCTCTTAAGCTCTTGGAAACTTTTTTCTCGATTCTTCGCCCAAACGAATTTCAGATCCTTTCGAAAGTTAGCCGAAGTTAATGGAGAAAGCGATTCGAGAAAACCTTCCAATTAATCTCCGATAATAACCAAATTTAAGCCCAAAAGCTACGATTTCAACCACCGACTTTGTTGTTCTAACTTTTATTGCTTCAATCTTCACGGATCAACAGATACTCCATGTTTTGACACACATGCCCAAGAAAGGCTACTTTCTCAAGCCGTAACTCGATTTCTTCAATTTGGCATATAGTTGGTTTTCACGAAGCCTTTCGAGTACCAAATTTCAAATGGTGCTCATGATCTTCACGACTTTTGGAATATATAAGGATGTCATCAATAAAGACAACAACGAATCGATCCAAATATTCCTTGAATACTCTGGCTCATCATATCCATGAAAGCCGCAGGAGCATTAGTTAGTCCAAAGACATGACTAAGAATTCATAATGCCCATACCGAAAGTTCAAGGCGCCTTTGAATATCCTCGCCTAATTTTCAAATTGATGATATCCGTAATCTAAGATCGATTTTTGAAAAGAATTGTGCCCTCAGAATCGGGTCAAACAAGTCATCAATACGAGGTAGAGGATACCTATTCTTGATGGTGACATGGTTCAATTCTCGATAGTCAATACAAAGTCGCATACTCCCGCCTTTTTTCTTTACAAATAAAACAGAGCACCCCAAGGAGATGTACTAGACGAATGAAACCGATGTCCAACAATTCCTCGTAGTTGGACCTTTAACTCCTCAAGTTCAATAGAGCCATTCGACATGGGTTTTAGAAATGGGCTTTGTACTCAGTTCAAGATCAATAAAGAATTCAACTTCACGCTCGGGGTAGACCGGAAGTTCTTTGAAATACGCCAGAAAGTCAATAACAACAGAATATTATTCAAATTTGACGGTCTTTATTCAAATCCATAACATGGGCTAAGAAAGTTTGACATCCGCTTTTCAATAAACGAATAGCTTTATGATTAGATATGATAGTGATTGATTTTAATGGTTTAGTTGCTTGAATTGCATAATGTGTCAAGTTAGAATATGAAAACTAACAACCTTACGAAAACAATCAATTTTGGCATGATGAGTAGTTAACCAATCAATCCCTAAAATCACATCAAAAGCAAGTATCTTTAAAGAGATAAGGTCAATGTGTAAGGTGATGGTGCCAACTTGAATCAAACAAGATTTATAAACAAAGTGGATGTGATGAAAGTTTCTCCTAACTGAGTTTCCACAGACAGGTCAAAGTCTAATTTCTCCTGAGTCAAGTTTAAACGCTGATAGCACACGCAGAGAGATAAATGAATGGGTAGCACCCAGATCAAGTAAGGTATAAACTTCGCAAGAATTTATAAATAGCTTACCCGTGATCACCTCGCTTGGGTTCTCGATTATGACCACCACAACAAACGCCTTCCCTAATCGCTGACTTTTGATTTTTCGGGATGATTTTTTGAGTCACCGCCCCTCGCTGAACTAGGTTTCGCCACATCGCATAATCTCGAGCGATATGTCCTTCCTTTCCACAACTATAGCATACCTTGAACTGTTGGGCGCTTTGGATCGATATGTCCTCTTTTCAGATTTGTAGTATACGACCGGTGGTCGTTTTCCTCCCTTAGAACCGATTGTTGCCAAGACCGCTGCCTTCACATAGTCGTTGTTAAATCTCTCTTTTTAAAATCTCCTCCCCGACTCGCTTTCTTCGCTTTTCACGACCATGATTACCACCAGAGTGGTTACCATTTCGTCCGTCATTCGCTTTTCTCGCGCAGTTATCATTATTATTCGCTGATCGCCATCTCGTACGATCCTCGTTATGGTCCTCGTTGACTGCGTTTTCGTTATCTCTCGCCTAATAATTGAGCCCTCTGCTTACAACATCCAATAAAGAGAAAGTTTATGAGAAATGAGATATCGACGACGCCGGTTTCAAACCTCTAAGAAACATCCGCGCCATACGCTCCTCATTCTCCACCAAATGAGGTGCAAAACTCGATAACTCGCAAACTTTGCCTCATCGACCGAGACACCGCCATGTTGTTTCTTTAATCTGATGAACTCCACTTCCTTCATACGCATTTAACACTTTCGTGAAAGTATTTGTCATTAAATAGTCTCAAACGCTCTCCCAAGACATGCCGAAAGCGGGCGGATGGGTACGCTTCACGCACTCCCACCAAGAGTCCGCTTCCACTTTTAACATAAAGGTGGCGAATGGAACCTTCGTTTCTCCGCGCATCCCAAGACATCGAATATCTTCGTAATTTGTTTGACCCATGTTTCCGCCCATGATCGGATCCGCTTTCCTTAAATTCGTGGTCCCAACTTCGAATCTGGTCACGTGACAACCCGTGAATTGCTATCATTTCTCCTCGATTTTGAACACGAAGTCTCCTCGTTCGATTTTGCATGAACCGCAAAAAGCTTCTAAACATCCCTCGCTCATCATCCGCTTCAATGGTGTTGTTCACAGAGGAACATTGCCACCGTCAGACGCTCTCCTCGTTGGTAAAGACAGCATCTCCACACGGCCTCATTTACTCCATCGTTAATATTCTCAACGACATTCTCAAACACCGCCATAAAACAAGGGTTAATTAAGGAAATCAATATATCACATAATATCCCTATATATTCGACCAACTAACAAATAAGCTTAGGTAGGACACACTAAATAAGGATTTACTCGCCTCCCTCCTAGTTCTATTCCCCGATCTCCGCCAGAGATCATATCCCTAAGCTCTCGATACCAACCGTGACGCCCCCAAAATAGGTATACATCACCCATTCCGAGTTGTCAATACATGGTATGTAAAACAACTACAACTTTATTATTACAACAAGAAAACTGTGAGTTTAAATACAAATATTATCTTCTGCATAATATTTATACTCACATAAATCCTCATCACATTTATCGATACATTATTTTACAAAAATGGTGAGGACTACTAAACAATCCTTTTCTAAAACCTTCATTCCATACCCCGACTGCATTTCGCTTATATTCTCGCCTCCCGAGAAGAATGGAACAAAAGGAAAAGGGTGAGCTCAACTAGCTCAAGAAAGAATATTACGACTAAGATAATATACAACAAATTATCGTTAGTCTTCAACAGGAAAAATTTAATAGAATACAATAGACAACAAATTTTCAATCAATATTCATAGCAATGGAAATAATAATTCATTAGAAGAGTTAAGTAGAGAATGCAAACTACTATCTTCTATGTATGAATTTAAAAGTTCATCGCCTATCTTTTATCCCCGAATAACAATCAATATACATCTCGAATCAAATATTCATCTTTGCACTACAGCCAAAGATATTCATCACTGGTCATGTTCATTTAAACACTGCTCATCTTTGCACTATGTGCCAAAGATATTAATCACCTACCATGTTCATCTCAACACTGCTCATCTTTGCACTACAGCCAAAGATATTCTTCAGAAATCATTCATCTTTGCACTACGTGCCAAAGATATTCAATAATATCATCATTTAAGACCGAGGATGATGAAAAATATTTTTAAAGAACTAATCCAAGTGAAACAAAATGACAAGGATTAAAGATTAAGGATTCGTGACTTTTGTTTTATCCATGTCCAACAATACCCCAAAAATAATCACAGTGGTGTAAAATTCAAGAATGATCAAAACATGGATACAATCAAAGCTAGTATCCAAAATAGATGTTTTGACAAAAAGAAGAAATTTTATTTTTTGGTGAATAAGGCCAGTATACGTGAATAGTGTCAGATACGTGAATAAAGGTCAGATACGTGAATAAGACCAGTATACATGAATAAGTAAATCGACACCAAAAGATAGAAATTCCACAAAAACATCTTCACGCTTTCATTTAATAGTACTCGTGAATAAGAATCGTGAATAGTAACTCATGAATAAGAACTTCGTGAATAAGAACTCATGAATAGTAACCCGACATGAAAAAGTTCCAAATTTGATAAAACTTCAGATCAATATTTCAACATAATGATATCAAGAAATAATATCATTATTGAAAAAAAATAATATCCCTTACCTCAAAGAATCAAGATTTTAAGGAAAGGCTCAAGTGATGCCGAATGAAACTTGTCTTTAACAAAGAACTCTCAAAGTATCTAAATACTCACAAAATACGCCAATAATATAGAGAGAGAAAGAGAGAAAACTTTGTTTCGTGTGATTTTCAATTCTAACTTAGCCTCTATTTATAGGAAAATGTTAGTCTTACCAAGGCATTTTGACCAAGCACCGATGGCTTTACCGCTACTATTGCCACCCACCACATTTGAAATAAAATTCAGCACATTTCTTCACCAACCACAAGTGGGGCCCACTCAATTCTAGAATTTTCCACCAAAATCAATTATAACCCTAATTTCAATCGTACACCTCTTAAAATTCATAACAAATCATTCGCATTTTTAAACTGCTCAAAATTTGTGGACATATACTCAACTTATGTATGTATAATATACCCAAAAATTACTACAATCCAACTATCGGATTAAAAATTATAATCCCGCAATATATCTCAAAACCCCGATTTAATTTTTAATACCTCCAACTGTAAAATATCGATAAAACACCTCAACAATAATTTCTTCATTTATAACCACATAAATAAATCCATCATTTATATCCACATAAAATAAATATTTCTTTATCATATGAATCAATAATTAATTATTCACAAATAATATTATGTAATCACAATTATGACAACCAAAGCCGCTCCTCAGAAAGAGGGGCTTTCCGATAAGGATTTCTCCTCATCTGGCGCCGCAATTAGGTGACCAAACTCTCCTCGATGTAACTTTCTAGACATTGCCAATAATGCTATCTAATAATATTATTTAAATAATATGAATTATTGATCCGATAATGGAGATAATGCAAAGTTGACAATTATTGAACAACAATAATATAAAATATCAACGCAAAGAATTATCGAATCAATAAAATAAAATATCGAATAAAGAATTCATCGTAAAAATTATCGAGTAGTGCCTTCACGTAAGGATCAATAATTCAACAATATCTGTAATACCGTGCTATCAAGCAACCACGCCAGACATCAGATTTTAACCACGGGTATTCCAACAATTTTAATTCAGAATAACTACGCCAAGTTATTTTTAACCAACTTATATTTGTCTGCTTTCTTCATCCAATCGCTTTCCGTTATGGGGCCCACACACGGTCGCTACCGTCGCATTTAATACGACAAAGATTTAATGTTGCATTTAATATTCGTATTTAACCCTTAAAGATTTAATATTCCCTTACTATTTCAAAAAATAAATATTCCTTTTATTTAAAAAATGAATATTTTATAACCAATTGCTTATTTTGAAATATATTTATGATTTAACCCTTAACTATCCACATTAATCAAATCAACTCTTTACTATTTCAAAATAATAAATAAAGGAAATTATATTTTATTTAAAAAATTTTGGTCATTTTATTTTTAATCAAAAAATAATATTTATAAAAAAATTCATCTTTATTTATAAAAGTGGGGTCTTACAACCTCCCTTCTTATGAAATTTCCTCGAAATTAGGGTAACGACTGATATGATAAATAGGTGAGGATACCTTGAATACCTTTTATCGTCAAAATATTAAATTCATCTTCGCAATCCTACCAAAGATATTCATTAACAATTCATCTTTGCACTACTGAGGCCAAAGATATACAACTGTAAAACCAATAATCTTTGAGACTCGACTTAATAGTATCACGACCACGAATTATCCATAACTCATCGCCAAGGATATTCGTGTTTTCAATTCTGATTATGATTATCTTAAAGAATAATCCTTGGTCATAATCATACCAAGTCTATCAATGCTATACGACCAAAGATGACTTTTACCACATCCATGAATTAATATTTCACGAGACTCAAATTTCGATAATTAATCCATATCATGAATCATCCACGCACTACGTGCCAAGGATATTCATTAGTATCACGACCATTTAATTATCCATGCACTACTACCAAAGATAATCGTGTATTCATTAGTATCACGACCACAAATTATCCATGCACTACTACCAAAGATAATCGTGTATTCATTAGTATCAAGACCACAAATTATCCATGCACTACTACCAAAGATAATCGTGTATTCATTAGTATCACGACCACAAATTATCCATGTACACTACTACCAAAGATAATCGTGTATTCATTAGTATCACGACCACAAATTATCCATGCACTACGACCGAAGATAATCGTGTTTTCATTATTACGGTTATGATTATACCGAACAATCCTGGTCATAATCATACCAAGTCCATCTATTCACGTAAGCCACGGATGACTTTCAACACAATATAAGCATGAGGATAATGATATAAAGAATCAATCAAATGAGATAAAGGATAAATATTAAACATTTATAATATAATTTATCCAGATTCAAGAATATCCCCATGTTATCGATCACTTAATAATCTCATAATCTAATATCATTAATATTATAATCGTAACGACCCCAAAATAGGTCCATTCCATCCAACCCATTACGAGTCGCCAAATATATGGTACGAAAAATAACTACAACTTTATTACAACAATTGTCATGCAAAATACAACAACACATATCTTTGTGAGTTTGGATACAAATATATACCAATCATGTACGTCACAATGACACCTTACATAAAGGAATAGTCAAAAACTGCTTTTAGAAATTAGAATCTTTGGGAAGTGCTCAAGAAACCTTCGCATACATGGGAGGCCATGCTTTTTAGGTTATGGTAGATATCATATGGCGGCATGAATTATCCTTGGTTGACCCAATAGACCCCAAAGAAAAACAAGAAGATTACTATCATATTCTTCCCAATGGCGAGTCTTCTCGACATATCATTATCTCCACTTGTCTCTAATTTGGTATTATACTCCAAACAAACACCAAGATTATATAGGTAAAGTGCTTGTACATATACTCAAGAAGTGGATGAAGCACAACCATGTCTTATGATAACACGAGTTTGTATGTCATTAGACATCTTGTATGATAGTGACAAAACACCCTTCCAAAGTTGGGTTCGCCTCACCCTATTTAATTCACCAAAATAACTATTAAATGATGTATAAAATACAACACACTAAAGCCCTCAATAAAATTATTTTCATACTCTTTAGGGAGAACCTCCACAACTATAGACCACCGATTCTATTCCCTTGTTATCCCCGCTTAACCTTGCCTACACTTTTATTATTCGAAGGAATTGTGAAACAAAAGGGTGAGCCACAACTAATTTCAAGAAAGAATATTATGACTAAAGATAAATAAATTGTCAATAGTCTTCATCAAGAATGAATCGTAGATTTAGAACATATGGTAGATAATAAAACTTTTCAACCATAGTTTGCGGTGAACGAAGAGCAATCCATTAAAAGAGTCAAATAGACTATAAAGTCTATTGTCTTTGTGGACGCCCCCAAAATAGGTATACATCACCCATTCCGAGTCACAAATACATGGTGCGAAACAACTACAACTTTATTATTACAATAAAGAAAGCTGTGAGTTTAAATACAAATATTATCTTCAGACAATATTTATACTCACATAAATCCTCATCACATTTATTGATACATTATTTTACACAAAATGGTGAGAACTACTAAACAATCCTTTCTAAAACCTTCATTCCATACCCCCACTGCGTCACTCGCTTATATTCTCGCCTCCCGAGAAGAATGGAACAAAAAAAGGAAAAGGGTGAGCTCAACTAGCTCGAAGAAGAATATTATGACTAAGATAATATACAACAAATTATCGTTAGTCTTCAGCGAGGAAAAATTTAATAGAATCTGATAGACAACAAATTTTCAATCAATATTCGCAATGAAATAATAATTCATTAGAAGAGTTAAGTAGAGAATGCAAACTACTATCTTACATGTATGAATTTAAAAGTTCATCGTCTCATCTTTTATCCCCGTAACAACAATCAATATACATCCGAATCAAATATTCATCTTTGCACTACTGTGCCAAAGATATTCATCGATTGGTCATGTTCATCTCAACACTGCTCATCTTTGCACTACGGGGCCAAAGATATTCTTCAGAAATCATTCATCTTTGCACTACGGGCCAAAGATATTCAATAATATCATCATTTAAGATCGAGGGATGATGAAAATATTTTTAAAGAACGAATCCGGTGAAACAAAATGACAAGGATTAAGGATTAAGGATTCTTACTTTGTTTTATCCATGTCCCAACAATACCCCAAAAATAATCACGGTGGTGTAAAATTCAAGAATGATCAAAACATGGATATAATCAAAGCTAGTATCCAAAATAGATGTTTTGGACAAAAAGAAGAAATTTTATTTTTTGGTGAATAGGTCAGATATCGTGAATAGTGCCAGTATCGTGAATAAAGGTCAGATACGTGAATAAGACCAAGTATACATGAATAGTAAATACGACACCAAAAGATAGATATTCCACAAAAACATCTTCACGCTTCAATGAATGAAAGACTTCGTGAATAAGTAACTCGTGAATAGTAACTTCGTGAATAGTAACTCATGAATAGTAACCCCGACATGAAAAAGTTCCAAATTTGATAAAACTTCAGATCGACATTTCAACATAATGATATTGAAGAAATAATATCATACTGAAAAAAAATAATATCCCTTACCTCAAAGAATCAAGTACTTCTAAGGAAAGGTCAAGTGATTTGAATGAAACTTCAGATCTTGAGCAAAGAACTCTCAAAGTATCTAAATACTCACAAAATACGCTCAATAATATAGAGAGAGAAAGAGAAAACTTTTGTTTCGGTGTGATTTTCAATTCTAACTTAGCCCTCTATTTATAGGAAAATGTTAGCCGTACCAAGCTTAGAGACTTGACCTGCTACACTGATGGCTTTTACTGCTACTATTGCCACCCACCACATTTGAAATAAAATTCAGCACATTTCTTCACCAACCACAAGTGGGGCCCACTCAATTCTAGAATTTTCCACCAAAATCAATTATAACCCTAATTTCCAATCGACACCTCTTAAAATTCATAACAAATCATTCATGCATTTTAGCGGTTCAAAATTTGTGGACATATACTCAGCTTATGTATGTATAACATACCCAAAAAATTACCACAATCCAACGGTCGGATTAAAAATTATAATCCCCATAATATATCTCAAAACCCCGATTTAATTTTTAATACCTCCGAACGGTAAAATCTTCGATAAAACACCTCAACAATAATTTCTTCATTTATAACCACATAAATAAATCCATCATTTATATCCACATAAAATAAATATTTCTTTATCATATGAATCAATAATTAATTATTCACAAATAATATTACAGAATCACAATTATGACAACCAGGCCGTTCCCAGGAAAGAGGGGGCTTTTCGATAAGGATTTCTCCTTACTGGCGCGCAATTAGGTGACCAAACCTCTCCTTGACAGAACTTTCTAGACATTGCCAATAATGCTATCTAATAATATTATTTAAATAATATGAATTATTGATCTGATAATGGAGATAATGTGCAGTGACAATTATTGAACAACAATAATATAAAATATCAACGCAGCAATTATTGAATCAATAAAATAAAATATTGAACAGTAACTACTGTGAAAATTATTGAGTAGTGCCTTCTTACGTAAGGATCAATAATTCAACAATCTTTATCGTAATACTGGTAAGCTTCTTGTGCAACCACGCGCAGACATCGTATTTTAACCAGGGTATTCCAATGATCTTTTAATGTAATAACCACGCCAAGTTATTTTTAACCAACTTATATTTGTGTTTTCTTCATCCAATCGCTTTCCGTTATGGGGCCCACATGGTGTCGCTGCCGTCGTACGAATATTCCCTGACAAGATTTGAATATTCCACGACCAAACGAATATTCCCCTAACAAAATGAATATTTTATAACCACTTGCTTATTTTGAAATATTTGCGTATTTAACCCTTAACTATCCACATTAATCAAATCAACCCTTACTATTTCAAAATAATAAATAAAGGAAATTCCTTTTTATTTAAAAAATTTCGGGTCTTACGATCTTCTCCACGTTAAAAGTCCACCAACAATATTTTATCCCCGTAACATCAATCAACAGTTCCTTTCCACAATCATATGAATAACTCATAATCATAATTGTGATTCTAAATTCTCTTCTCATCCGGACGAAGATAATTTTCATCACCTATCTTTACACGAAACATCAAATATCATGGTTATACCAAATCACAGTTCTGCTCATAATCATCTTAATAAATTCATCTTTGCACCACGAAGTCAAAGATTTTCATCAACAGTTCATCTTTACACTACAAAGTTTAAAGATATTCAACAATGTGTCATCTTTGCATTACTGAGCCAAAGATATTCATCAATAATTCATTACAAAGCTAAAGATATTCAACAATGAGGTCATCTTTGCAGACACGAGCAAAAAAGATATTCATCAATAATACATCTTTGCACTACAAAAAAGATATTCAACAACAGTCATCTTTTGCATTACGAGCCAAAGATATTCATCAATAATTCATCTTTGCACTACAAAGCCAAAAGATATTCAACAACAGTCATCTTTGCATTACGAGCCAAAGATATTCATCAATAATTCATCTTTGCACTACAAAGCTAAAGATATTCAACAACAATGTCATCTTTGCACAACGAGCCAAAGATATTCATATATCAAAGAAATACATAATCATTTCAGAAGTTATATAATAATAATTATAACCATGTTGATCAATTCACCTTTGCACTTAAGTTAAAAATATTCAATTTTAAATTCAATGGTCATGATCATACCCGGTCAACAATTCAACTTTTGCACATCGGCAAAGAGAACCTATGGTCACGATCATACCAATAATCTACCCATCTTTACACTCAAGTCAAAGAGAAATGTCATCATTAGGGTTATAAGAATGTTATATAAAAACAATATAATCAAAACATAGTTTTAATTTCAAGAGTAAGATTCATAAATCAACGATAATTTGGTCGAGAGAAGAAACCAATTTGTTGTGAATAAGTACTCGTGTTAAATACATAGTACCGCAGTATCACGTGCATAGTAATCCTCGACTAAAAAGATAAAGTTTCATAATAAAATTCATATCCATATTTATAACACCTTAATCCAAATGTTATAAATCACTTAGAAATCTCATAATCTAATATTATTAATATTATAATAATATTTTAATCATTTCTTAAACTTATAAATAATTTAATTAAATTGTTTACACTTTTACTAATTAATGCATTTAATCATCATAAAATGCCAAACTCATAAAATTTCATCACCAATAACCAAAACCCTCATCAAAAATCAGATATACCTCATATATATGATTCTCAAACCATAAAATCATATTTTCTAATTTTCTTACTTCACATAACATATTTAATTCATTTACTCATAACTAGAACATTTTCATGAAAAATACCAAATCGGCCCAAAAATATTTTTTTCGGGATTTAGCATAAAATAGTCCCATATTGAACATATATTTTTCTCTAACTTTTAAAAATTCATTTACTATTTTTCAAATAGCCAAAATCAAGAATATTTAAACATTTATCATAAATTATACTTTTATCCAAAAATTCCGAAATTCACAGAGTACACTGATATTATATAGATGTACTCTCAATAAAAATTTCATCAATTTTGGAGTTAACCGCAAGGAGTTATAAATAGTTACTTTTAAAATAGTCTTTTCTCATAAAATCCATAACTCCTAATCTATACATCCAAAAATACCTCAAAATAATCATAGTGGTGTAAAATTCAAGAATGATCAAAACATGGATACAATCAAAGTTAGTATCCAGAATAGATATTTTAGACAAAAAGAAAAATTTTCATTTTTGATTGAATAGTCTTCAGATTCGTGAATAATGCAGGTATACGTGAATAAGAACTCGACACCAAAAGATAGAAATTCCACAAAAAAAAACATCTTCACGCTACATGAATAAGATCTTTCGTGAATAGTAACTCGTGAATAGTAACTCATGAATAAGTAACTCGTGAATAAGTAACCTTGAGCATGAAAAAGTTCCAAATTTGATAAAAAGTACCAACCAATATTTCAAAGATAATGATATTGAAGAATTAATATCATTTGAGAAGAAAATAACATCCCTTACCTCAAAGAATCGAAGACTTGGAAGGAAAGGTCGGAAGTGATCTTTGAATGAAACTTGTCTTTGAACAAACAACTCTCAAAGTACCTAAATACTCACAAAATACGCTCAATAATATAGAGAGAAGAGAAAACTTTGTTTACGGTGTGATTTTCAATTCTAACTTAGCCTCTATTTATAGGAAAATGTTATCACCAAGCGAGACTTGACTCGACTACACCGATGGCTTTACCGCTACTATTGCCACCCACCACATTTGAAATAAAATTCAGCACATTTCTTCACCAACCACAAGTGGGGCCCACTCAATTCTAGAATTTTCCACCAAAATCAATTATAAACCTAATTTCCTAATCCGACACCTCTTAAAATTCACAACAAATCATTCGTGCATTTTTAACGGTTCAAAATTTGTGGACATATACTCAACTTATGTATGTATAACATACCCAAAAATTACCACAATCCAACGGTCGGATTAAAAATTATAACCCCATGATATATCTCAAAACCCACGATTTGATTTTTTAACACCTCCAATCCGATAAAATACTGATAAAACACCTCAACATTAATTCCTTCATTAATAACCACATAAATAAATCCATCATTTATATTCATATAAAATAAATATTTCCTTATCATATGAATCAATAATTAATTATTCACAAATAATATTACAGAATCACATTTATAACAAACCAGTTTGTTCTCAGGAAGAGGGGCTTTCAAAAAGGATCTCTCCTTACTGGCGCGCAATTAGGTGACCAAACCTCTCCTTAGACAGAACTTTCTAGACATTGCCAATAATGTTATCTAATAATATTATTCAAATAATATGAATTATTGATCTGATAATGGGAAATACTGTGCAGTGACAATTATTGAAACAATAATAATATAAAATACCAACGCAGCAATTATTGAATCAATAAAATAAACTATTGAGCGGTAACTCTCGTAATAATTATTGAGTAGTGCCTTTCTACGTAAGGATCAATAATTCAAAAATACATGTAAAACCGCAGTCTTCTTTATGCGAAACACGCCAGACATCGTATTTTAACCACGGGTATTCAACAAGTGTTAACGGTAATAATAACTACGCCGTTATTTTTAACCAACTTATATTTGTCGTTTTCTTCATCCAATCGCTTTTCGTTATGGGCCCTTACATGGCCATTTTGTCGTCGTGCGAATATTCCCTGACGTAAAAGAATATTCCACGACCAAACGAATATTCCAAACAACAATGAATATTTTATAACCACTTGTGTATTTTGAAAAAATTCATATATCACCCTTAACTTTAACTTTTATCAATTTAACCATTTCTTTGAATAGTAATTATAAGAAAAATTGAATACTTTTATTTCATAAAATTAAAGGTCTTACAATAACAATATTTTAATCACTTTAAATTTATAAATAATTTATCTCAATTGTTTACGCTTTTACCATATAATGCATTTAATCATTCAAAATGCCATACTCATAAGATATCATCACCAATTATCAAATCCCTCATCAAAAAAAATATGCACATACTCTATATAGGATTCTCTAGCCATAAAATCCTATTTTCAACTTTATACTTCACATAACATATTTAACTCATATGTTCAGTAACTAAACTATTTTCATGAAAAATACCAAATCAGTCCCAAAAATATTTCTTTTCTGGGATTTAGCATAATATAGTCCCATGATGAAAATATTTTTTTTCTCGAATTTTTAAAATTCATTTACTATTTTTCAAAAATCAATTTCTAATTAATTCCTTAAGAAATTAGCTACCTCAAGTTTAACTCCAAAATTCCCAAATCTTTGCAGGACCTTACACATGTTAATGTGAGCCTCCAGATTTAAATTTCATGGTCATCTGAGTTATAGAACTCCGGTTATAGCATTTTTCGTCAAAAAAACCTAAATATTGAAATGGTCATAACTTGTTCATTTTAAGTCGAGAATGAGCTCATTTTTGGACAGGAGGTACTTTATAACATATATTTTCATGTCCCAAAAGGCCAGAATTTTTCACATAAATTTAGTGGTAAAACAGCCCCTTAAAGTTTCGGGCGAGTAGCGTTTTTGTAATTTGCAGCTTTGGACTCTTTTGCTAAATTAGGTCCCACGAAAATCTACTGACACCTTTTCCGGTGATTCCACTTAGATAAGCTACAAAACTCATAGATCTAACTCTAAGACTTGACCACACTCAAAAATTCAAAATATAATAGGAGATATGGTCAATTGAATTTCATGTTACGTTTTTACCAAAATCGATTTTTCAACCCTTTGTGATTTCTAAAACTTTCATGTTTTCACATAATAACCAACATAACTCATCATAACACTTACTAATACTTCATATACCCATGATTTTCATTAGTCCAATGCTTTTATTATGACTTTCATCATAATCCTCGTAAAGCAGATCCTTTTAGTTGAAGAAATATTTGAGGGTTTAAGAAATGGGTTTTTGTCTTTGGGGTTGATACAAAATTCGATTTCACGCTCTAGGGTAGGCTAGAAATCTTCAAGAATACGTCAAGAAATTTATTAATGATAGAAATATCATTCAAAAGCGCTACTCTTATCCAAGACTTGGATAAGACGTTACATTGATACCAACTGTGACTTCTATCCTTTAACCTAGATAAGCACCTCACAATGATACCTATCAACTTGTCATCGTCATTCACGACGTCGCCTCTGAGAGAAAGTCCGGCGGTGCATTCCACACAAGGAAGTCAACAACGAAAGGATAGGGGCTCTTCTTGTATGGCTCGATATAACAAATGATTAACTTTAGGGTTTGGTTACTTTGAATTCAGTATAACAGTTGGTTAGGAATATGAAAGCTAACAACCTTACAAAAAGAATAATGAGTAGTTAATCAATCGTTTTCAAAAATTACCTCAAAGGCAAGTATTTTCAAAGAGATAAGATCGACAGTAACGTGAAAGTGTTTATTTGAAACAACAAGATTAATAAAATGTTGGAGGTAACGAAGGTTTCTCCCAACGAAGTTTTGATAGATAAATCAAAGTCTAATTTTCCCGAGTCAAATTTAAACATTGAACACAACTAGGTAGAATAAAAGAGTAAGGTAGAACTTGTATTGAATAAAGTATAGACTTCGCAATAATTTATAATTAATTTACCCATAATAACTTCTTGTTCGGTTTTTTTTTTATTAAACGCCTCTCGCTTAAATTATCGAGTTTGACTTTACTATAGGTACATTCCACCCTTAAGTGCTTCTTCACATTCCCGATCCATGATTTGAATCATTATTCTCGATCCATATCGAATTCGGGTTGACCGCTATGCATAGGTAATTAAAATTCGATGTTGGTTCTCCCAATTCTTTGTCCAAAAAGCAAAGTCCATTTCATCTATTTTGGCTTTATTGGATCGGACGCGTCTTTTCTACACTATCAACGCGTTGTGTGCCTTTTACCCATGCATCGCTCTATTCTCCTTCGTTCGATTGTTTCTTCTTTCAATTTGATCCTTGATTTTTAAATTCTCGATTCCAACTTTAATATCTTACACCCGCCAAAGCGTGATTTTGTTCGAAGCATCATCATATCGGGTAACCCAATTTTGAATTGTTGTATCCTTTGTTCCACGCACCGTTTGTTGGTTCTTCAACTTTGTTCTTCTAGCTCACGAACACGATTTTGTAAATTCTAAGTTTTGATCATAAATTTCTTCAACCAATTCTCCTCGGTTCCTCTTCTTCCTCACTCTCTAAATTTGCTACCTCTGCAACTAGCTGCGGTGCAACAATTAGTTCTTCATTCACTACGTGGATATCTCTAATTTGTTCCTCGTCGACCTTTGCATTAACTCGATTAGTGATTAAAGGTGTCACAACGGTCACATTCACTCCATTGTGAATATTTTCACCGCCATTTCCAAACACCGCCACAACACAAGGGTTAATTAATATATCAAATATTATCCCTATACTCGACCGACCAATTAAATAACAAATAAACTTAGGTAGGTCATACTAGCGAAGGAATTCCCGTCTCTCCCTCCTAGTTCTTATCTCGATCTTAGCTGGGATCATATCCTAAGCTCGATACTGTTGTGATGCCCCCAAAATTAGGTATACGCCACCCATCTTGGGTCGCCACTTACATGGTACATAAATTCAAATACAAACTTAATTATACATCCGTAGGGTAACATACGACAATACATAAAGCGAGAGTTCTAATAGGAATATTGTCATTTTAGACAATATCCATACTCAAGGAGTCCTCATTACATTTATTGTCACACTATTTAATGTAATAGTGAGGACTACTAATGCTATCTTGAGGACCATCACTCTTTTCCCGACTGTCCCCAAATTTATATTCTCATTTCCAAGAGAACGTTGAAAGAAAAGGGTGAGCTCAACTAGCCCGAAGAAGAAATATTATAACTAAGATAATGCAGAATAAATTATCAATAGTCTTCAACAATGTTAAACCGATAAAATACAATAGACAAACGGTTTAAGCTGCAAGTGGAATATCTAATCCATTAAAAGAGTCAGTAGAAAATAAAGTCAACTATCTTTTAGGTTTTAAAAGGTTTTCATCAAATTTTATCACTAAGACTCAATTTAATGAATAAACCACAATATCTAATCATCCCTCGTACTACGGCCAAGGATTTTCATCAAATTATCAATGGTCATGACTATCTTAGAATCACCCCCGTCATAATCATACCAAAAACTATCCATCATTTGCATTACACAAAGCCAATCGAGGACTTTTATCACATCATTTATAACAAGCCGTGATTATACCGAATGATCCTCGGTCATAATCATACTAAGTTCATCTATGCACGTAAGCAAAGATAACATAATATAACATGAGGATGATGACAATGACATAATAATTCAATAAAACAAGTTCATTTAATTAATTTATCCAGAATTATTAACGTCAAATTATCAATACGACATCTTTGTTTTTGTAGAGTAAAATTCAAGAATGATAAGAAGAATATTTCCATGAAAAGATCTTTGGATGAAACGCAAATATCAAGGATATTCTACTAATTTTATGGAGTATATAAGTCAAAGTTTTAACCAATAGGGTATAATAAAGAATGGAATAACAAAAGAAATCACCATGCATGCGATAGATCAAGATAAAAAAGTTATTCCAACGAGTAATAATAAATAATGAGAACCGGTCCATGTAAAAGCGATGCACAGACGGGATGTTCCAATGAGAATAATAATAAAGAGCGGAACCGAAGTCCTGTAAAACACATGCATGGATGTTCCAACAGTAATAATAATAAAGCGGAATCCGATTAAATTGTAAAACACACTACATGTGAGGATGTTCCAATGTAA
This sequence comes from Panax quinquefolius, assembly GCA_020205615.1. Classification (NCBI taxonomy): domain Eukaryota; kingdom Viridiplantae; phylum Streptophyta; class Magnoliopsida; order Apiales; family Araliaceae; genus Panax; species Panax quinquefolius. The sequence goes on from CM035156.1 coordinate 13,443,125, forward strand.
TAATAAAGGCGGAATAATATAAGGATTTCACCAAGTATAGGGAGTCCGCGTATATAGAGTTATTCCAACGAGTAATAAATAAGAATGGAATAACATAAGGATTTCACCAAGTACAGGGTACGCCACAGCGTATCAAAGTTATGTATGGGGTATGCTGGCGTATCTGAGTTATTCCAATCGAATAATAAAGAATGGAATAATGAAGTTCTCTTCGTGAATAAGAAAGAATAACACCCTTTACGGTACAACAAATAATATCCCTTACCTTAAGAAATTTGAATATTGGAAAAGTGAAGTAGCAAAATACTTTTCTACTTTCTCTATAATTTCTCTCTCAGAGTTTCAAATTGAATTCGTAAGAAATAACGTAAGGAATGAGCTTTTATTTATAGAAAAACCGAGGGTGGCTCTTGGTCTTAACGAAGGGTCGAAATGACTCTTCGTAATATGAAGAGACAACTACTATTCATGAAGGGGTAATTAACCTTTCGAACAATCGAATAAAGCGAGTTAACTCTTGGTAATATTGAAGGGACAACTACTATCAAGAAGGTAATTACTATCGACGAAGGTAAATACTTATCGATTGAAGGTAATTACTTATTCACAAAGGTAATTACTATTCACAAAGGTAATTACTATCGACGGTGAAGGTAAATACTATCGATGAAGGTAATTATTATTCACAAAGGTAATTACTATTCACAAAGATAATTACTATTGTGAAGGTAAATCTAATTGATTGAAGGTAATTACTATTCACAAAGGTAATTACTATTGTGAAGAGACTCTTAGATGATGACATATGGGCCCCCATAAAATAATCAAACTTACCACAAACGTCTCATATAAGACTCTTTATATACATCAAGGATTGAATAAATATTACCACAAATCATTTTATTTTTAATCAACACATTTTTAATTTTTCAACAATTATTAATCATTTATAACTTGTCGTCTCAATTAATAATATAACATATTATACGATGATAATCTTGTGACAATAATTGAATCAATAATATAAGAGATATGATCAATGATAATCATGTGCAATAATTGAGTATAGCTAAGTGACTTCTCACGTAAGCATCAATAATCAATACCGTGTGCTACTATGCATCCACGCGTATTACTGTACTTTTACCACCGGGTAGTTCAACAGTTTTGACGGTAACACCTCTGCTGTTATTTTTTATAGAAAAATAATTTTGTCATTTTCTAACTACGACAATACTTCCGTTGTGGGGTCCACCAATGATTGAGCCGTCGTACGAATATTCCCCGACAAAAAGAATATTCCCCGACCAAACGAATATTTTATAACAACTTGCTTACTTTGCAAAATTTATAAATATTACCCACAACTATAACATTATATCAAATTTATTCCATAATATTCAAAAATAATATTTATAAAAAAAATTCATCTTTATTTATAAAAGCTGGGGTCTTACAACAATAGTGAAGACCCAATGGACTAACTAAATAAGTAGGCCCAATCCATTCGGCCCAATGGGAGAAATATCATGACCTAACATTGCCCCCTAGTTTTTTATTAAACAGGAGGTTTAATAGGAAACTATAAATGGTCCAAGACATGGGAATTTGATAAGAGTGGAATAGGCCCAAAATGAAGCATGATAAGGCCAAACGGTAAAGGATTAAAATTATAAAGGCGAGCTAAAACCGGAAATTCAACTGAAAGGCCCAATCTGATAAATATCTAAGGCTTACACCGGACGCTGCCCTTTCCAATTCTCCATCATTGCCAGAAATTAAATGTGCCTCCTTCGTAATTCGTGTAACTGTCAATATAAAAAGTAAATTCCCCCAAATTTGACAGTTTTTACCTGCCAACTTGAATTTCAGACGCTTGAACTCTTGAGCTTTCTTCTCCTTTGAGCTTTCTTCCCTTCCCTCCTCTGCAAAAACTCAAACAAAATCTCAACAAAGGTGGTCCTCAACTCAAATCAAAACTCTCCTCTTCGCGTGACCCCAATTAACACCGTTTTGCCGAACCCAATCCCCAGCAAAGAGGCATCAAACTCAAACCCTAAGGCTGCCACCCCAAGTAAAAACTCAGTAACGAAGCCCCTCCCTAACCCTTCAGCATTCTTCAGAAGCAAGGAGCGATACTCCCATGCCAACACTCCATCAATAGTTACTGAGATTGACTTGAAGAGAATCCGAACTCGCTGCCATATCCCGGACACCCACTTGGTGAGAGCTCCCAAGTCAGAGGAGCGAATGTATCAACGACCAGAGGGATGGACGGCTGTCCCAGTAACTATTCTTGAGAAGGGCGATTCCCTTTCCACGCTTTCATAATAACCCTCCTAGGGTTTATTGGCGTCGGATTTTCCCAACTGGTGCCGAATTCCTACGAACACATCTTGGCCTTCATTGCCTTCTGCCATGAATTAGGCGTGGAACCTACACTTGATTTTTTCTTCACCGTATACAAAATCGGCCAGTCCAGAGAGAAAGGATTCAAGGCCATAAGCAAACAACCACCGAAGACAAGCGAAAAATTTGAGAGACGCTTTTTGGTTTCTACTCCTTTCAGTAACAGGGGATGGCACGAAAAGTGGTTTTTCGTAAAGGGACCAGAGATCGTTTCCCTACCGAACTGGGCTATGGATGAAAAGATATCTGCTGACTTCGGAGATATTTCTGAAGAACGTGAAGCGGAAATGGTAGAACTTTTTGATAATTTCTCGAAGGAGGAGTGGAACTACGGACTTCTCTCCAAACAGGCGTGGTTATACGACCACAAATGTAAGTACTGATCTATCTTACATATAAATATTTGAAATTTTTATGTGATATGAGTCCTGATATATGATTGTTTGCTTTGTGCAGTATCTCTGATCAGACCGAACTCCTCAGAAATAAAAGAATTTGAAGATTTCCTTTCGGGAAAATCTTCGGAAGTTGATGAAAATCCCCTACTAGAAGCTGCTCCTGAAGACAATCCACCCGAAGACAACCCAACCCAAGAAACCCATACTGTTGAACCCCAGATAGATGAAGCAGAAGCTGATGATCTTATTCAACCGGAAGAAACCCTTCAGCCACGCCATAAAAAGAGAGCCATCCAAAAACCTCGATCAACCCCACTTCCGAACTCCTCTGAACCCATCCCGGAAATGGAAACTACGCCCGAGCCTACACCAACTACCAACCTAGTCCCCCCTCGAGGAGGTTTGCTCGATCTGCCTGCTCATGATTGAAAAAAACTCCTCCGAGTTAAGAAGTTAAGAACCAAGGTCACACATCTGACAGCTGAAGAGCTTAGAGTGTCCCCCCTTTAACCGATCTTCCACCCATAACTCCAGTTGAAATTCAAGTTTCTGATGAGGAGGAACAAGTCGAACCTACCCCCTCTCTGTCGCGAAAAAGGAAACAACCCTCTGATAACCAACCGAGCCCAATAACCATTTCCTCACCAGTACACGAGCCCATTCCTTCTCGGTCTCCATCCCCCGAGAATGTATATATGGACCCTTCACCAACTCGTGACCAGCCTATGCCTTCCCACCCCCCGAGGCCCTCGTCACAAGAATTTTAGAATGATGCAATGGGATCGCCTACTTTATGGCCTTGGTTCAACGCCAATTTCCCATTTCAGCTCTTTGATGCCTTCGTTCAGAAAACCGACGATCACCGATTCGGTAACCATTCGAACGGGGATCTGCTTGATGAAGGCATGAGCTATTTGTCGAAGGTAAGTGACAGTTTTCTTGGTTTATACATTTTTTTTCTTATTTAAGTACCTGAAACTGATTGGATACTATTTAATATATGTAGGCAAATGCGGTCTTCGGGCGTTTACGTCCTAGACATGTAAATGCTGAGACCGAAGAGGAGGCCATAAAAAGGAAAAATAATATGTTGAATGCGACGTTGGCTCGGGAGAGAAGTCAATACGAAAGTCTTCTTCATACTGACGAGGCCTTCTTGGAGAGAATGGCTCAAGTCAAAGAGGGCTCAAGCGCGTCGAGGACGAACGAAGGCAAATCGAAGAGAATTGAAGGCGCGACCAAGGTTAGTCGTAATCATTGAATGATATGAATGTCTACTGGTTGAAGAGAATTTGGTCCTGAAGACCAAAAATGAAGAACTCGCCACAGCCAACCGAAGCTTGGCGATACAACTTGGTGAAGTTCAGGCAAAGGCTTAGGATGATAAGGAAGCACATAGGGTCAAACGTCGGAGACTTCATGACAAGATTAAAATGCTTAAGGAACGAGATCCTCCTCTGACTGAAGAGCTACGCAAGCAGATACAGACGGAATATAGGGCATCCGATGAGCTCAACACAGAAATCCTGAAGATTTATTCGGAAGGTTGTGAAGTCTGCAGGGATCGAGGCAAGGAGAAGTTGATTGCAGCCAAAGTCGATCCGGCCTTGCTCGATTCCGAAGATGAAGATAATGCTTGAATCTGATACTGCTTCATTCTAATATTAGGACTTTTTAAGACTTATGTGAAAATTATCTGTCTTTTTGGGAGTTATTTAAGAACTTTATCAAAAAAATTTAATTTCATGTAATAGTTTAATATTATGGTTGAAAGGATGAATGAATAGTGAGATTATTAACGAATCTTCAACCTTCTTTATCATGGCTTCTGTTTTGATTCGTTTCTTGTCAATAATTCAGCATCAGTGATCTTGAATGAACTTGACTTAGACTATGAATCAGATAAGGCATATAACAGTTAAGTTTATTAAATGAAATGAACTGAACTGAACACTTGAACAAAATAAAGTAATGCATACTTATCATTTCTGTGAAACCCCAAATTTTATGAATAAAGATTTAAATTTTCTCGAAATATTTTTCTGTGGATTTGATATAATATTATAGTTGTGGGTAATATTTATAAATTTTGCAAAGTACGCAAGTTGTTATATAATATTCGTTTGGCCGGGGAATATTCTTTTTGTCGGAGAATATTTCGTACGATGGCATAATCATTGGTAGACCCCACAATGGAAGTACGGTCGTAGTTAGAAAATGACAAAAATATTTTATGAAAATAACGATGGAGGTTTTACCGTTAATACTGTTGAACTACCCGGTAGTAAAAAGTATAAAGAATACGTGTGGTTGCATAAGTAGCATACCAGTATTGGTTATTGATGCTTACGTGATAAGTCACCCGGTTATACTCAATTATTGCTACAAAGAATTATCGCATCATATCTCATATTATTGATTCGATTATTGTCACAAGATCATCCGCATTATATGATATATTATTAAATCAATAATTGAGACGACAAAGTTATTCATATTATTAAATTGTAATATTTATAATGTCTAGAATTTCGCTTGAGGAGAGGTTTGGTCACCTAATCAAGCGCCATGACAGGAGAAATCCTTATCGAAAGCCCTCTTTCCGGGAACGACTTGGTTGTTAAATATTGTGAGTTATGATATTAATGATGTATGAGTTCGTGTTGATTAAAGATGAATTTGATAGTTCCATTGTGTTGGGATTATTGGTGTTAATTGAAATCGACATCTATTCCGATGATAATTGATGTCTGGAGATTATATTGTTCAATCGGGTATTCATGGCACTTTTCGTGTCGGAGTACTATTCATGAGTTACTATTCATAAATTACTATTGAGTCACATTCACTTACTATTAGGGGAGTTGGTGCAAGATTGATGATACTTGCATGACTAAGTTAAAAATGGAAGTATAGATGGAGGTACTATACTGTAATTAATTTTTCACATGTTTAGAACTATTGATTCACATGATTTACTATTAGGGGAGGTGGTGCAAGTTTGATAATACTTGGATGACTGAATTAAAAATGAAAGAAAAGTTGGAGGTATTCAGATTGTAATTTTTTCGAGCCCCAAACGCGTCAATTATCGAAACTATATTTTCCTATAAATAAGCTCATTCTTCCTTCATTTCTCACCAATTCACTAAAGCTTTAGAGCCATTATTATAGAGAGAAATTATAGAGAGAAAGAAGAAGAGAAGTCTGCTACATTTCTATTCCAGTATCCAACTTTATTCTAAGGTAAGGGATATTAATTATTGTACCTATAAGGGGTATTATTCTTTCGTATTCATGAAGAGAATTACTTTCTTTCAATACTCGTAAGAGTTGTTATTCCATTCTTCATTATTATGTTGGAATAACCTTGTTTATGCCAAGTATCGCATACATGGTGAAATTCTTCTATTATTCCATTCTTTATTATTCTATCGAATATCCCGTCAAGTAATTTCGCTGACCGATTCTGGTTCCATTATTTATTATTCTGCATTTATTATTCTGTCGGAATATCCTGTCTGTGCGTTTTATGTAAGACCCCAACTTAATATTTAATAAAATTAAATTTTCTCTATTTATTATCTTGAAATAGTAAGGGTTGATTGGATTAATGTGGTAAGTTATGGGTAAAATGCGCAATTATTTCAAATAAGTAAGTGGTTTTAAAATATTCATTGTTAACGGGGAATATTCGTTTGGTCATGGAATATTCAGCATCGTTGTGAATATATTAAATGCACTGGCCACAGCCTTGACCTTGTGTGAGCCCCATAACGGAAAGCGATTGGATGAAGAAAATGACAAGAATAAGTTGGTTATAAATAACGGCGTAGTTGTTACCGTTAATACTGTGGGAATACCCGGTGGTTAAAACACAGTAGCACACGGTATTACACCAATTATTGATTCTTACGTAAGAAGGCACTACTCAATATTTGTTACAGTAATTACTGTTCAGTAATTTATTTTATTGATTCAATAATTGTTGCGTTGATATTTTATATTACTGTTGTTTTAATAATTGTCACTGCACAATATTTTCTATTATCGGAGCAATAATTCATATTATCTGAATAATATTATTAGATAACATTATTGGCAATGTCTAGAAAGTTACATTCAAGGAGATGTTTGGTCATCTAATTCATGGCCAAAGAAGAGAGAGATCCTTATTGGAAAGCCCCCCTTTATCGAAACCGCCCCGTTCATCAATAATGTGATTCGTAATATTATTTGTGAATAATTAATTATTGATTTATATGATGAGAAAAATATTGATTTTATGTGGATATAGATGGAGAAAATTTTAATGTGACAATTGTTAAAATTAATATTTTATCTTTTGATAAAATAATTTATTTAAATATATTATTTTAATAATATATTGATGGTGATATTTTTATAATGAATGTGGGATATATAAGTATATGAGGAGGAAGAGTATTTTTGTGGCATTAAATGATTAACACATGTTTTGTGTGTGTCAGAGATCCCAATTCTTCGATCGAAATTTGATTATACCGTAAAAATCGTCTGTTTGTGGATTTCGGTCAATTTCTGTTTGGAATTTGAAAATACTTTCTTCTACAAAGTTGTAGAGAATGAAATTTCTTATGAAAAAGACATGAGATTTGAATTTTTCTGACAAAAGGGCTATTTATTGTGAATTATGAAGTTTAAAGATATATCAAAGTGTGAATTGATTTTTGGAGTTTAAATGATTTTTTGTTAGAAAAACGTTTTTTGTACTTTGGTGGCCCTCACTTGCACATGTTAATGGCTGAATTCAATTATCTAGAGGTAGGTTTGAATATTTTGTAATTATATTAATATTATATTAAATTTTTTGCTTTGGTGTTCTAAGTATTTTCCTATAAATAAGGTGCTTAGGTTAGAATTGAAAATCACACCAGAAACTGAAATATTCTCTCTCTTTTTCTCTCGATATATTGAGCGTATTCTTGTGAGTATTTTAATACTTTGAGTGTTGCTATATGGTGCAAGTTCAAGTCATAGCTTTATATCCTGGTTTAACTGTAAATCTTATCTTTTCAAGGTAAGGGATGTTATTTTCTTTTTAAATGATATTATTTTCTTCAATATCATTATGCCAAAATATTGGTTTGAAATTTTAATCAAATTTAGAACTTTTTGTGTCGGAGTTACTATTCACGATATCAAGACTATTCATTTATCGAATCGACATTATTCATCGAAAAAATGAATTTTTTTTTCTTTTCATCCAAAATATCTATTATGGATACTAGCTTTGATTGTATCCATGTTTTGATCATTCTTGAATTTTACTTCAAGATGATTATTTATGAGGTATTTTGGACACGAAATAATTTGAAATACTGAATCCTTGATATTTATTCTTTTGTTTCTTTGGATTCGCTTCCTTTAAAATATTTTTCATCATCCTCACCCTAAATGATGATATTATTGAATATCTTTGGCCCGTGTAGTAAAAGATAAATGATTTTATAATGAATATCATTGTCTAGTAGAGTGCAAAGACTTAACAGTGTTGAGATGAACAATAATAATCGATGAATATCTTTGGCCCTGTAGTGAAAAGATGAAAATTTGATTCAAGATGAATATTGATTGATGTTACAGGATAAAATATTGACGATGGACTTTTAAATTCATAGATAATAGTAGATTTCATTCTCTACTTAACTCATCTATGAATTATTATTTCATTACCGATCCGAAACTTGTTGTCTATTGTATTCTATCGATTTTTCCTCGTCAAGACTAACGATAATTTATTCTATATTATCTTAGTCATAATATTCTTTCTTGGGCTATTGAGCTCACCCTTTTCCTTTATGTTCCATTTTTCTTCTCAGGAGGCGAGAATGTAACGAGTACTAGTCGGGGTACGGAATGAAGGTTCTAGAAAGTTGTTTTAGTAGTCCTCACCATTTTTGTAAAGTATTGTATCAATAATTGTAATGAAGACTTAGTTGGGTATGTATATTGTCTAGATGACAATATTTGTATTTAAACTCACAGTTTATGGGTTGTATTAATAAAGTTGTAGTTGTTTTTCGCACCATGTTATTGATTTGACTCGTAATGGGTGATGTATACCTATTTTGGGGCGTCACATTTACGCCGGACCGATTCCATCATTTATTATTTCGTTAGAATAACTTGTGCATGCCAAATACCGCATGCATGGTGATTTCGTTGTTATTCCATTCTTTATTATTACGTTGGAACATCCAAATGGTATGCAATTTTACCGACCGGTTCCGTTATTTATTATTCGTTGGAATAACTCGCTATCTGACGTCATCGCATTCGTGGTGATTTTTGTTGTTATTCCATTCTTTATTATTACATTTGGAATATCCATGCATGCGTTCTGGCTTACGCCGGGCCCGGTTCCATTATTTATTATCTCGTTGGGAATAACTCGTTATGCGGTCTCTATCGCATGCATGGTGAATCCTTCTATTATTCCATTCTTTATTATTCTGTTGAAATAACCTGTCTATGTGGATTACCGCATGTATGGTGAATGGTCCTTCGTATTCGTTCCTTATTAAATTGTGGAAATTATCTGGTTACGTTGATTATGATGAAAGTCATAATAAAAGCATTGGACTGATGAAAATCATGGGTATATGAAGTATTAGTAAGTGTTATAATGAGTTATGTTGGTTATTATGTGAAAACATGAAAGTTTCTTAGAAATCACAAAGGGTTGAAAAATCAGATTTTGGTAAAAATGGAACATGAAATTCAATTGACCATATCTCCTATTATATTTTGAGTTTTTGAGTGTGGTCAAGTTCTAGAGTTAGATCTATGAGTTTTCTAGCATCTCCAAGTGGAATCACTGGAAAAGGTGTTGTAGATTTTCGTGTGGACTGATTTTAGCAAAGGAGTCAAAAGCTGGAATTTACCAAAATGCTACTGTCCAGATTTTTAGAAGGGCTGTTTCGGCCACTTAATTTGTGAGAAAAATTTCGGCCTTTTGGGACATGAAAATATATGGTATAAAGAACATCCTGTCCAAAAATAAGCTCATTCCGACTTAAAATGAGCAAGTTATGACCATTTCAATATTTAGGTTTTTTTAACGAAAAATGCTATAGCCGGAGTTCTTTAACTCCGATGACCATGAAATTTAAACTGGAAGCTCACGTTAACATGTGTAAGATCCTGCCAAGATTTGAGAATTTTTGGAGTTAAACTTGAGGTAGCTAATTTCTTAAGGAATTAATTAGAAATTGATTTTTGAAAAATAATAAATGAATTTTAAAAATTCTGAGAAAAATATATGTTCTTTATGGGACTATATTATGCTAAATCCCAGAAAAGAAATATTTTTGGGACTGATTTGGTATTTTTCATGAAAATAGTTTAGTTACTGAACATACGAAAGTTAAATATGTTATGTGAAGTAACAAAGTTGGAAAATAAGATTTTATGGCTTGAGAAATCCTATATAAGGTATATGCAGATTTTTGATAAGGGATTTGATCATTGGTGATGAAATCTTATGAGTATGGCATTTTTGAATGATTAAATGCATTATTTGGTAAAGTATAAACAATTGAAATAAATTGTTTATAAGTTTAAGACGTAATTAAAATATTGTTATGATATTAATAATATTAGATTATGAATTTATTATGTGATTGATAATATTTGGATAAATTTAAAGTCTTTAATATTTATCCTTGTTTTCAGTTGATTAATGTTTATATCATTGTCATCATCCTCATGCTTAAATGGTGATAAAAGTTATCTTGGTTTACGTGTAAAGATGGACTGTGAATTATTAAATTGGATATCTTTGGCTTACGTGCAAAGATGGACTGTTAGTTGTTGATTTTATAGTTGTATATCTTTGGCTTACGTGCAGAGATGGACTTGGTATGATTATGACTAGGGATTATTCAGTATAGTCATGACCATTGATAATTTAATGAATATTCTTGGCCCGTAGTGCAGGGATGATTCGAAGATCTGGTTTATTTATAAAGCTGAGTCTCAACGATAAAAGTTGATGAAAACATTTTTAAATCATAGAAGATAGTAGGTTTTATTCTCTACTTGACTCTTCTAATGGATTGTTTATTCGCCGCAGCTTAAACTTGATGTCTATCAGATTTTATCGGTTTAACATTGTTAAAGACTATTGATAATTTATTCGCATTATCTTAGTCATAATATTTTTCATTGGGCTAGTTGATCTCACCCTTTCTTTCACCGTTTTCTTCGTGAAATGAGAATATAGTTGGAGAATGGAGTGACGGTCCGAGATGATAGCATTAAGAGTCCTCACTACGGGTGGCATGACATACAATATATAATTGTATTGAGGACCTAAGATGTGTGTGTCGATTTTATACGTCACTTAATAATTGATTTTGGTGAACAAACAATAGGGTGATGAGAACCCGAATTCGAAAAGCGCCAAAAGTGCACCGCAAGAAGAAACGAAGAGAACATAAATCTTCTCGTGTCCCTTTGGAGACTTGAAATATTTGTCATTGTATTTTATATGGCATGTATTAATTTGAGTATGAATATTGTCGTATTATATACGTTACAATATTTGTATTGAAACTCACAGTATATATGTCGTCGTATTTTGCACGACTGTTGTATAATTAAGTTGTATTTGAATTAATGTACCATGTATTTGGCGACTCAAGATGGGTGATGAATATCCTATTTTGGGGGCGTCACAGTTTTCGAAGTGTGAGACAGGCCATGTGTAAGGTGAATTCGGCTGATCCTCTTTGCACCATCGGGATCTTGTTTACCATTCGGGGTAAAACAAGTATATAAGGACATTTGTCTACCATGCGGGGTATAACAAAGATATAAGGACATTGGAATTTATTTACCACACGGGGTGAAATAAATTCATAAGGGCACTCCTAACAATAAGGCTACCATCGAATGACCATCGAGTCCGACCATACCTCCTTACTTCGGTGTATATTGGTTTACCACTCGCGGTAAAAACAATATTAAAAGGACTATGGAATTTGTCTACCACGTAGGGTATAACAAAGATATAAGGACATTGGAATTTGTTTACCACACGGGGTGAAACAAATTCATAAGGGCACTCCTGACAATAAGGCTACCATCGAATGGCCAGCAAGTCCGACCATACCTCCTTACTTCGGTGCATATTGATTTACCACTCGCGGTAAAAACAATATTAAAAGGACCATGGAATTTGTCTACCACGCAGGGTATAACAAACCCATAAGGACACTTCTGCCGATAAGGCTACCATCGAATGGTCACGAGTCCACCGAATCCTCCTTACACCGATGAAATTTGCCTACACCTCAAGGGCCCGACAAATTCATAAGGACCACACCGCCAAAAGGCTACCATCGAATGGTCAGCGAGTCCCCCCCGTCCTCCTTACACTATTGTGACTTTAGGACCAATAGGAAGAAGATCAATTGTGAAAAAGTGAATCTTTTATTGATGACGATCCAATATTTACAGACTTTTGATAAACTGACTCGATCCTCATGAAAAATATTTCCAAGTCCGCCAAAGATGCCAATTATTTTTGATCTCGATCCATCCAATGCCTTCAACCTAGTAAGTTCTCGGCTTTCAGACTTCAATTACTTCATAAGGTCCTTCCCGATTCTAAGATAAGCTTTCCCAAGTTCTCGAGGAGATGCTTCGACTTCTCGAGGACGTAAATCTCCCACTTCAAATCTTCGAAGCTTTACCCCCTTATTGTAATGCTTAGCTACTCTTCGTTGATAGGCTGCTAGTTTGATCAAAGCCACCTCTCTGACTTCTTCTAACAGATCCAAGTTGACCTTCAGCCCTTCTTCATTGTAGATTTTCTTGAACTGACTGACCCGAAGACTGATAGATCCAATCTCAACAGGGACTAAGGCATTAGTGTCATAAGCCAATTTGAAAGGTGAGTCCCCCATAGTAGTCCTCGGAGTAGTCCGATAAGCCCATAACACGCTGAGAAGCTCTTCAGGCCATCTCCCCTTAGCTTCATCCAGTCTGCGCTTGATCTCATTCAACAGCGTTTTGTTGGTCACCTCGACCTGCCCGTTTGACTGTGGATGAGCCACTGAAGTCTTCTTGTGTTGAACCCCCAGCTCCTTCAAAAATCCTTCAAACTTCGATCCCACGAACTGGCGTTCGTTGTCCGATATCATGAACTTCAAGCATTCTTGTTCTGTTATCAACCGAAGTGGCTTCGCTTTTACCCATTTGGTCATATAATCGATGGCGACTATAACAAAACTGACCTGACCCTTAGCTTTTGGCAATGGACCCAGTATATCTACCCCCCCAGACAGCAAAGGGTATAGGAGATAAGTCGAGTATAGCTCTTCTGGTGGCTGATGTGGGATAGGACTGTTGAGCTGACACTTTTCACACTTCTTCACGTACTCGGTAGCTTCCTTGAAAATAGTAGGCCAGTAGAATCCTTGCCGAAGTACTTTATAGGCTAATGACTTAGCAGCCATATGGTCGCCACAAATACCCTCGTGAACCTCTCGAAGGGCATATTCAACTTTGGACGGGACCAAACACTTTAACAATGATGATGAAAATGCCCTTCGATAAAGATCCCCATCAATAAGAACGAAGTTGGCACTCTTGTACTTGATCTTCTTTCACAAAGATCTCGATCCAAGGAAGGACGCCATCATCCGCCAGTATTCAATGTAAGGAGTCATCCAACAGATTAAAACGCTCAATGCACATCATCGCTTCACGTCTTTGGATACTAGGATGCCGCAGAAACCTCCGAATAAATCGACCCATCGAATACGCTAAAGATCCGTAGGGCTAGCCTTCGATAATGCATCAATAATAGAATTGTCGTTACGCTCTATACCTCAAACTCATGGGAGACAAAATATCAAGTTGGTCTTTCAACTCGCCAAATACTTGATCATTCTCGCCCACGAGCTTCATAATCTCTCCGATACTTGCTTGACGACGCATTTAACCGAGAGTCACGAAGAAATGATCAACTTCGAACCTCCAGACTTTTTCGCTAAAGCGGACCCCAAGAATGCTTCAGATTTCAAATTTCATTGTTCGTTGCTCAACCCAAATCGATGGCTCTCACGCCTTGAATCCTCCGGACTTGTCAAAATAATCCTCGCTTTCATCGACATCTCGGTAGAAGACCCATCTCGCATACTGAGTCCACGAGTTCTCGACCGTGGTCAAGAATCAGAATCGCCGACGGACGCTTTTCAGCTTCCGCAACTCAAAGATCTACTGAGAACGAACATTTCATCATGAAATCAGCCAAGGCTTGACCTTTGATAGCAGTTCGGGGATGATATTCAATAAAAAATTGTGATAATTCCATCGTCCATGCTGCTAATCTCCCCGAAATCTCTGGTTTGCTCATTACCTTTTTCAACGGTTGATCCGTTTAAACTACCAGGAGCCGACCTTGAAAGTATTGCCTAAGCTTACGACTAGCAATTATCAAAGCAAAGGCAAATTTCTCAATATTCGGGTACCTGGTTTCAACATCTCTCAGAATGTGACTGACGTAATAGACCGGATGCTGCTTCCCTCCTACTTCCCGAACTAAAACAGCTCCCACTGCCAAAGAACTAGCTGCTAGATATAAGTACAAGGTCTCAGCAGGAGTGGGTTTCACCAATAAAGGAGCTGAAGACAAATACGTCTTTATACTTTGGAAGGCGTCTTCACACTCCAAAGTCCACTGAAACGTCTTCGCATTTTTCGGTCCCTTCAACGTATCAAAGAACGACAAGCATCTCTCTACCGATTTGGACATGAATCTCTTCAAAGCTGCAATCCTACCAGTCAGACGTTGAACGTCTTTGAATGACTGAGGAGTCTTCATGTTTAGAATAACCTGGATCTTCTCTGGATTGGCTTCGATACCCTTTGACTGACCAGATAGCCCAGGAACTTCCCTGCACTGAGCCCGAAGGTGCACTTCGTAGGATTGAGCCTCAAGTTGTGACGACGGACAGTCTGAAAGCATTCCTCTAGATCATTCAGATGCTTCTGAACAATTATGCTCTTCACGATCATATCATCCACGTATACCTCCATATTCCTTTCTAGCTGCTTCTGGAAGACGAAGTTCATCATTCTCTGGTACGTGGCTCCAACATTTATCAAGCCAAAGGTCATCTTCTTGTAGGCATACACCGAATGGTGTGTGATGAATGCTGTCTTCAGAATGTCCTATTTACACATAGATATTTGATGATAACCTAAAAAAACATCCATAAAGCTTAGTAATGCATACCCTGAAGTGGCATCGATGAGCTGATCAATGTGGGGTAGAGGATAGAAGTCCTTCGGGCAAGCTTTATTCAGGTCGGTGTAGTCAATGCAAACTCGCCACTTTCCATTCTGCTTCTGCACCAATACCACATTGGCCATCCACTCCGGATAGTCGATTTCAAAGATGAAGTCAGCGGCTATCAGCTTGGCAATCTCTTCATCAATGATCCGCTGTCGCTCAGGTGCAAAGATCCGCCTTTTCTGCCGAACTGGCTTCTTTGATGGATCCATATCTAGTCGGTGCTCAGCAATCTTTCGGCTAATTCCAGGCATATCTTGTGGCTCCCATGCAAAAATATCCGCATAGCAGCGAAGAAGTTCCATAAGGTTTGTCCGGAGAGGTTCCAGAAGACCCGAACACACCTTCACTATCTTGTTCTTCTTCCCAGAACTAGCTCGATCTCCTCTGTCTCTCCTGCAGGAATAACCAATGGCTCTGAACTGCTTTCAGTGAAGGGCTCGATTTCAATCGCCATGGTTTGCTTTCGCCACGAACCCCTACCCCGAGGCAATCACAACATTCCTGTAGCATCGTCTGGCCAGATCCAAGTCCCCTGCTACCTCTCCAACTCCATGTGCTGTTGGGAACTTAATCTTGAAGTGAGGGATGAAAGTCACAGCTTGGAGAGCTGTCAGAGTAGGTCTACCTAGTATGGCGTTGTAGGCCGAATCTACATGCACAACATAAAATTTGCATGTTATTTCTACCTGTTGAGGAGCTGTGCCGAAGATTACTGGTAATTCAATAGTGCCTGCAACTTTGACTGGATCGTTGCTAAAACCATATAGGGGAGCCTCCTGCCCAACCTCCATCTTTTGCCCATCAAGATGCATCCTCTGATAAGCATGGGCACACAAAATATCCACAGAAGACCCGTTGTCAATCATCATACGCTTCACATCCACCGAACCCACTTGTGCAGTGATCACCAACGCTCTTTCATGGGGTTTGATGGGCTCCAAGGATACCGCATGATCATGAAAGATATAATAGCCCCTGAAATGGTTCATCGGCCTTCGGAGAACACCCGCCACTTGACATGACCGAATCCAGATATCCCTCCTCTTCTTCCTACCAACTTCCTCGCCGTCTCCCACCGATTATTACATCAACGACGTGCTTGGTGGTTGATTCGGGAGCAGCCGCATGGGTGGAACCGTTTCAACCGTCTCGAATAAAGACGGCCAACATTCTCGTTGTTGTTCTGGCTGAGGGTCCCTCCCGGCCACATATTGGACCAACATACCGCTCTGAACCTTCCTCTCAACAAAGTCTTTCAGATTGCAACATTCATTAGTGTCGTGATCAACAGTTTGATGATAGCCACAATATTTCCGAGCATTGCCATGTCCTGGTTTGAGAACGTCACGAGGCAGTTCAAAGAATGGCTGGTTCCTGATCTGATCTAAAATCACCGACCTATCCGTATTCAGTTTGGTGTAAACCTTGTTCACCCTGGGGGGTGGAGAAAGGGCGATTATTTCTATCGCCACGAAAGTTATCAGACTTCTTCGAGCCGCCTCCGCCTATCATTATAACCTCCCGCCTTCTTCTGATCGCCTTCGGCCTTAGGAGTATCCGCCTCCTTCATTCGGTCCGAAGATGGACGTTTCAGGCTATTCATAGCCTCCTCCACTACAATATAGCCTTCGACTTTTATCAAAGGCTTCGGCCAAACTCTTCGGATGGTGAAACATCAGCTTCTTCACCAACTTCTCCGACTTTACCAAGTCTAACCCATTCTGAAACAACTCCACAGCTTGAAGATCGTTGAGGTCAGACACTTGGCCAATGACTTCTCTGAATCGCTTCACATACATGCCCAAAGACTCATCGAAAAACTGTCGGACTTGAGCCAAAGAACCTGTAGGCTTTCCTCTCCTTCGGTTGCTCCCAAAACGAGCATGAAACTTTTCACACAACTCGGACCATGAAGATACTGAATCTGCAGGCAAAGTCCCCATCCATTGCCTCGCATCCTTCCTCAACGTTGTAACAAACGTATGACACTTGGCAGCATCGGTGAAATCGTAATAATCCATCAACCGGTTGAACGCCTAGCTATGGTCATAAGGGTCCCCGGACCCGTCGTAACTCTCCATGTGAGATAACTTCTTGGTGGTGTCTACCTTCTCCTTAAGAATATCCGAGGAAAAGGGAGACACCTTATTTCCTGGAGTATCTTTCACCTGTTGAACCTCAGCTAATTGCTTCCGGAGCTCCTTTAACTCCTTAACTAAGAAATCAACACCTTCTGGTTGCGAGGAGACTTCTTTCTCTGGAGATTCCTTCCTCTTCTGAATGGACCGACCTCCTCTATCGGAAACCACTGCCCTTGATGGACTTCTGGATTTACTCTGACGTGTGGCCCTATCATCACGGTGGGAGTATTCACGACGCTGCTCCCTTCTTCTATTCTCTGGCACGATCTCCCTTGACCTACTCCTTTGTCTGCCACTGTCTCGACCTTGAGAACCAATGACAACGAGTGCTTTCTTTGATACCTCGGGAGTTTTGCTTCTTGATCTCCTTCTCTCTTGAGGTCGACCCCGAGACTCATGCACTCTAATGCTCTCGCTCTTTCCCTCCCGATGTTGTCAGACCTCCTTATGCCTACTACGCCTTTCGGATTGAATATATGTGGACGCCTCATCCTTCAGATCGGCTATCCGAAGCATCTGCACAACTATATCCTCCCTCTGCTTTAGAAGAACTTCTAAAACTTTATCTGCTTCTTCTGCCATCTTCGTCAACTTGGCAGCTTTATCATCCCGACCACCTTGGTGATGAGTTCTAGGTGGTGAACCCTCCACCTGCCTTCGATCCTGGTCACGGCCTTTATCATCAGCAAACACCAACCTCCATCTCGCTCCACCATGAGCTTTCGAACGAGAACCCTTGAAACACGCTGAAGCAAAGGTTTCACTCTCACGAAAGCACTCTTTTCAAGGACCTGACGATCCTTAATGTAAATATGTTGGATAGATGAGCTCACGACCTTCGATCGTCTCTTCCGGTATCCTCTCTACTCCTCACCATCTTTTCCGACGTAGAATAAATGAAAGTTGTGATTGAAAATTACAAGACACTAGAACACAGCCCTCCTTCTAGCGCCAATGTTAACACCAAGATCTTCTGCCACGTCCCAATCACGTAAGACGTCCTGATCTTGTACACTAAACACAGTCAACACCAAAAGTTTCATGGCTTCCGATGGTTTGGGATAGCTCAGCGTGAGAGTCAAGACAAATGATCACAAGGTTAACAATGGAGGATAAAAATATCTAATGCCTGAGAGATAAAATTATCAACAGATATGTGTGTACCTTTTTTTCAAGACTTCTTGTTAGGTTATATTCTTCGCTTTTGCCATCACTGCCACCCATTATTACCGTCGACACACCCCCCCACTCCTCAAATGATCTCTCGCCGATCGCACGCAAAGCTATATCACCTTTTTCCTACATCATGCTTTTATCTTGCCACGGCTATAATCTCATCACACTAATGCATTGACGATACAACAAATAATCACATGCTTTTTTCATCATTACAAGTCAAAGATGGAGATATTAAAATATCTAATGGGTCAATCCACTGACTCGACCCGATCTTATAAGGACTTAACCGAAATAAGATAATGACTAGGTCCAATAACATTAATACCCAATAGTGAAAACCCAATGAACTAACTAAATAAATAGGTCCAATTCATTCGGCCCAATAAAAAAAATATCATGACCGAACAGGTTGGATTTCGGATCCATCCAAACTCCCTTTTCTTTCCAATCCCAAACACAAACACAAACACAAACACAGACACAAACACAAACTTATTTAATTCAGATTTCCATTTTATCCCGATTCACGTTTGTTACCTGTAATATTATTATTCCAGCCTATAGGAAATACTAGGAAATAGGAATTCTACAAAAAATGACTACCTACCTATTACCTATTACCTATTACCTATTACCTATTACCTAACCAAGTGGGAACTATCACTTGGTTTTAAGATATGTTACTCGGCGGGCCATGTACTAACCCATGCTTAAAACCAATTGAGGAAATCGGTTTTGGTCCATCTAATTGGGCCTAATAGTCCCCTCGTACCGACTACCGAGATCACAGATACGGTATTATTGTATCGGGTCTGGTTTCGTGTCGGGTCAAAATCACCTCACTACTTAAGTAAGGGTTTAAAGCTAGGGTTTAGTTCTAAGTTCCAACCCTTCGCGCAGTTGATAATAGAGAGAAGGAAAAAGGTCGCGTGCGTTTACAGTTGAATTATGGCCGAAGAAGCAAACACCCAAGTACACGAATCCATTACAGAGACGGAAATAGAATCATCCACACAAGACATGGAAGTGGAAGCCCAAATTCCTGCCTCCGGTGAAACGGAGGGCGATGCGACGGGGATCGGCGTCAAACGCGAGAGAGAGGATGGGGATGAAGCGGAGAAGGATGATAACGGTGGTGAAAAGAAGCAAAAAGCCGTCGAAAAGTCTGTGGAAGAGCAAAGGCTCGAGGGATTGGCAAAAACCGAAGCTGTAGATGGAGAAAATGGTAAGTGTATGCAGGGTCCAGTGAGTGTCGGTTTCAAGAGTTTCGGAACGTCCGTTGAGATGTTCGATTACTTTATCAAGTTCCTTCATAGCTGGTCCCCGAATGTCAATATCAACAAGGTAATAATATGTCGTCCTATACTTTGTTTTCATTTATTTGATTATTTACAAATTTTGATTTGAATGGTTTGAAACATTAAGTGTTATTATTTGGTTTAAATTAAAAGTGTTCCTATTTGAAAGCCAGTCTTTGCAAGGACAAGATTTCATTTTTATATTTTTGTTATCCACCTATTTGATGTATTATAAACCATCAAATATTACTGAATTGGATGGTAGTTACTGCATTTTAACTTATAAAAAAAATCAGGATCTTTACTGAATTTGTGTTTGTGTAGCTCAGGTTTTTCAAATCACCTCTTATTTTGGGATTTTGTTACAAGAAAGTGCTAATTGTTACTGGCTTTAATCCAGTAGAGTGTCCCATTTCCCCAAAAAAAATCAAAAAAAGAGCTCTAAAATGACGTAATGACCTCAAGTTTACCATCACAATTTTATTATAAAAAATTAGGTATAAACATTGAACAATAATATATCCTTGAAAGCTTGAATATTTGTAAATTTTGCAAACTTTCTTTGTACAATACTGGAATGGTTGCTGGTGGAGTTGCCTTGTTTGTTTTAGAATTGGTACAGGTCTTGATCCATAGCATCGGCATCAATCACTCACTTGTATTTGCCTTGTCTAACTATACTATATATATAAGCAATTTGTTTATATTGAATTTTAGGCTTTTTTGTGCTACTATACATTGCAAATTAGAGTTTATGTGTTGTTTGCATATATTGGGAGAGAGAGTAATGATCAGCAACAGAGACCTTGAAATATCATTACTTTATGTCTAATTTTTTGGTAGCCTTTGAAATTTTTTGCATGAAAAATATAAATATTCCATGAAGAGGGATCCCTTTTTGCCAAGGGTAATAGTATTGTTGATACTCCGACCTTAATTTGGTGATCCCTTTTTTTAGTTGAAAAGGATAATTATAATTATTTGTTTACTTAAAATCTTGTACCGTTTGTTTCCCTGCTGTTCTGCATATTTATCAGTCTTCTGCTTGTCAAGTGTCAGGTGTTCAGATCTTTATGTGTTTCTCAAACAAAGGTTTTAATTTGATTTAAATTAAGATTTTCAAAGTTCTTGTTGTTGTTGAGCTTTTGATCATGTCTTTGTTAGACTAGACAATAAAGATGATATATGTATCATGTAACTTCTATCTCGTGGTATGTATTGGAATAATTTATGCTTTTCCATTTTGAGTTTTTGGTTTTCAGTTTCTCCTCTCCAAGAAGAAATTACAAATTTGTATGATAAGTCAGCCATCATTATACAGGAAAGTGATGTTAGGACTCTTGGCTACTAGATCAACCTGAGAGGACCCTATCTTTTGAGATGGCATATACTGGGGTGTAGGCCTGGCAACGAACCAACTATGGTCCAGGGGCCCCTCTCTCCCCATACCCGCCTCGCCAATATAGAGTTATCCCCGAACCCGACCCACGCTCGGAAACAACATCCTTTACCTGTTTACTCGATTACTCTTCTTTTTTCCAAATTAAATTTCTCTATTTTTTAAAAATCTTTCTTTCTTTGTACAACTATTTTTAATTCAAAATCAAACAACATGCAATATTTTTATTACTAGCAACCTATTATATTACAAATGTTATTATATACACACACACACACACACACACAAAAGGTTAATTTTTAAAAAAACTATATATATATATATATGTATATAATCAGGTCGGGGGTGAAAGGGTATATCCCATACTTGACCCTAACCCTATAGGGATTTTAAATCGGTCCCCATTAGGGTTGAAATTGGGTGGGCCCCGTCGAGTTTGGAGGAAATTGCCAGGCCTACTGGGGTGTACTTGATAAGGCAAAAGGAAGACGGTGTACATGGTTATTTGTGAGAACTAAGTAGTAATATTACTTAGTTGGATTGACAATTTACTTGTGATTGTGCTGACAATATGATTGGGACCTCCCTTGAATA
Source organism: Panax quinquefolius (assembly GCA_020205615.1). Lineage (NCBI taxonomy): Eukaryota > Viridiplantae > Streptophyta > Magnoliopsida > Apiales > Araliaceae > Panax > Panax quinquefolius. The sequence continues at coordinate 13,464,892 of CM035156.1, forward strand.
CCACTCTTCAGTATTTTTCTGTAGCAGTCACAATTTAGATTGATTTAATGTTCCTTATTGAATTATATTCGAGGACTGCTTTGCTGTGCTTACTGGACACTATGTAATGAAACAGTTTTTATTTTTATTTATTATTATATTATTATTATTATTGGATGGGACCAGATGTGAAAGGTACTTTGTGATGGTTGATCATCTTGACGAGTATTATTAATTCACCAACAAGTATTATGTTTTTACTTTTAGAGAGATTTAATAGCCTAATTTCATTTTGGTGTTTCAGCTTATTATTTTGCAGGTTTTTCTTCAACAGTCTTGGTACTTTTTCTGATTTTTTAAAGCTTTAGCAATATATTGTTTTTCCTGTAAAATACAAACGAGTAATAAATTTATGTTGTTTTGACTGTTCACATTGTTGCTATTAGAATTGCACTCTTTTTTTTTTTTTTGCTTAGACCATGATTTTGGCTTCTATAAATGGCATCTTATTGGCTATTTAAGCTTGCTACTTGTTATTTATTTATTTATTTATTTTTGCATGCTTCTGTGTATTGCAGTATGAGCACATGATGTTACTGGACTTGCTGCAGAAGGGTCATCAGGAGCCATTGAGAAAGATTGGTAATGGTATTCATGCCTTTCAAGTCCAATATCATCCACGGTACAAAAGTCGCTGCTTCTTCCTTATTAGGAATGATGAATCTGTTGATGACTTCAGCTTCCGGAAGTGTGTTGATAACATACTTCCCCTGCCAGAAAACATGCAAGTAAAGTCTGATGTTATGAAGACGTTTGGTGGACGAAATGGTGGAGGCCGTGGTGGAAGAGGTGGTTGGCGTGGGCGTGGGCGTGGGCGTGGGCGTGGCCGTGGAAAGAGGGGGGAAGCCTAGAAATTGACGGCAAGATTGTTTTATTATGAGGGACTTGTGTGCTACTCATTTGAGAAAATATAGTAGAAGATGGAATGTTTCTTTTGTCTACATTATTATTATTTAGTGTTAAGCGTTGAATGAGGTTCTTGTTTGAAGTTGTAATTTGATTTTGAAAATGTTTATGGCTACTATGCCAGTTTTGTTGAAAAACAGCTGGCTGTTGTTTGAACTTGTAATTTGGTATGGCTTATTAGGAACTTTGAGGCCATGTTTAGATCCAACTTGAGCTTTTAGTTCTGCCATGGAAAATGAAAAATGCTACTACTCCAGTATTTATAAAGTTGCAGTTTGGGAGGGGGGGGGGGGGGTGGAGGTAACGAAAGGATCTTTGATGTAAACTTGGATCTCCTTGAGTAAGCAACTAGACTTTCCAGTGGAAAGCAAGATCTTTTCCAAAATGGTGGTTGCAACTGGGTGGGTATGTCATAAGATAGAACAATTAAGTCGGGTGAATATATCAGTTCACTCCACACTAGCAGATAAAAACATTTAGATCTAAAAATAATCCAATCCTGTTATGTAAAGTTACCATTCTTTTGGTTGAAATACAGCCTTTCGTGATCATTTTAATAGATGAAAGGTAAGAAATAAATTAATTATTCGATAACAGCTAGGGGTTCTATTCTACGTACGGCTACCAAGTAGAGTAGGAGTATAATAATAGTAGGAGTTGATGCTTAAACTGCTTCAAAATCAATTACTCTTAATGGAGTAGTAACTACTCATGTTGTAAATCACCAATTAATGAAATTGAGTACTCCCTCCATCCCTAATTATTTGACGTTCTAGAGTTTTTTATTTGTCCCTAATTATTTGACGTTTGTTTAAATCTAGAAGAATTAATGATAATTTTTCTAAAATTACCCTTAATTAAACTTTTTCTCTCCTTATCCCAACAAAACTCTACTTATCCCAACAAAAGATTTAAGGGTATTATAAACAATTGAGTACTATATCTAATGTTTTCCAATTATTATCTTAATTATTGTGTCTACTTCTAAAACGTCAAATAATTAAAGACGGAGAAAGTACATACTACGTGTAGTAATATTGATGATGACATGATCATGAGTCGTCGTGCAATATTTAAAAATGATTGGTAGGTTACAAGTTAACCCCACTACTAATATGAATATATATATTTAGTGCAACCATTAAATACTACTACTACTATGAATATTTAAGTGTATGTATTTATTTATACTAGTAGTACTAAAATGAAAACGGATCTGATAATCTTCTAGATAAGGATGATAATCAAGTGTAATAATTAGAAGGAGGTGGTCATGGGAATTTGGGAAGATAAACAGAGATCCGTCATGGTGTTTTGTGCAATCTAACTAGCTACTAATGATGAACTTTACCCACACCAATATATATATAGCTAGAGAGCTCAGTTACGTTAGTAATGCTTGCATTTACATGCAATTTTTTTTTAACCATGTTAGCTAAAACTCAAGATCAAATATTTTATGGAGATATGTTTAATTTAAAATATTTATAAAATTAAGAGTAGTATAGATGATTTGGGTCGGGTATGAAGCACAGGGTTGGGTAAGTTGTAGTATTAGTAATAGTAATACATAATTAATTTTTTTTGTCAAAATGAAGTGCATCTTGCTTAATGTTTCTCCATAATTAGTGGTCTCACTGCATGGAAGGGAAAAAAGGGAAGAAAAATAAAACATGCAGTCTCCAATTAATTTGCAATTTAAGTAACGAACATATATATAAGTAATTTTTTTTTGCATCTTGATCTTCTAGTTAATTAATTCTTATTTCCTTGAGATATTTTACGAAAATGATATACGTACATGCATCACCATGTATTATGTATATATCATGGGACATGGGCTCATCAAGTCTAGATAGAATTATAGTAAAAGAGTTTCAAACATTTTCCAGAGTACAAAACTTTGTAATTAATTATTCAAAAATCCGAAAAAATATTTCAACCAAGTGTGCGATCTATGCGAGTTAATTACTCCCAGATATCTGAAAGTCATCATTATTATTAGTAGTAGTACTACTCGATAGTAGCTCTCTCTCTCTCTCTATATATATATTCTCTCTCTCTCTCTCTATATATATATATACCCTTGGAATCATGTAACTCTCATACGTGCGTACAAAAAACACAGTAATCAATGCTAAATACCACTACTACTACCATATGCCTGTCTATATATACATAATATACACATGCATGCATGCATAAGTAGTAATTGGGCAGTTTGGTTCATGAGACGGCGCACGATCTTCAAATCACTAATTACTTTCGCATTCACTCCATCATTAATTAGTCCCCCTGACCAATCTTCTTCTTCTTCTTTCTTCCATTCCCATATATACTACTGTAGAAGTAGAAGTAGCTAGTTCTACACTTGAATTAATCTGGTTCATTCATTTATATATACTACTGTAGTACGTACTCCAATATTTCACCAAACAAATTAAGCATGGCAAGTGATGATCAGTACTCGATGTTGAATGGATGGTCAAATTATCAAGTACTTGTGCCCAAACAAGAAGATGATTTCTCCTTCCTCACCCAACTCCCTCCTCTTCACGATTTCAGGTTAATTACATGCAAAATAATTCAATAAACTAGCTAGTACGCACGTTAGGCTTTTAATTAATTCCATTTCCATTTTTTTTATATAGGACCTTTTTTTTCAAGACATAATAAGCTATACACACACCCACAAACACACACACACACACACACACACACACATATATATATATATTGACTCTGCTGTTAATTAATTAATTTGTGCTTTTGATTATGTACGTTGTGTTTTAATTTCAAGTGGTAATCATGAACTTGACCGCACGTATGAGTTTGCATTACAAGAGAGTTCTTTTTATGGTGATTTGGCATTGATGGACAATATGGTCGCAAATGATCCTTTTTATACATCTTTGGATCTTGTTCCAACAGCCCAAACTAGTCTCTTGCAAGGTCAGTGATCATGATGATCCATGATATATATATACATATATATATATATATATATATAATCGATCGATATTCACATCCTTTAATTTATTATTTCTTACAATTAACTGTATATAAATTAAATTTACTTGTTTTAATTTGCATGCAGAAGAGTTATTGTATGGCGGCTATATATATGGAAATGGATTTGGAGAATGGGATACTTATATTGTAGCTGGTTTTAATCACGAGAATAATGAAAACCAATTACCTCCTAATTTGCTATTATGTACTGACAAGAAGAAGATTAATGGAGATGATAGCGGTGATAATATTATTATTAAGGGTAAAAGTGGTTGCAGATCAGATCGTCAGGTGAAGGGACATAGTACGAGTGCTAGTGCTTCCAAAATCATGTTAACAAGAGAAGTAATATCGTCCTACTTCTACATGCCCATCACACAGGCTGCAAAGGAGCTTAACGTTGGATTAACTCTTTTGAAGAAGAGGTGTAGGGAATTAGGTATCCGGAGGTGGCCTCACCGAAAACTCCTCAGCCTCCAAACCCTAATCACCAATGTCCAGGTTCGTTCTTATTATTATATATGATTATTATTCTTATTATTTATTTAAGATTTATATTAGAGAAATAATATAAGATTTTTATTTAGGATAGTTTTATATTTATCAAATAGTTAGAATATTGTTTTTGAATTATCATAATTACCTTTTGAAATATTTGATTATGTAAATCCCTTTAGCTTAGGTAATTTTGTAAATCACTTTATTCTAATTTAGCCATTTAGGTGGTTATCCTATATATATATAAACAACTCTCTTTATAAATGAAACAAGTTATATAATACAAAACTCTCTTCATTTAACTTGGTATCAAAGATTTGAATACCTTAACAATGATTTTGTAAATCACTTGATTCTAATTTAACCATTTAGGTGGTTATCCTATATATATATATATATATATATATATATATATATATATATATATATATATATATATAAAGACAACTCTCTTTATAAATGAAACAAGTTATATAATACAAAACCCAGCTTTCTCTTCATTTAACTTGGTATCAAAGCTTCAATACCTTATCAACTTTTTCTTTCTTCTAAAAAATCATCTTTCTATTCCTGATCGAGACACTTTATTTTCTTTTGATTTTCAAATTCTTCCTTCTTCTAACAATGACTTCCTTGGAATTGGAAAAGTGGCTTAACCCAGAATCATATTTCCATGAACCATGTTTCAACGATTTTCAAATGTATGATGATTATGAAAAATATAATTGGTATGCAAAGAACTTTCTTGACCAACTTCATTCTCTCCAAAAAATTCTAGTCAATCTGTGACCAACTATATTTTTGAGGCAAAATCTCTTGCATACGCACTTTTAACGAGTCGGAGAACCCATTCCTGAAGTCGAGCTCATTGAGTGTATCGTTGATAGTGTTGATGATTCTTTCACTGATTTTGTTCAAGACTATTGTCAACTGAATCCTTCATTATCATTGGATTTGTTCTCTAGCTTTCTTCATAGCTATGCACAATTCATCAATGTTGCATAACCATCATCCCTGTCTATCATCTACACCTCTACAAGAACATAAACGTATTGACTGATACTCCTATTGACTAGTCATTAAGTTCTAGTATTAGTGTCTCTAATTTTGATGTAATTTTTTCATCACAAATTATTCCTCCCTCCAACTCTCTTCCTTTAATCGTCGACAATTTTTAATTGACAGTTCCAACAAATTGTCAAATTCCAAAATTCCAGTTATTATCCTCATTTTTCTCCGCAACTAATGACCATTCTCATTTGCACATCTTCAAGGATTCATTTTTAGTTTGTTCATCATTTCCACCTCATTCCCCAAATAAGCTATTATTTTCTCTTAATACATCCCACATCTCATATCTTGATGGATTAATGTAATTTTTTAAGCGTGTTCATGGAAATCTAATACAAGACGTACAAGAAAGTCCCTATTAATTTATTGCGAGTGTGCAAACAACCAAGCACGTTCCAATTATATGTAGTACTTAGCATGCATGCTATGTTTCTATTTTATCTCATGAAAATTGTTTGTGTTCTTTTTTTGAGGTGTTATATTATTTCACTGGTTTTACAAACTCCGATTACCTTTCAAATAGTTAGGATATTGTTTTTGAATTATCATAATTAACTTTTGGGAATCTTTGATTATGTAAATCCCTTAATTTTAGCTTGATGATTTTGTAAATCATTTTATTCTAGTTTAGGTGGTTATCCATATGTAGGATAACTCTCTTTGTAAATGAAACAAATTATATAATACAAAACTCAACTTTCTCTTAGTTTAACTAATTAATTAATTGTTGATTATGTAGGAATTGGGGAAGGATGAAGGGGAGGAGGAAAATTATAAGCTGAGAGAGGCAGTAGAGATATTGGAGCAGGAGAGAGAGTTGATGGAACAAGTTCCGGATTTGCAAATGGAGGATAAAACCAAGCGACTCAGGCAAGCTTGTTTCAAAGCTAACTACAAGAAAAGGAAGATGATGATGATGATGACGACGACCATGGGCAACTCCCAATCTTCTTCTAGCTGCAGTAACCGTGCGATAATAACAAGTACAGAGGGTTCCTCTACACATTCTGCCGGTGCTAGTAATTATAGATTAGTTCATGATGATGATGATAATCAAGTGGAGGAGGAGATGAAATCACTCATCATCTTGTCCGACGACTGTTTTTCTTTCACTAGTACTGATCATATAATGTTGTAGCTACCTAGCAATACTTAATTCCTCCTACCTACAGCTGTGGATCAGTCTTTATTTCTGCTCTAGGGTTGGTTCTACTTTTCCTTGGATCTGCTGTGTCAAAAGTTTAGGTACAAAGGTTTTGATTAGAATAGAGTAGTAGTAAACAGAAAATTTTTGAATGGTAAAATGATCGTGAAGTAAATTCCAAGGAAATTGATACATTTTCTCTGCATACATAAAATATTTTGTCTAATTGCGTTACTTTTAACAAATAATACTAAAAATTATCCAACCTTCTTTCTTCTGTCCCCTCTGTATTTCAATTCTTATATTCTAATAAGAATTTTAGTTCGAACATATCCCAAAAAAAAAAAAAAAACTCATCCAGAAAGAGAAATTTAATTAGGTATGTTGTGATGCAGAGCAGCTTCAATGTTATCACATTACTACTGCATACTCTTCCAAATGCCAACAAAGTTCTACAACACTGTTATATCCACTTTTCAATTCTCTGTAACAGAAGCACATCCGCCAAACCAGGAAATCAAAAACTTCTGAATTGTCTACAAAACTTAAAATGCTGATGCACTAATGAAAACATGTCATTATGCCCAACTTAGTATTATTATTCCTAGGCTACTTGCTTCGGCTATCAAATTCAAGCAGCCACCGCTTGCTTCTGTGCAAACGCCACCCCCTTCTCAATGCTGGCTTTCAACTCCGGCTTGAGGGCTTCAAGTGCCTTTTGCTCATATTCAGACAATCCTTGGAGGTCAGATGGAATTACAGCTTCCACCCCTTTCCTTCCAAGCTTAACCCTTGAGGCAAAATAAGGAAGCTCGGTGAGCTCTGACTGGACAAACGCACATTCGTAAACGTCACCATCTCCGTCAAGAGCACGGAGAGAGGACTCGACAAATCTTGCTGCAGCATATGCCATTGATAGCGTAGCAGAACCTGCCCCAGCTTTTGCCTCCACAACTTCTGTTCCCGCATTTTGGATCCTCACTGTAAGCTCTTGCACTTCTTCAACAGAGAAACTAACAGAAGGTTTTGTCTTTGACAGCAGCGGTAAAATAGTGATTCCAGCATGTCCTCCAATTACTGGGACATCAACATCAATGAGCTTCAGGTTCTTCTTCTGAGCAACAAATGTGTTGGCCCTCACAACATCTAGAGTAGTCACCCCAAAGAGCTTCTTTGGATCATAAACACCCTTTTGCCTCAATACTTCTGCAGCAATTGGCAGAGTAGAGTTTACGGATTGCTGATAATATGGATGAAAGCATCTGGGCAGTTATCCGCAACAGCCTCTACCAAGTTCTTCACTATATTGGCATTGATGTTGAAGAGGTCATCACGGGTCATACCAGGCTTCCTAGGAACACCAGCGGGTATGACAACAACGTCTACGCCTTTCAATGCGTTACCCAACTCTGAATCTCCAGTAAAATCCAACACTTGAGAGGGAGTATTGCAATGACTAAGATCAGCTGCAACTCCCTTGACATTTGCTATATCGTAAAGGTGAAGCGCTGAAACTAATGGGGACATCTTAATGAGAAGTGCCAATGGTTGGCCTATACCTCCTGCAGCTCCAAGAACAGCCACTTTGAAGGAGGACTCGATCTGAAGGTTAGCAGAAGCTCTCTGGTTTTGATTTTGGGCTTTGCCAACATATGAGGCACGAAGAGCTGCACTGCTGTCCTTGCCAGAAAAGGATGAATCCGAATCACAGCTAATTGTTGTAGCAACCTTGAGGCCACTGAAACTTCTTATTAGATTGTTTTTAGAGTTGTATCTCACACCAAAGGCCTTTGAATGTGAAACTGGATTCGCTTTAGAGCCATAGTACAATGCTGATCCAATTGAAAAGGTAGTTGTTGTTGCTGCCATTTGGACTCTGAGGATAGAAAATATATCAGCACATTGATTATAGACTACATAACTGACTGGACACATTTCAGGAAGCTACAACCAACATCACCTTAAATGCTTTATTATAAAATAGAGAATACTTTATTCTTAACCAACAAAGTATCAAAACTGTACAGAATTACATCAAAATATGAAGGAAAAAATCTCATCTACTGCGACTGATTACAACTTGGTCGCTCAAGCTCGACAGACATACCATTGTCTTTTCTACTCGAGGAAGAAGAGAATTATATGCTTGTACTTTTAACTTAATTTAGCAACCTAATGATTCAACAATCAGAAGCAGACTTGACTAGTGTGAGTAATAACTAAATTGATTGAATTAAGGCTCTCATTCTTCTAGTCTCAGTCACATATTAATTACAATTCACTTATCAATCCTAGATTATAAAACAAATCAGAGTCGATTAAAAGACAAAATTACAACCCGTAATAAATTCACGTATTAGGCAATGAAATTTTATGCAATTATTGGTAAAAAAAAAAAGATTTGTGTTGCGCATTGTAGTAACTTAATCGAATTCAATGCCAGATATTCTCAAGTTTCACAGAGTTACAGAGATCCATACAGAGTTTTGACACACGCAACACATGGATCTAGCAAACAACAAATATATATCACTGTCAGGAGTGTAGTTTAAATAAGTCACGAGATTTCAAATTAAGAGGGAAAACTGATATGGAACCAGGAGACAAATGAGCTCCAATACAGTTAACCTATATCAAATAACTATAGCCTTATAACTTAAATTTTTTTTTTTACTTTTAAAACCCACATGATGTGGATAAACTGATTCATATTAACAAATCAAGATTAAAATGCAAAATATAACATCACATTACCAATCAGAGCTATAACACAAACAATCATATGTTACTAGGATAAGTAGTCCTTAGACCACCAGGGTTGCCTCATGGTAAACAGGATTTTAAAGCTACTGATTCAGCTAATTTACAAAATTTGATATGGTTTAAGAGATTAATTCAGCTACAAAAGCACAAATCTGAAATGAGAAATGGAAGATTAAAGAGGAAAGATAAAAATAACGCGCATCTGTGCACCTAAATATATATTTCAAAACAAATTTTAACTATCAGAAGTAACAACTTTTAGTTAACGATGAGAAATTGCAGATTAGAGCAATACTAAATCGAGAGAAAATAACCAGTTTTACCTTTTTTATGAGATTCTTCGGGCGAGGGATGTTTGTTGGGTCGAAAAAGAATGAAAAAGAGCGTTTTGGGAACTTGAGTAAGATTTTAGTTATAAAAATAGGTTTCTCAATTCTTGGTTGGGCCTTTGGGGTAGGTAGGTGGCCTAAGTTTCTCAGTCGTTTGTCTGGCTGGCTTTGAACAAATCTAACCAAGTTGAAATTGAAATTGAAATCGAAATCGGGTAATTGATAAAATGAAAACTTCAGATTGATTTTTTTATTGTTATTTTGGTCCATGAAGGAGTTTTGATGTTGATTTTTTTTTTTAATTGTAATGTCAACGGAAAAATATCAAGAACATCGTGTCAATTTTAACATTTTATATTTTAGATCGTTATATTCTTTAAAAGAGAAAATAACTAATACAATATATCTTATTTACAATAAAATAAAATGATATTTATATGTAAGTGTTTGATATACCCATTTAAATCAAAAAGATTTTAGAAAATTTGTTTGTATATAAGTAATTAAGTTACTATGATAAGATCTTCGTCGCTTACATTTGAATTGGACGTGTGGTGGAGTCAAGGTGACTCGAGAATATACTTATCGAAATTTAGTAGTTTAAGACATTGTTTAGATGAATTTGATTCGATTCAAATTTGTGGTTTAATCTAAAATTTATTCCGAACTTGAAATTTATTTCATATAGTATATCCGAGCCGACTCTCAAAAATTTTGACCAGGGTACACCACCGTGTGTCGCGTGTGTGATGGGTTCAGTCAGAAATTTGAGTAATATGTCTTGTTCGTTCGTTTATAAGTATAATTTTTGTGTATTATTTACCTTCATAGAATTACTCTTTCTTTTATTTTCTAACATGTTTGGCACATGAGCCTCAAAAGGTCATGTCATCTTAACGCCATAAACAGCTGGGCCCTCGAGGATTCCGGAATCTGGTCAAGGCTCATTTTCTTGGCCCAATACATACGTCTCTGTACTGCTTCCTTCGTTAAAAATAGTAATACTGGAGTATGGAAATCCATGGGTCGCAAGTCACGGAGCCCACATGCCTGTTGAGCTAATGAAAATTAGGATTTCCACTCGACCAGTTAAGCTGCCCAACAATAATTAACTTTTTCTCAAGTTTGTTTGTTATCGTATTTAAATACTGGCGATTACAGGAGTATTAAATTAATAATCATAAATTTTAAAATAAACATAAAAATACAGAATTTATTAATCTATTTACAATTTTACATGAATTCCCAAAAGATGTTGATTCCAAACAGATTGATTAGGTTTGACCGGAGTCTATTTTCGTTCCCTCTTCTTCAGTTGACGCTCAGTTAATACCGGCGACCGGAGTTCCCTCTCTATTTGTACGGTATCATTCTACTCCTAATTCGTTTGCATTGCATAATCCTAATATATACATACAAACATCACCATCATGTATATGAATTATCTGATCCAAGAAACTTTACTCTTTTTTTAACGAATTGAGTTAATTACTGGTTTTACTTATTATTTTGGGAGACACGGGGAGATATTTGATATTGCAAGGCATCTCACTAGCTCAGTGACTATAGTTGCATATGAGAATTGTAAACAGAATATACATTACAGCTACTTGAACACTTTTTTTTTTTGGTTCCCAAATTCCTTCTTTTTTTTTTTTTTTTTTGAAATCGCACTTAAACTGCGTAAGTACTGGAAGTATACATATTAGCAAGATTTATTGTTTTATCCCAGCTTTCCTAATCATAATCTACATGATTATATTGTGTTTCTTTTTTCCATGTCTTTGGCATCTCATTTTTGTTACCTTGTTATAGCAGGCATCTAACAACTAATATCCAGTTTAGGATATCAGAAAACATCTAATTCGGGATACTCATAAAAGTTCGTATATAGTTTATCCATATCCAAAGATAAGGATTTTAAGGGGGGCAAAATAGGTGATGGCGGAATTACATACAAAGTGGAGACCTAATTAACAGGAAACATTAATAGTATGCATAGTTAGGCTAAATTAAAATTAATAGTACCAAATTTGAAAGACATTTAGGCTAAATTAAAATTAAAAATTAGTTAAATTACTTACCAAACCAAAGTCCAAAACAGGCGGCGGGCAAGAGATGGAGGTTGGCGGCGACTGGCGACAGGCGGCGGCAGCAGTGGCGGGAGGGAAGAGTCGAAGTCTCGAAGAGATGAAGAGCAGAAGCTGCAGAAGAGACTAGAGAGGCGGGAGGGAACTGGGAAGAGATGAAGAGAAGAATAGAATAATTAAGACCCATAGGCCATACCTAATAATAATTTTTTTTTAATTTTTTTAATGAAACGACATCGTTTCATGAGAGTTTAAAAAAAATAAAAAAAAATAAATGAAGAAGAGAAGAATTACTGAACAACTGCTCGCCGGTACAGCGGTACTGCTCACTGCTCAGTCTGCAGACTCCGAGTCTCCGACTTCCGAGCCCCCCGCCCCTGCTGCCTGCTGGCCTGCCACTGCTGCCGACCGGGCCACCGGGGGCAGCTGCCCCCCCCCCGCCCCCGCCTAGTTCCGCCACTGATAAGGAGCAGAGGTCAAATTCTTCTGATGATTATGCCACAAAGCAGAAGCTTGCGGCTTCCATTAATGAATCTTGTAAAGCTGAAAGGAGTACCAATCCTGCAGCAACTACATTTGGAGGAGACTTCCTCAGATAACTGGTGTATCATTAATGATGGAACAAATAGTCCAACTATTGTCATGGGGATCTCAGGGTATATATATATATATATATATATATATATAATTTTGTCATTTCTGGTTGGTTTACCTGTTTTTATTTGATCTTTTGTTTCTTATTTTTTCTTTTTACCACATGGTATTCAAACCCCAACTAGCTCATAAAAGGTGTTCAGGCATTGTTGAGTTTATGTTATTACTGATTGGTCTTCACCCAATGTTTGTGAAGATTTCTCCTAGCCAAGTTGCTCCTATTTTATTTTTGCTGCTTTAATTGAAGATATGGTGACCACACAGAATCCACTACTTCATTGGATCGTTGTTTGGAAATGCACAATTGCCACTAATCACCTATTTCTGAAAATCCTGAAACCCTTATTTGTAGATGGTACTAAAAAGTAGAAAAAAAAAACTTACCTGCTCGTGCATGCACAATGTGCTAATTTGAATCCCACACAGATGCCATTGGGGTTTTCAATAGCATTTTGGCAAGATTGAGACTTGTTCAGCGTGCTTTGCTACTAAGATTTACATCATATACTGACTTTCTGATTCCAATTTATATATGCATCTTTTGATTCATTTGATTGGCAGTTAAAGTATTAAATAGTTGTAGTAAGCTATTACTCAACTCAACAACGCTTTATATCCCAAGCTTGTTGGGCTAGGCTAAAATGAACTCCGTAGTAATGAAGTGTGATGGTACTTGGTTGAGGGGAGATCTGTTCATGTCATGGAAATATATGAATATTAAATAATACTGCTACTATTTTTGATTTGATAGGACTATGGTGGTATGACTTGGTTATATAAGAGTTTACTTGCAGGGTCAGCTTCCCTTGCTCATCCTCCCTAGTTGTGGTTCCATCTGTCTAGCAAGAAGTTAATATGGGTTAAATGAATCTTTTTGCTTAGGAAGCCTGCTGAACTTCTTGAAATCCATTCTGTGCTGAGAGACAAGGTTCCTGTAATCAGAAGATTTAGTGGGGGAGGTACTGTTATAGTAGATAGTGGTACAATGTTTGTTACATTTATATGCAACAAGGATGATGTTCCTGGTGTACAACCATATCCACAACCTATCATGTCTTGGACCAGCCTCTTGTACAGCAAAGTATTTCAAGGGGTTGGTAATTTTAACCTCTGTGAGAATGGTATGCAGATTCGACCACATTCTGTTAGAATATTTAATGTAAATTGCCAGTCATTATGTAAAAGCTGTACAAATATAATACATTCAATGATTTTTACTTTTAAATGGCTAGTTAAACCTTTTTCCCTTTTGAGAATGTATACGTAGTTTCGTTCATCAATTAATTTTCTTTACATAGCCACACTAATTATTAAGAATATAGGGCACACGTTTCTTGGTCATAATGTCCCAAAGAAACAAATACCTTTTCGACAGATAATTACTTGCCCATGTCATTTTTTGGAAGTATTAATGGGAAATTAAATTTTTTAGCTTTACTTTGTGACTCCTTTCTTATTCTGGTTTTGCCTCATTTTGACCTAATGCGTTGTTTATATACCTTAATTTTACTCCGATATTCATAGCTGACAATCAAGCTTTCTCACAGTATCCATCTCCCATGTTTTAGATTATGTGTTTGGCAGCCGCAAGTTTGGTGGGAATGCTCAATCCATTACAAAAAAGCGTTGGATTCACCATACATCTTTTCTGTGGGACTACGAGATCAATAACATGGCTTATCTCAAGGTTCCAAAAAAGGTTCCTGAATATAGACTGGTATGCTACTGATCGGTTCAAGTATATGCAATGATGCCACTTAATTATCTCTGTGAGGATGATCCTACGCCAGTACCTTAAATGTTTATAGTTGTCTTCAGTTGGCTCAACAAAGACTCCTGTCAACTTTTTGGACCATCTTATATGAATCTTGATTTCCTTTTTTATTTACAGACAAATGTGAGTATGTTGCATTTGCAAATGTATCTTTTCTTTTATACTTATGCATGCTCATTTACGTAGCTTCTGTTTCCCTGGTTCGCTTAGTATTTGCAATATCTGTCACCATAAATAAACATTAGAAATAAAAATATTGATAAAGCTTATTCAAATCTTTAGGATTGATCAATGTTCTAAAAGGCGCTAGGCGGGAGGCGGGGCGGCCGGAGGGGCCTAGGCGAGATTTTTTATTTTAAGCCAATTTTAATATTTTCTTACATTTATCCAAACAAAACAATAATATAAAGCAAAACAACCTATAATAAAGATAATAAAAGTCTTTACTTAAAGTTCAAACACATACCCATATTGTTAATGTCAAAGATCAAACACAAATATGTAATTGTTCAAAGTTCAAACGTATTAGTTTTATTCATAAACAAGATTGCTATTAAATAATAAAATTTAAAATTTCAAGAATTTAATTCAATATTAAAACTTAAGAAACTAAACATAAATTTAAGAATTATATTGAATTAAACTAAATATTACAAATGTATCATCATTTATATAATTTAAAGTTGGTACAAGTTCAAAAAATTACAACTATAATAAAATTATCCATTTTGGCTTGATATTGTTCACTTCTTGTTGCGATTTGATATGCTACAACCTGTATTATGAATATAGTAAATTATTAGAAAAATAAATATATTTTGTATCTGGTTTGGGTAGTTATTAAATAAAATAAAAAACTCTCCGCCTAGACACCATCTATGCCTCGCTTAATTTCCTGGAGGGATTTTTTTGCCGCCAGGGGGGTCTAGCGCCTAGGCGAGGCGTCAATGGGGGGCCTAACACCTAGGCGGGGTGCCAAGGGGGGGCTAGCGCCTAGGCAGGAATTTTTAGAACATTGATGGTTTGGTAGTATTATGTTGAAAATCAGGGAAGGCTAATTTTACCGACTCCCAGCCCAAGGATTGCCAAAAAATTATGAAGCCAGAAGAATATGGCTGATTAATAATATCTACTATTTTACTGTTGTATTTTATTATATAAGGTCACTTATTCATGTAAGCTTGTAGATTACTTAATAGATGCTATCTATAATTCTGTGGTAACTGTTACACATTGAGCCTAGCATTCTCTAAGTGTTCTACTGTCTGTTTAGGCAAGGAGTCATTTGGACTTTATATGCTGCATGAAGGACTATTTGCCAAGGTCGGATTTCATCACTGGAACTGTTGACACAGTTGGAAGCCATTTTTCTATTAGATTGACAGAGTTGGGAGCAGTTAAGCCTCCCCCAAATATGAAATTTGCTCACTCCTCAAAACTACTGACAGAGGAGGAATTGGAGGAAGAAGCTTTCAAATCCTATTTTGACAAGTACCTCCCTAACCATCATAATGGCTCAAAATATAGTGTGAATCGCTGAGGAGGAGTTGCCGAGGTAGTGAGGTGCAGCTGTAGGAGGTCTCTCCTATGGTTTACATTTGTCAATTTTTTGGTGTTGTTACTTAACAAAGATAGAAGTGCTACACCAGTTCCACCAGCATGCATCTCATTTAGTGCGGGCATCTGTTGCATGATGTTTGCTCTAAACTTTAACAAGTTCAATTTTTGTAGAGCATTGAACAAATTTGCAGCGAAGGCAAAGCCAAAGCCAAAGCGGCCGCTGCTGCTACTTAAATTGTTGGAGATTTTCTTTTGATTATCAGTTTGTATACATCTCATCATCTGAGCGTGTGTATGATTATGTCCCAGTTCCTTACTAAATTTTTTGGTGGATTTGATTATGGCTGGAGTGTAAATGGTAAATGTTGGAAATTATGTTTAAACAATTTATATGAACTCTTGTGCAATGATTTTTTGTTTGCTGGTGACTATTTGGATCCCATCGGAAAGATGGATTTTAGATGTTGGAATTTTGTCTTTATATTTTATAAAGTTATTTTTGGGGTCGATGAAAAGGAAATATTTCTTTTAAGTTTAGTTTCAAATCATTGGCTTCTTGTGTTTAAATGGAGACTGATGTTTTCTAGCCATTTTTTATTATGAAATTTATTTGTAATTTGTAGTTATAGTTATAGTACTATGTACTAACCCTCCTCCATAATTGTGGTGTTAAACAAAAAAGGAAAATAAATATGTAAAAAATATTTAACTAAAATAATTAAGTTTGATAACTTGTAAAAAATTATTATATAATTAGGGAATTAATATTTTCATAAGTAAAATATTAATTTCACAAGTTCCATAACATTTTCAGTTTTAGAAATATCAATTTTTTACCATTATTAAAATATACTATCAAGATTTTGATTATTTATATTATATATATATATGGTGTAATAAAAAGATGGTAAAAGACCTTTCTAACCCTACTACTGGAAGTCACGCGCACCAGATCTTTGATGGTTCGGAAGCTCTTCTAATAAAGTAATAATCACCGGTCATTGTATTGTATTGTTGTCTTTCAGGCTACCAACCTCACCCTCCGTTCTATACCTCCTCTTTCAATCTCCAACTCTCTGCAAAATTATATACACACAGAGGCAGAGGGTTATGACAACAAGTGCTTGGTGGTTGGTTTCATGGTTTGTGAAATTCTAACACCACCCGGTTCTCCCGCTCCTTTTGGCCACCGAAATCCCAGCAGAACCCTTCGTACTCCTTTCTCGTAAGCTTTCCCTTCTCCTTCTCTCTCTAACATTCTTTCTTCTCTTTCTCTTCTACTTTGTTGCCTGTAAATTTTCATTAGCGTTATCTCATGATTTATTGTTCCTCATTCCATTTTCTTATCTGGGTATTTTCTCTTATGATGATGCTTCTCATTCCCTCTTCGATATATGTAGTTTTATTTGTCTTAGAAAAATAGGGTTTCATTGTTTAAAGGGCTGGGAAGAATGTGATAGGTAAGTGTTTGTTCTTTATTAGTTCTGAGTGAGTTTTTGATCTGGGCTATGAATACTCCGATTTCAGCTTCAATTGAATTCTAAATTCTTAGTTATTATATGCGGGCGACAAATCTTGTTCTGTCCTTATAGGAACAGAAGTACACCGTTCATGGGTGTCCAACTCTTTGAACTTTTTATGTCATATCCTTGAGGTATTCTCAATTTACTTAAACAATATTCCCTTTTTCTTTTTGCTACATCTTTTTATTAGATCCTCACGGGGTTATTATTGGTGATTGAAAGTCAATTTGCATTATTATAACTCTCACCATAGTACATTTATTTCTTCCTGGGATATTTTATATGCCCTCAGGAAAATTATACCTTTTCTTTATTAATATGTTTGCAGGATGGGGAGGGTCAAGCTAAAGATAAAAAGATTAGAGAATACTAGCAACCGTCAAGTAACCTATTCAAAACGGAGAGGTGGAATCTTAAAGAAAGCTAAAGAGTTGTCAATATTATGCGACATCGATATTGTCCTTCTAATGTTTTCCCCATCTGGAAAGCCTACTATATTTGGTGGAGCTCACAGGTATTTTTCGTTTGTCAAAATCGTTTCATATTTGAAGTCATGGTTAAAAACTATTTGCTTATTTGATACACAATTATCAGTTTAAGTCTCATCTTATTTTATACGCCTTTGTAATGATTTGTTTGAGGCTTCTGAATACATAAGTTGATAATGCATTTCTAAACTCAATGGGTGGCTCAAGTTGCAGCAGAGGTTATCAAGCCTACTGTAGGTTCTTGTCATGGTTTTAGGGTTTACCTAGAATGACAGTTGATTCGGGTGCCAAAATAAAATAAAATTATAGATTATAGTTCATAAGTGTGCGGAAAAGAATCTGCATTTTTTAGTTACATGGGTTATATTCACAAACTCAAGGACGGAACGAGATATTAACATAACGACTAATAGTGAAATAGAATAAACTCAAGGGAATTGACGTGGAAAGATCCACATTGTTCATCTCACATGAATAGTGAGTGGGTCACATCCATGCGACAAAGATCATGTAGAAGTATCATATTTCCATGCAAAAATATTAGTTTCCTAAACTCAAAAAAAGTTGGGAATTTTATATGTTGGGGATCAACATTGTCTAACCACAGATCAAAGACTTTAAATATTTATTGTTGGCAATCGTATGATTCCATGCATTCTCAAGCAATGCCACCTGCACTTGAGTATAATAACTTTTGCAACCAATAGTTGTTAAATCGTGAATCGTATTGTGTATCGAAAACCTCCGTATCATGTTTCATGTATCGTATCGTGAATCGTATCGTACGATACAAAAATGAAAGGGAAAATGTGATAATATATATTTAAATATATAAAACACAATTTATTGGACAATCAAAAATATTAGTTTAACTATGTATTAAAGTTGTCAAGTAAATATTATTATAGACTAAAAATAAATTTTAAAGTTAAATAGTAGTCAACATTATCTAAATTGATTTATTAGATATTATTTTAATAATCAATATAAAGTAACAAGAAAAAACAAAAAATGCAGATTCACCTTTATGCTATATAAAAAAAGAAGAGAATAATTGAAATTAACAAGGGGAGATTTATGTTTTTACTTGTGGAAAGTGACGTGAGAAAAATAAAACGACTATCTAGAAAAAAGATATGAAACTATAAAAACGATCAAGCGTTATAAAATATCTTAACGCCAAAAAACCTCTTCATTTGAAATAGAAGAATCAAACGTTTTGCTTTTACTCTTTCGGATCTATATAAAAACTTTTTCAAGTTGATTGTTAGTTTTAAAAAGTATCGTGCATTGTATATGTATCATAGTTGAATCGTATGATACGGTGTCATTTTCAATTCGCTATCAATCGTACGATACGTATCGCGTATATCGTACAATTCTGATAACTATGTTTGCAACAATGAATTGTTACGCCTTTATTTTATTTTAAGCGAGCATGTGTTTCCATTCATTTAAAAAATTTCAACCGTGCAATTTGCGGGAACCTTGCGCATTGGGTACCACTATTTAAGTTATTCTAAATGTGAACTGCATCACTCACTGATTTTTACTCTTTGCTCGTTCACAAACATTGAGGTTGAATATGTTTTGCAATATGTCGTATCATTTTTTATTTTCAGCAACATAGACGAAGTAATTGCAAAATTTGCCCAACTAACTCCTCAAGAAAGGGGAAAAAGGTACAATGATTTTTATCCTAAACCTTCATTCCTTTTCTTCATGTGATTTTGCATAGCATTTTTTCTAAGAATTTTATGTTTGACACTGACTTGAACAGGAAGTTGGAGAGCCTTGAGGTATGCATAATATTCACGTCTAATTTTATGTTTTCTATTCTTTTCCATGTGTTTTTAAAAGTTAAAGATCATCACTTCATAATTTTACATTTATGTTTGTTTGCTTTCTTGGAAATACAGGCTTTGAGGAAGACTTTTAAGAAGCTTGACCATGATGTAAATATACAAGATTTTTTGTGTTCAAGGTATATTATTCTTGTCATTTCTGCCATCTTAAATCTTAACTTTGTGAAAGATCTAACTCCCTTGTCTTTTTACTCTTTTTCAGCAATCAATCAGTTGAGGTGCTCCCCATTATTCAGCACCAAATTCCTCGAAGTTTTGAATATTCAAGTTACTATTTTTGTTAAGAATTGTATATAAATGTATGCTCATCAATAATATGTTCCATTGTTAAATTTTTGGGTACAGGAGTTGAGCAACCACTTAAATATGCTGCGAGCTCAACTTGCAGAAGTGCATAAGAGATTAAGGTGCAATTTGGAGCTTTAAGTTCAATTGTTGCATTCATGAAGTATTTTATGGACAATACTTCATTATAATAAACATGTTGGCTAGGTCAAAACCATATATTGAGTGTCAGTATTTTTCATTATGCAAGAGATTACACATTAAAATTTAAAAAGAATTCAGAAAAATTTCAGACTCGGTTAATAAATTCCCTTGGGCTGTGGTACTGTTTATCTTTTAATGAATTAACCTTTTCTTTAACCTTTTTTTTTCACGTAGTCCATTACATTAAATGCCACGACTTTATATACGATTATATGTATTCAATTGATAGGTCATAAAATATGTTATGGTGCTTGTTTCAGCTACTGGAGCAGTCCAGATAAGATCAACAACATTGAACATCTTAGGCAGATGGAAGATTCGCTAAGGGAATCACTTAACCATATACGCATGCATAAGGTATGATATTCTTTTTCGTATAAAACATTAAACAAAATGGACTACTACATTTGGTTTTGGAAGTAATGCTTTTTGCCTATTGGTTTAATATAATAACCTTACAATTTTTGGGAATTGTTATTTCCACAAACTTTTTTTTGAAATATACACACAGGCGATAAATGGGTCTTGATATCAAAAAGACTTGCAAAAAGCAGTTCCCACAATTTTTTATAGATTAGTAGCTCAAGTCTTAAAGTTCATTTGACATGATATTATTTATTATTTTTTTGGTGAAGGACGTTAAGAATAATATATGAATGGATTATTTAGTGATGGACTGATTGTTAAGGTGGATGTGTGGTCTTAAGGTTGGATAGGATTAAAAATGAGGATATTCGAAAGAAGGTTCGGTAGCACCCAATTGAGGAAAAGATGAGGGAGCATAAGTTGAGATGGTTTGTATGTGTTCCACAGAGACCTACATGAGACCTACAGATGTGAGAAAGATGTAAGAAACGGGAGAGGTAGACCAAAAATTACTTGCGGAAACGTAGTCTAAAGAAAATTGAAAGAGTGGAAGGTAACTGTGGGCATGGCTTGTGCTAGGAGTGAGTGGAGAAATGTGATCGACATAGTAGAGGCCGAGTAGGATGTGAGGACTTGTTGTTTTGGTTCTTTTTGTTCAACTTCTTTGTTTTATATATCTATGTTTATTTTCATGTGGTTGTGTTTAACTTCTGTTAATTTATCTTATATTTTATCCTTTTATTGTATCTATTTTATTTTTATTTAATATTTTATCTTTATTACCTTTATATGGTTTTTCTTTCTTTCCGCTTCTTTGCTTTTCACTTTTACACTTTTAAGTAGGATTCATTTTTAGCCTACACCAACTAGTTTAGGATAAAAGGAATTGAGTTGAGGCTGTTTAGTGAACTTGTATGGTCAATACAAGGCTGTTTGGTAGTGAGCCGCTTACCGTCGCAAATGCTGAGAGTGGGTTGGTGAAATTGGGGTTAATATTTTTTGATCTTATACACACGCTGAGAGTGGAGGTGGAATTTTAATACTCACTGATTTTAAGAAATCTGGATTATCCAGTGATATTTAAATAAAATAAATTTTTTTATCATATTTGATTCATCTTGGCAGGAAAACTTGGGAGCTCACCGACTCTTGCCACTAGATTGCAATAATCAGGTAAAGAATTGTTTAGCTCATGTACACAAACGGCTAAGCCACTGAGGTCTGATGGGCACAATCTTGCATTACAGTTCCAGACTGGGATGCATTTGCCTCTGATTATTGGTGGTACGCAAGAAGGTCAACCCCTATCATGGCTTCCAAGTAATGAAAATCACCATGTCATACTACCTGAAGAACCAAGTTATCTGCAGGCAAGGTAAGTCTCCTTTCTATGTGTCGTCAGTAAATCTGTGCATATGGAAAAAATTTTGTTGTCAAATTTGGATACTTGTATGTTCTGTTGTTCACACTGTAATGAGGTTTCAGAGACTGTAATTCATTCAGGTTGATAGTAATGAGGATACTTTGAACTTTTGCTGAACTGTCTTAAAAAGGGGATATATCTCTTTTGCTATGTTATTATAAATTGGATGATTTTTTCTCTGTAGAGTTGCAGAGTGTTCAAGGGATGCCTCCCTTCCAAGCTATTCTGGTTTATTTGAGACGGGCAAACAAACAGAGATTGGCAATACAGGACAAGTTGATAATACAAGACAAGAAGGTGCCCTGAATGAACTAAGTAGTACAGATTGCTTGAAGCTACAATTTAGTGAGCAGTATCCATTCCATTCCTTCAGTAATCTAAATTTGCCATATTTGGAAAAACAAAGGCCTGAGACAGAGGCAAACTTGCAAGCAAACCATGGGGGTTATCACATCAATAGCAATCTTGAACTGCCTACACCCATCTACAACAATGTACATCATTCCTGGGTCCCTGAATGTGGGTCTTGCACTGTTCCCATGTTTAGTGAGAGTTCATACTCAAAGGTTAGCATTTCTCTGACCGGTCATGGTGCTTTTCTCAACCTTTGTAGATTTTATCCATCAATAATCATCTTCGTTGTTACTGCTGTATTAAGCAAAGAAAGATTATTCGAGAGTCTGAAATGCTTCCCTCTGGAGAGACTTCATCCTAGTCTTTACCAAAAGTTTCATGGTATATGGAATGAACAGTTCCAGTACAACTAAGAAAAATGGTATAACGAAATCAATCAAATGCCATAATCGAAAGGGTAATTGGAAAGGGAAGACATGTTTTATGTAAAGGAACTTATTTTGTTGCACACTTGATCACATAAAACATACCCATATGTGCTAGATATAGTTATGGATGTTCATTTTAGTATTTTACTTGGAATTATCTATCACTTTTGAGTCATGATTTAGATGTTCATTTTAAATTTCACAGATTTCAATATGCGGTTGAGACAAATTATCTGCAGGACATCCATACTAGTACATCTTTTTTTTTTGGTCAAATGTAGATTTTTAGTATATATTACTAAATGACACAAGGGTCTGTGTGGAAATCATGGATTCTTTCCGACTGTAAATATATCTGAAAAGTGATCTAATAATGGTACCGTGAGGAGTTAATGCAGGTGACATTTCAAGTTTCATTTTTTCAGCCCTTGCTTATTCTGCTAATTACATATTCCAAGTGTAATGGTTATGTAGCTATAATGTGTTGTTCGACCAAATTTAACCCAGTTTTGTCTTGAATATAGCAAGGCACTTATGATTATTGTCTTTTGTTCATTATAATATCTGGATCAGTAGCTGATTAATGAAATAAATAGACATGCCATCTTCTTATTGATAAGCTGTATGACTAAAATAAATGTTACCTCTTTAAACCTATGAGTGGTTGTTAATGTTGTCTAATTTCTTGCAGCAACCAGATGAACTTTAGCTACTGAAAATGTTGGCTGAGAAACTTCTCTACATCATGTGCACAACTTTGCTTGGATTTTTAGTCCTTGATGTTGAACTTTAGCTGGAAAGTAACAATAGTCTTGCAATATCTGGAGGCTTACTGCAATGACTAATGAGCTAAAACGTTATAAAGACACTGTATAAAGATCAGGTGTTAGTCCATGTGATTAGCTGTTTTTCTCCTACTAATCAGCAACAAGCAGTGGCATCTCTCCTAGCTGTGCAGTTTTAAGTTTACCTCAGTCGCAAACTATACTGCAAAACGTATGATGGCACAGGAAACATACAGAAACAGAGACAATTAATTCATGTGTGATACTTTTGTGATGATGCATCTTGTTATATTTTTATTTTGCTTGTTTGGAGGAGCTTGTTGAAGTTAATATAAATGATAATAGCATATCTTACTTCCCCTGTACATTAAAAAAATAAATAAAGTCCGTCCATTAATAAGCCTGAATTTTCAGTCCAAAACCATTCATTGTTTACATAATAACAATGTAACAAACTGAGTTTCAATTAATTCCTCTTGAAAGAATTGTACAGTAGTAAGCCATCAACCTCGGAATGTTTGGACGATTGTGTTGTGCCATGGGTCGGACAGGTGCTGCAAGAGGTTGTCAAATGGCCCTGTTCCAGTCACATTGTGTTGAACCACGAACCCTAAGAATGCCAACATCGCCAGTCTCCCTGTAAAAAAATATGTCAAAAAATTATTATGAGATAGATAATCCCAACGGAAGGGAGAAAAAGGGGGAATGAAAGGGTACCATTGGCAAGCTCTTTCTCTTTAGCCGCCACAGTGGGGGCAAAATTGAGGGGGTTGAAGATGCCGCCTGGGTAGCCAACTTTATTGGGGGGCAAACTGTAGCTCTTGAAAATGGGATCTTGGTTAACGCTTCCTGGGTTCTTGATGTCTTGCCACCTTCTAATCTCTACGTAGTGGAACAAGATGAACTCAATCACGAGAAGGGTCGACGATGATTAAAAGTAGTCGGATTTGCCTGCATCGTACCAGGCCGGGACGTTTATTAAACCAATCTTTGTGAAAACTTCGGGCAATAGCATTCCTGCAACACCTAACATTGCCCAACGTCCATTAACAAGCTCAGCCTGAACGAACCATTTCAAGTTCTCTGGGTCCTCAGCTAGCGCCAAAGGATCAAACCCGTTGTCACCTGGAAGGCTGTACGGATCAACAAATTAAAGTGCTTCAGTTCAGGCTAATATTAATATAAATCCATATGGTCCAAAATTAGACACTCCTCCTCCTCTATACTAGTAAAAGTATATTTGTAAAACTACCAAATTCAAGGATCATTTTTAATCCCGAACATATCATTAAAATTAGTTTAAAATGTTATAGTAATGGATCAATGTATTGATTATGCGAATATAGTATTAGTACCTGCCGTCAAGATAACCGGGGGAGGCTAGGCCAGGTAACCATTCGCCTTTCTTAGCTTCAACTTTGAATGAGTCACAGGCTGCTGGTTTAACAGATAATTCTCTGTTTAATTTACCCGAAGATCCGGTGAGGAACCTGGATTTGTAGGCACATGGCCGGAAAACTGCAACGGAAGCATGGGTGGTGACTGCGGCCATCTTACCTGCCGGAGAATATTGAGTTTCAAGGGTTTAAGTCTGCATGTTTTGTTCGCCCTTTTGTATTTCAATGTCAATCAAAATTGGACGGTTGCGATTGTTGTTTTAGATGATTAGCCGATTGGGTATGAATGGTCCTTATCTTGCCTCCATTATCTATAAATATATTTCATTCTTGCTATTGGTTAAAAGGGTGCGGCAGCCGTTTGTTTGATTTTGTAACAAGTTGGGTGTCATCTGGAATCTTTCGTGCCATTAAGAATGCATGACAAATGGATGTCACAGGATACTCTTAACAAAAGAATTAAGGATCAGTTTATCATGAACTTAAGTCGATCAAATACTGAGATGCAAAAAAAGATATCACATTTTGTATGCGTGTGGATATTGTATTAGTCAATTAACCTACGTAGAGAACACAACAAAGCCCAATGTTAAACATAACAGCTAGCTCTAGCTGTCCATCCGTCCCAAACTAAAATGTAAGTAAATGCCCTTTAAATATGGATATGGACGTGCAGGGGATTACTGTATTTTTAGCATTTAAAATTAAGTATGACCACATGTCAAGGCATAAAGGAAAGTGAAGCTTTAGTTCCACGCCTGTCCATACCACATACAAGTCTCAAAATGGAATGGAATGTAATTTTTTTTTATTTTTAAAAAAAAAAAAAAAATATTTCACAAAGTTATATAAAATTTGTCTCGTATAAATAATAGATGAGTCCTATACTAACTTCAAAGTGAATGAATTGATCCAATCCCTCTGTTAATTAATTATCTTTTATTATTACTTTTAAAATACTATCAAACATAGCTTTTGAATGGTTGCAGAGAGACCAGCACAGCACAGCACTAACTGGTGCTATTACTATTTCACTCATCTAATAAACTTGGTATTTGTCATTCATTTCATGAAATATTCAAATATTAATTGTTAAGAGCTGCCCAAAGCTTATCCTCCCTCCTGCTGGCTGCTCATATTATAGATGGGTTTGGTATGGGCTGCTTCATTTTGGTTGATTGTTAATTTTGCTGTAAGAACAGTTTTTTCTATGTGGTTTGATTAGCATAAGGTTATGGGTATAGATCAATGAGTAGTGTCTAGTTTGCTTACTCTGAAAACTACCTAATCTGAGGTATTGGGGCAATTTTTGTATGTAGAGATATATGAATTGCACGTCTGTTTCCCCCTAACCATGTTTGAAAGATTGAAAATGCTAGTTTTATTGCTCTGGGTGTTATAAAAATTACATCTTGGTAATGTGAAATTGGGGTTTAATAGGTTGCAAGTGATGATAAAAAGACAGGGACATCAGAACTCCATCTGGAGAAAAGATGACGTAGTCGATGGGAATCTCTCTGATGCATTTATACCTAAACCTGCTATCACAGTTGCAACATTCCATTATGTTGAACAAATTATTTTTGAAATATGCTTGTGTCAATCAGCTTCCAGTTTCCTTTCTAGTTATGTTATATGTTTTTTTTAAACTATAATTAGTGCCACTGATGGTTCTAAATATACTTTGAGTTTTTCCACTATGAAAACAATTAAATCTGAGGCACCTATGCTGTTTTCAGGTCAAAACATTATGTATGTAATGGGCTTGAAATTGTTTCATTGAGTTGTTTAATCTGCAAGTGTTCATGATTTTATTTTATTTTTCTTTCTGGAAAATAATTTTGTGCAAGTGATGATAAACAGACAGGGACATCAGAAACTCCTTAGGAGTATGATGATTTGTCAATGGGAATCTCTCTGATGCCGTATTAATTTATATTTGGCATAATCATTACTATCTAAAAGGTTGATTATAATTTTGTTTCCTGTAGTATTTAAAACCATTGGTTCTTGTATCTGTTGACATACTAGAGTTGTAATTCTGCATATTCTTCAATTCCCAACTGCCAAAGATGCATACTTTACATATTATATTATGAGATTATTAAAGAATGATTATTGTTAAGAATCAACGCAGCTGAGGCTATAAAGAAAATGTGGTTTTAGGACTTATCTTTTAAATGTAGTGTAAAGCTTAGAAGTTTCTCATCTATATCAATGGCGTGATACTGTCAGTTAGCTTACTTTATGTAGACTATAGAAAACCACTAGGCTAATAATAGTGCCAAGACAATTTGAAAAATGTACCAATTCTGTACACTTTTGCGGAGTTTTTTTTTCTCCTTACTAAATTTTTTGAATTGTTGGGTATAAACTGTAAGACATCCATAAGAAACTTTATGCAGTTTGCCAATGATGCATTATCTGCACGTATTACCAGAAATAAAATGATGTTATACACAATTGTCACTACATCCAAGGCAAACTCTAAATCTTGATCTGACTTTTCTTCTTGTTTTTGGAAACCTTAAATTTCCATTGAGGCATGTTATTCATTGTTTGAGGACTGTTAATAATGTTTCCTTTGGTATCCATTTCTTGTTCTTGCCTGGTGTTTATTAACAGCCTGATGATTGTTTTTTAAGAACGGAAATTTGAATGGTGCTCTTTGTTGTAGTCTGACCGCAACTCGGGCTCCTAAGGTGTCAATGTAATTATCATTTCTTTCTTGAATATGAAAGGCTTGTTACTCTTATATTGGCTTCCCATTAATATATGCAGTATTTGCATCTCAACCAATATTCTGCGCGATGTTGGAATTTTTTTGTGACATCTAAAGATGTAAAAATTATTATGAAGTGTTTGTTTTAAAGTTTTTTCCTTTTTGAGCAAGAATTGTGTAAAGTAGTATGTTTAGTATTATCCTAAAGTTGCAGGTATTGGAAATGTTGTGATCCACCATCTGCTGAGTTAAACGAGCATTCATGCCTGCTTTATGTGGGTTGGTAATGTTGTTTTTTAATGTGCATTACAAAACAGTGGAGTACTCTCGATCTGCTTTGTTTGTACCTGTCGGTCAACGGATTTTTGAAGTTCATTTGTGCATGCTATTTAGTGCAGAGAAGACTAATGTAGTTTTTAAAAGAAGAAGAAAAAAGATGGTACTCCACCAAGTAAAGAAAAGTAGTGAATGATACGTGATTTTCCCTGAATTGTAATGAATATGTTGCTAAATTGTGATATTCCCAAGTGTTCAAATGCATGCGGCTTCCTACTTGAATAATAAGTAGTAGTATTTTTGTTTAGAGGTGGTAAAACTTTTGGTGATGTTTATGTAAAAAGTATTTGTAGCATCTGACCTTGTAGGTAAAAATCCCAAATTACTAGCACTATTCCTTCTCCATATCACCAGCTAAAACTGTTTCATTGGCCAGTTTTATGAGGGATTAATAGCATCGTATTGCTGGGGGTGGAACCTTGAAAAAATTGTCTAATCAAGGGTGCTGGCTGAAACTGTGATACTGTCATTGTTAAACCATGTAATTACTTGGTGCAAAGCTTTGTAATTAGTCAAATTTTCTTGCTTGCTTGCATCTTTCATTTTCACATAATCAACTGTAAAAGTTTCTTTTAAAGCCCTTCCAAGTAAAGGATGCACTCTTAACACAATTATTGATAATTGAAGTTGGGTGGTCCCATTTATGCTAATATCTCATTTGCAAGTAATAACTTTTTTAAATATATGAAGAGTTGCTATTTCATGTTATAATGTTGATTTAGTAGCTGTATATAAATTAAATACTAAAACATGATACTCCCTCCGTTCAAAATAAAGAAGTAATGTTATTTCTTTTTTTCTAATCAATTAATATCTTAAAATTCAAGCTTGATGTTAATGTATTTGAATTTTTTTTTATTAATACTGAATATTAATTTTGTAAATTAATTAGGATCAATAATTTGTTTATTTTTTTGGGAACAGTTGAGTATTATATAACCTTTATATTATTCGTATTCATGCAAAAACTAGTATATACTATATAGTAGTAAGCACCGACTTTAATTAAATGCTGACACATACTATTGGATTGAATTTGATTAATTATTTATTAAAAATCCAAAATAATAAAGGATCATATGCCATGTTTCTCAATATCCAAAATAATAAGGATCATATGCCATGTTTCTCAATAAAGATAACACTCGGTATTAGACTATTACTTCTATATCTATTATTTGTTTTAAAAAAATTAAACTTATTATTTAGAGATAACAA
This sequence comes from Panax quinquefolius, assembly GCA_020205615.1. NCBI lineage: Eukaryota > Viridiplantae > Streptophyta > Magnoliopsida > Apiales > Araliaceae > Panax > Panax quinquefolius. Next base: position 13,494,126 of record CM035156.1, read on the forward strand.
AATGACTTAAAATGTGAGACTATTTAGTACTATGTTTATAATCTTGACTATTTGGGATTAAAAATTTATGAATGTAATTAACTTTAATTTATTTATTTTTAAATAACGAGTGTATCTTCTTTTATTCATCTATACTTGTATTATTAAAAATACGATCATTTTATTATGAAAATTATTAAATTCATAACAAAAAATATTATTTCTATAGCAAAAGTGTCGTTATAGATCTTATAACGGCGATTTTCACCGTCTCTATACAACTGCAACGATATTTTTGTTGCGAAAATAATAAAAAATATTGTGAATTTAACAATTTTTTTTATTATTAATAATTCAGACCATAAGTTTTTAAAATAAAATTCTAAATTTAATCCATAAAAATATAATATCAAAATTATAATCCTTTGTAAAGATGGTGAGAGAGTTATAAAGAAATCGAAGAACTGACCTTAACAGCGGTGGTTGAATCCTTTTGACATGGATGGCAGGCATCCAGCCATAATAGAAATGTGACAGTGGGACCATTTAACTGAAAGAATTTTGTCCATACTCGTCACTGCCACGGTACCTGATGAGTAAAAAAATTTTGGAACCAACTGTATCTATCTACAACACACACGAAAGCTGGACTAGCAGAGGCAAGAGTTGTATGAATTGAATTATGAAAACCAAACCCAGAAACTTTAGCTACTGGGATCCAAATTATTATTAAACTATAAATAATTTGATGGGAGTTCAGAGTCAGCGCTCCCAAATCAATTTTTTTTTAATATTTTATACTATTGAGTCACATATACTTTGTTGGATCTAAAAACTACCCTTATCTAACATAATTCGCATATACATCCCTTTAGATTTTAGATGAAACGACAATTCGATCCGTCAATATATATATATATATATATATATATATATATATATATATATATATCTCGGATCTTAAATTCACCCCTTATCCAATTCACTTGAAGCTCACTCCCTTTTAATGACGGACTTCGTGACGTGAGTTCGATCATACAACCGTAAATACTATACTTTTAATGACGGACAACATATAGCGTCATTAAAAATATAGACGACAGTTGTATAACCGAACCGTCGTTGGGTCTGTCGCTAAAGGAAGTTTCGAGATGAAATGGATAAAAGTAAAAATAAAAAAAATCGATATATATATATATATATATATATATATATATATATATATATAGAGAGAGAGAGAGAGAGAGAAACGAGGATCGTCAGTAATCACTTATCTTATCTTACTCATCGTCTTCTCACCTCCCTTTAGCGGACGGAACGTCGACGGCTTTAGTAAGACCCCAACTTATTATAAATAAAATTAAATTTTCTCTATTTATTATCTTGAAATAGAAAGGAGTTAATTTGATATAATGCTTTGGTTATGGGTGAAATGTGTAAATTTTACAAAAAATAAGCAAGTGGTTATAAAATATTCTTTTTGTCGGGGAATATTCGTTTGGTCGTGGAATATTCTTTTTGTCGGAAATATCCGCATCGATCACAAATCATTCGTGGGCCCCATAACAAGATAATTGTCGGATGAAGAAAAGCGATAAAGTATGAGTTTTATAATTAACAGTAGCGTAATGGTTTCTGCTAATTAACTTGCTTTGTTGAAATACAGTGGTTAAAATATAGTAATATGTGTAGTGCTTGCGAAGACACGCAGTATTGCACAATTATAGTTGAATTATTGATTCTTACGTGAAGAAGGCACTACTCAATAATTATTATGATGAATTCTTCGTTCAATATTTTATTTTATTGATTCAATAATTCTTTGCGTTGATAGTTTATATTATTGTTGTTTTAATAATTGTCAACGCACAAGATTTCCCATTTTCAAATCAATAATTCATATTATTTGAATAATATTATTAGATAGCATTATCGACAATGATATACAAAGTTACGTCGAGGAGAGGTTTGGTCATCTAATTGCGGCGGCAAGTAAGGAGAAATCCTTATTGGAAAGCCCCTCTTCCTTGAGGAGCTACCGGTTTGTCATAATTGTGATTCTGTAATATTATTTGAGAATAATTAATTATTGATTTATATGATAAGGAAATATTTATTTGATGTGGATAGAAATGATGGATTTATTTATTTTATATGGTTATTAATGGAAGAATTAATGCTGAGATGTTTTATCAGTATTTTGTCAGATTGGAGGTATTAAAAATCATCCGTTTGTGGATTTCGGATATTTTTTATTTGGAATTTGGAAAAAATTTCTTCTGCAAAGTTGTAGAGAATTTGATTTCGTGTGAAATGGACATAAAATTCGTATTTTTTTGATAAATGGGCTATTTTCTATGAATTATTAAAGTTTCTGATTATTGTTTAAATGATAAAACATTTTGAAAATTTTTAGAATTGGTTGGTGAGAAATGTGCTCAATTGAATTTTAAATGTGGTGGGTGACAATAGTAGCACGTAAAGCCATCAGTTAGCAGGTCAAGTCTGCTTCGGCGTGCTAACATTTTCCTATAAATAGATGGCTAAGTTAGAATTGAAAATCACACGTAAACAAAGTTTTTCTCTTTCTCTCTATATTATCGAACATATTCTTGTGAGTATTTTGATACTTGAGTGTTTCTTTATACGGTGCAAGTTCCTTCAAAGACTATATCCACTATTTCGATTGAAATACTGGTTATTTTGAGGTAAGGGATGTTATTTTCTTCATATATGATATTATTTCTTTCAATATCATTATAATCAAGTATTGATCCGAACTTTTAATCAAATTTAAAACTTTTTATGTAGGAGTTACTATTCACGTATCGACATTATTCACAAATCTGAGACTATTCAATAGAAAAATAAAATTTTCTCTTTTTCTTCCGGATGTCTTTTATGGTTCTTATCTTTGATTGTATCCATGTTTTGATCTTTATTTTGAATTCTACTTCATACTTGGTTATTATGGAGTATTATTGAATTTGGATAAACCAAATACTGAATCCCTAATATTTGTCCTTACATCTCCTTGGATTCGTTCTCTAAAATATTTTTCATCATCCTCGGTTCTTAATGGTGATACTTGATGAATATCTTTGGCTGTAGAAGTAAAAAGATGAATGATTACGATGAATATCTTTGGCCGTAGTGCAAAGATGAGCAGTGTTGAGATGAACATGACCAATTGGTGATATAAATGAATATCTTTGGCCCGTAGTGCAAAGATGTATATTGATTGATGTTACAGGGATAAAATATTGATGATGGACTTTTAAATTCATAGATGATAGTAGATTTCATTCTCTACTTAACTCTTCTAATTAATTATTGTTTCCGCTGTAGTTGTTGATCTAAAACTTGTTGTCTATTGTACTTTATCAGATTTTCCCTGTTAAAAACTAAGGATAATTTGTTGTATATTATTTTAGTCATAATTGTAACGCCCCCAAAATAGGTATACATCACCTATTCTGAGTTGTCAATACATGGTACAGAAACAACTACAACTTTATTATTACAACAGTAAAACTGTGAGTTTGAATACAAATATTATCTTCTAGACAATATCTATACTCAAATAAATCCTCATCACATTTATTGATACATTATTTTACAAAAATGGTGAGGACTACTAAACAATTCTTTCTAAAACCTTCATTCCATACCCCGACTGCACTCGCTTATATTCTCGCCTCCCGAGAAGAAAATGGAACAAAAAGGAAAAGGGTGAGCTCAACTAGCCCAGTAAAGAATATTATGACTAAGATAATATACAACAAATTATCGTTAGTCTTCAACAGGGAAAAATCTAATAGAATACAATAGACAACAAATTTTAAATCAATATTCGCAGCGGAAATAATAATTCATTAGAAGAGTTAAGTAGAGAATGCAAACTACTATCTTCTATGTATGAATTTAAAAGTTCATCGTCTATCTTTTATCCCTGTAACATCAATCAATATACATCTGAAATTAAATATTCATCTTTGCACTACAGGCCAAAGATATTCATCAGTTGGTCATGTTCATCTAAACACCTGTTCATCTTTGCACTACAGCCAAAGATATTCTTCAGAAATCATTCATCTTTGCACTACAGGCCAAAGATATTCAATAATATCATCATTTAAGACTGAGGATGATGAAAAATATTTTTAAAGAAACGAATCCAGTGAAACAAAATGACAAGGATTAAGGATTAAGGATTCGTACTTTGTTTTATCCATGTTCAAAAATACCTCAAAAAATAATCATAGTGGTGTAAAATTCAAGAATGATCAAAACATGGATACAATCAAAGCTAGTATCCGTAATAGATATTTTGGACAAAAAGAAGAAATTTTATTTTTCTATTGAATAGGTCAGATATCGTGAATAGTGTCGATACGTGAATAGAAACTCGACACCAAAAGATAGAAATTCCACAAAAACATCTTCACGCTTCATGAATAGTAGTGAATAGTAACTCGTGAATAAGAACTCGTGAATAAGAACTCATGAATAGTAACTCGTGAATAGTAACTCATAAATAGTAAACCCGACATGAAAAAGTTCCAAATTTGATAAAACTTCAGATCAATATTTCAACATAATGATATTGAAGAAATAATATCATTCTGAAAAAAATAATATCCCTTACCTCGAAAGATTAAGATTTTTATTTGGAATAATGTATAAGGTCAAGGAACTTTGCAGACCGCCTAACAATACTCAAAGTATACTCAAAATACTCACAAGAATACGCCGATAATATAGAGAGAAAACTTCAGAGTTTCGGTGTGATTTTCAATTCTAACCTAAAGACCCTATTTATAGAAAATGCTTAGAACACCAAAAGTAAAATTTAATAAAATATTATATATATTATAAATTTCCTTAGCCCATCTTTTGAAGATCTGATTTCAGCAATTAATATCACATGTTAGCCCACTTAAATGCAAAAAAATGTTTTTCTTTAAAATAATAATTAAAACTTCCAAAAATCAATTATTTCGGAGCTTCGGAACTTCAATAATTCACAATAAATAGCCCTTTTATCAGAAAATTTGAATCTCATGAGTTTTTATAGGAAATTCAATTCTCTACAACTTTGCAGAAGAAAGTTTTTCCGAATTCCAAACAGAAATTGACCGAAATCCACAAACGGGCAATTTTACAAGTTATAATCAAATTTCAGTCAATAAATGGGGTCCACCGACATGTTTAACATGTTTTAAATATTTATTGCAACAAAAATACTCTTCCTCCTCAGATACTCATATATCCCATTACATTGTGTAAAATATCACCATTATTATATTATTAAAATATAATAATATATTTAAATGAATTATTTTATCGTAAAAAGATAAAATTTCAATTTTCAACAATTGTCACATTTAAAAATTTTCTCCATCTATATCCACATAAAATTAATATTTTCCTCATCATATGAATCAATAATTAATTATTTACAAATAATATTATGTAATCACAATATCGACAACCAGCAGCTTCCTCAGAAAGAGAGGGGCTTCCAATAATAAGAATTTCTCCATCGAGCGCAATTAGGTGACCAAACCTCTCCTTAGACAAAACTTTCTAGACATCGCCAATAATGTTATCTAATAATATTATTCAGATAATATGAATTATTGCTTCGATAATGAAAAATATTGTGTAATGACAATTATCAAACAACAAAGAATATAAAATATCAACGCAAAGAATTATTAACTCAATAAAATAATCGAATAAGAATTATCGTAACCATTATTGAGTAAAGGCTTTTCCACGTAAGAATCAATAATCGTGCAATACCGTGTGCTACTTGTGTTTTAACCAATTTAGTATTTTAACAAGATAATCTGTGAATAACTAACGCCTGTTATTTTTAAACAACTTATATTTGTCGCTTTCTTCATCCAATCGCTTTCCGTTATGGGGCCACACACGGTCGCTACCGTCGCATTTAATATTTCTCACAGCATTTAATATTCCACCACCAAACGAATATTCCCTAACAACAATGAATAATTTATAACCACTTGCTTATTTTGAAATATTTGCGTATTTTACCCCTAACTATCCACATTAATCACATCAACCCTTACTATTTCAAAATAATAAATAGAGAAAATTAAATTTCATTAATAATAAGTTGGGGTCTTACAACCTCCCTCCTTATGAAATTTCGCCCTCGAAATCGACGACGTATTCTGTGTTTCAAAAGGTGAGGATACCTCGCTTTCATTTCCGCTTTCCAATTCCTGTGTCATTTCTCTATAAAGCATGATTCCTCCACAAAACTTTAACTTGTGGTATAACCTTCATGCAGTAGGACATGCTCCTTCCTATCCAAGATCTTGACAGTACCTCCCTCACACGTTAAGTCTTCTCGCTATTTTGTCCTGGGTTCTAATTCTATAACGTGGTTCGGGTCTTTCACATATTTATTTAAGTACTGAGATATGTGAAACACATTATGAACACGAGACATACTTGGAGGTAACGCAAGTCTATAAAGCTACATTTCCTACTTGGTCAAGAATTTGAAATGGACCAATAAATCGTGGATCGAGCTTTCCTCTCTTCCCAAATCTTGTAACTCCCTTCCACGGAGCAACTCGCAACAATACACGATCCCCTACCCTAAATTCCACGCCCTTTCGATGAAGATCCCGATAACTCTTTTGTCGTCGATCTTGTGCCGCTTTGTATACGTTGTCGAATCATTTGAATCTTTTCGGTCAGAGTCATACGTATTAACTCGGGTCCCAACAATGTTGCTTCACCCACCTCATCCCAACATATTGGAGAGCGACATTTTCGCCCATATAATGCTTCAAATGGAGCCACACCTATACTTGTTTGATAATCGCTTTGTTGTAGGAGAATTCCACCAATGGTAAATACTTATCCCAACCGCCTTGAAGTCTAGGACACGTAGTCTTAATAGATCTTCAAGAGTTTGAATAGTCCTCTCTCGATTGTCCGTCTGCTTGGGGATGGTATGCCGAACTAAATCAAAACTGCGCTCCATAGCTTTTTGCAAGCTAACCCAAAATCTTAAAGTGAATCTTGGGTCACGATCCAAACTATGGATACTTGGCATGCCATGCAACCTCACAATCTCATTCACGTACATACTAGCAAGACGCTCAAGGGAATAAGTCTCCGTGATTCAAGAAGAAATGAGCAGACTTGGTTAATCTATCAACAATAACCCAAATAGCATTGATGCCTTGAGAAACCGTAGGAAGACCCAGAATCTAAATCCATGGTAATGTGTTCCCACTTCCATTTCGGAATCTCAAGTGGTTGCAACGGACCCTTAGGTACCAGATGCTCCGCCTTTACACGTTGACAAGTTAAACACATCGAGATAAACTTTGCAATCTCTCTTCATATTGTTCCACCAAAATGTATGTCAAGATCACGATACATTTTAGTACTTCCAGATGGATTGCAAATGGTGTATTGTGTGCCTCCATCATAATCTTGTACTTCAAATCGTAGTCGTTAGAACACAAAGTCTAGAGTGGACTCAAGTATTCTTCTTCATCAATTCTCGCTCCTAATAGCTCCTTCTTGTACTTTCTTCTTCATACGCGATCATCTCCGGCCCAAGATTGGCTCGAGCAACCTTAACTTTTTTCTATTAAAGTTGGCTCTCTACGCGATACTTGACATCATCGCACTCGCTCCTCGTGATATGATCTTCTACTCAACGCGTCACTACCACGCTCGCTTTTCGGGATGGTATTGAATAGTGTGGTCGTAGTCTTCAATAGCTCGAGCCAACGTCCGCCCAGCATGTTGAGTTCTTTTTGAGTGAAGAAATATTTAAGGCTTTTATGGTCCGAATATATCTCCACTTTCTCCCCATATAGATAGTGCTCCATATCTTTAGCTGAAAAAACGATCGGGCCGCTAACTCTAGATCATGAGTAGGATAATTCCTCTCATACTCTTTAAGTTGTCGCGAGGCATAGGCTATGACTTTTCCCACGTTGTATGAGAACACATCCTAACCCTTTTGCTCAAGCATCGTCAGAGATAACAAATCCATCCGAACCAGATGGTATTGTTAGAACAAAGTCAAATAAGTCTCCTCTTAAGCTCTTGGAAACTCTTCTCGCATTCTTCGCTCCAAACGAATTTTTGTATCCTTCCGAAGTTAATGAAGTTAATGGAGTAGCGATTCGAGAAAACCCTTCCACGAATCTCCGATAATAACCAATTTAAACCCAAAAACTACGATTTTCACCACCGACTTGGTTGTTCTAACTTCAGATTGCTTCAATCTTCACGGATCAACAGATACTCCATGTTTCGACACCACGCGCCCAAGGAATGCTACTTCCTCAAGCCGTAACTCGCATTTCTTCAATTTGGCATATAGTTTGTTTTCACGAAGCCTTTCGAGTACTACTTCAAATGGTGCTCATGATCTTCACGACTTTTGGAATATATAAGGATGTCATCAATAAAGACAACAACGAATCGATCCAAATATTCCTTGAATACTCGGCTCATCATATCCATGAAAGTCCGCAGGAGCATTAGTCAATCCAAAAGACATGACTAAGAATTCATAATGCCCATACCGAAGTTCTAAAGGCGCTTTGAATATCCTCGATTCTAATCTTCAAATTGATGATATCCGTAACTAAGATCGATTTTTGAAAAGAATTGTGCCCCTTGAATCGGGTCAAACAAGTCATCAATACGAGGTAGAGGATACCTATTCTTGATGGTGACATGGTTCAATTCCCGATAGTCAATACAAAGTCGCGATACTCCCCTTCTTTCTTCTTTACAAAAAAACAGAGCACCCCAAGGAGATGTACTAGACGAATGAAACCGATGTCCAACAATTCTCAGTAGTTGGACCTTTAACTCAAGTTCAATAGAGCCATTTGATATGGGGTTTTAGAAATGGGCTTTGTACTAGGTTCAAGATCAATAAAGAATTCAACTTCACGCTCTAGGGGTAGACCGGAAGTTCTTCAGAAATACGCCAGAAAGTCAATAACAACAGAATATTATTCAAATTTGACGTGTCTTTATTCAAATCCATAACACGGGCTAAGAAAGCTTGACATCCGCTTTTTCAATAAACGAATAGCTTTATGATTAGATATATGAAATGATTGATTTTAATGGTTTAGTTGCTTGAATTGCATAACAAAGTTGGTTAGGAATATGAAAACTAACAACCTTATTTAAAACAATCAATTTTGGCATGATGAGTAGTTAACCAATCAATCCCTAAAATCACATCAAAAGCAAGTATCTTTAAAGAGATAAGGTCATGTGTAAGGTGATGGTGCCAACTTGAATCAAACAAGATTTATAAACAATGGATGTGATGAAAGTTTCTCCTAACTGAGTTTCCACAGATAGGTCAAAGTCTAATTTCTCCCGAGTCAAGTTTAAACGTTGAGCACATGCAGGAGAGATAAATGAATGGGTAGCACCCCAGATCAAGTAAGGTATAAACTTCGTAAGAATTTATAAATAGCTTACCCGTGATCACCTCGCTTGGGTTCCTCGATTATGACCAACCACAACAAACGCTTCTTCCCTAATCGTTGACTTTGATTTTTTCGGGATGCTTTTTGAGTCACCGTCCCTCATTGAACTAGGTTTCGCCATCGCATAATCTCGAGCGATATGTCCTTCCTTTCCACAATTATAGCATACCTTGAATCTGTTGTAGGCGCGTTTGACCGATATGTCCCTCTTTTCCGTGATTTATAACATATACGACGGTGGTCGTTTCCTCCCTTAGAACCGCTTGTCGCCAAGACCGCTGCCTTCACATGGTGGTCGTTGTTAAATCTCCTCTTTTAAAATCTCCTCCCGACTCGCTTCTTCTATTTTCATGGCCATGATTACCACCAGAGTGGTTACCATTTTTGTCCGCTCTGCTTTTCTCTCCATTTGGTTATCATTATTCGCTGATCGCTATCTCTCAAATACGATCCTCGCGGTTGTGGTCCCTCAATGACCGTATTAGTTATCTCGCCTAATAATTGAGCCCTGCTTACAACATCCGAATAGAGAGAAAGTTTATGAGAAATGAGATATCGACGATGCCGGGTTTCAAACCTCTAAGAAACATCCGCCATACACGCTCCTCATTCTCCACCAAATGAGGTGCAAACTCGATAACTCGCAAACTTTGCCTCGCATCGAGACACCGCCATGTTGTTTTGCTTCTAATCTGATGAACTCCACTTCCTTCATACGATTTAACACTTTCGTGAAAGTATTTGTCATTAAATAGTTTTTCAAACGCTTCCCAAGACACATGCCGAAAAAAGTATTGGATGGGTACGCTTCATGACTCCCACCAAGAGGTCTCGCGCTTCGCCACGGAACATAAAGGTGGCGAATGGAACCTTCGTTCCTCCGCATCCCAAGACATCGAATATCTTGGTAATTTGTTTGACCCATGTTTCCGCCATGATCGGATCTCGCTTTCTTTAAATTCGTGGTCCCAACTCTTTGAATCGCCTGTCGTGACAACCCGTGAATTGCTATCATTTCTCCTCAGATTTTGAACACGAAGTCTCCTCGTCTCGATTTTGCATGAACCGCAAAAAGCTTCTAAACATCCCCTCGCTCATCATCGCCAAAGGGTGTTGTTCACGGGAGGAACATTGCCACTGCCAGACGCTCTCCTCATTGGTGAGTACAAAGCAGTTTCCACGGCCTCATTTCCATTGTTAATATTCTCAACGACATTCTCAAACACCGTCATAAAACAAGGGTTAATTAAGGAAAACAATATATCACATAATATCCCTATATATCGACCAACTAAAAAATAAGCTTAGTAGGACACACTAACAAGGATTTACTCGCTCTCCCTCCTAGTTCTATTCCCGATCTCCGCCAGAGATCATATCCCTAAGCTCGATACTAACCGTGACGCCCCAAAATAGGTATACATCACCCATTCCGAGTTGTCAATACATGGTACGTAAACAACTACAACTTTATTATTACAACAAGAAATCGTGAGTTTGAATACAAATATTATCTTCTAGACAATATCTATACTCAAATAAATCCTCATCACATTTATTGATACATTATTTTACAAAAATGGTGAGGACTACTAAACAATCTCTTTCTAAAACCTTCATTCCATACCCCGACTGCTGCACTCGCTTATATTCTCGCCTCCCGAGAAGAAAAATGGAACAAAAAAGGAAAAGGGTGAGCTCAACTAGCCCAAGAAAGAATATTATGACTAAGATAATATACAACAAATTATCGATAGTCTTCAACAGGAAAAATCTAATAGTAATACAATAGACAACAAATTTTAAATCAATATTCGCAATGAAATAATAATTCATTAGAAGAGTTAAGTAGAGAATGCAAACTACTATCTTCTATGTATGAATTTAAAAGTTCATCGCTCATCTTTTATCCTCGTAACATCAATCAATATACATCCGAATCAAATATTCATCTTTGCACTATGTGCCAAAGATATTCATCATTGGTCATGTTCATCTAAACACTGCTCATCTTTGCACTACTACGGCCAAAGATATTCTTCAGAAATCATTCATCTCTTGCACTACGTGCCAAAGATATTCAATAATATCATCATTTAAGATCGAGGATGATGAAAAATATTTTTAAAGAAATGAATCCAAATTAAACAAAATGACAAGGATTAAGGATTAAGGATTCAGTACTTTTGTTTTATCCATGTTCAAAAAATACCTCAAAATAATCATAGTGATGTAAAATTCAAGAATGATCAAAACATGGATACAATCAAAGCTAGTATCCGTAATAGATATTTTGGACAAAAAAGAAATTTTATTTTTTTCATTGAATAGTGTCAGATAATGAATAATACAGATACGTGAATAGTAACTCCGACACCAAAAGATAGAAATTCCAAAAAAACATCTTCACGCTTCATTACTTAATAACGTGAATAAGAATCGTGAATAAGAACTCGTGAATAAGAATGAATAAGAACTCATGAATAGTAACCCCACATGAAAAAGTTCCAAATTTGATAAAAACTTCAGATCAATATTTCAACATAATGATATTGAAGAAATAATATCATTACGAGAAAAAAATAATATCCCTTACCTAAAAAGATTAAGATTTCTATTTGGAATACTGTATAAAGGTGAAGGGAACTTGCACCGCCTAACAATACTCAAAGTATACTCAAAATACTCACAAGAATACGCCGATAATATAGAGAGAAAAAGCTTCGCGGTGTGATTTTCAATTCTAACCTAAGACCCTATTTATAGAAAATGCTTTAGAACACCAAAGTTAGTAAAATTTAATAAAATATTAATATATATTATAAATTTCCTTAGCCCATCTTTGAAGATCTGATTTCAGCAATTAATATCACATGTTAGCCCACTTAAATGCAAAAAAAACGTTTTTTTCTTTAAAATAATAATTAAAACTTCCAAAATCAATTATTTTGAGCTTCTAACTTCAATAATTCACAATAAATAGCCCTTTTATCAGAAAATTTGAATCTCATGAGTTTTTATAGGAAATTCAATTTCTACAACTTTACAGAAGAAAGTTTTTCCAAATTCCAAATGAAATTGACCAAATCCACAAACGAGCAATTTTATGTGTTATAATCAAATTTTCAATACAATAAATGGGGTCCACCGACATGTTTAACATGTTTTAAACATTTATTGCAACAAAAATACTCTTCCTCCTCAGATACTCATATATCCCACATTCGTTGTAAAAATATCACCATTATTATATTATTAAAATATAATAATATATATTTAAATGAATTATTTTATCGTAAAAAGATAAAATTTTAATTTTCAACAATTGTCACATTAAAAATTTTCTCCATCTATATCCACATAAAATTAATATTTTTCTCATCATATGAATCAATAATTAATTATTCACAAATAATATTATGTAATCACAATATCGACAACTGTGCAGCTCCTGTGAAAGAGGGGCTTTCCAATAAGAATTTCTCCTCATCGGGCGCGCAATTAGGTGACCAAACCTCTCCTTAGATGTAACTTTTTAGACATTGCCAATAATGTTATCTAATAATATTATTCAGATAATATGAATTATTGCTTCGATAATGAAAAATATTGTGTAATGACAATTATCAAACAACAAAGAATATAAAATATCAACGCAAACAATTATTAACTCAATAAAATAATTTGAACAAGAATTATCGAACCATTATCGAGTAGTGTGCTTCTTCACGTAAGAATCAATAATTGGTGCAATACCGTGCATCAACGCTATCGTGTTTTAACCACCGAGTATTTTAACAAGATAATCTGTGAATAACTACGCTGTTATTTTTAAACAACTTATATTTTCGTTGCTTTCTTCATCCAATCGCTTCCGTTATGGGGCCCATACATGGTCACGGTCGCTAATATTCTCACAAGCATTTAATATTCCCGACAAAACTAATATTCTCGACAAAGATTAATATTCCACTGCTGCACCAAACTAATATTCCCTAACAACAATGAATATTTTATAAACCACTTGCTTATTTTGAAATATTTTGGCGTATTTTACCCCTAACTATCCACATTAATCACATCAACCCTTACTATTTAAAAATAATAAATAGAGAAAATTAAATTTCTATTCCTATCCAAGATCTTGATGTAGGATATGCTTTCCTCCTATCCGTTAAGTCTCACACGCTAATTCTTCGCTATTTCGTTCGGCTCTAATTCTATAACGTGGTTCGGGTCTTTCACATATTACTTTAAGCATGATATATGAAACACATTATGAACACGAGACATACTTGAGGTAACGCAAGTCTATAGGCTACATTTCCTACTTGGTCAAGAATTTGAAATGGACCAATAAATCGTGGATCGAGCTTTCTCTTTTCCCAAATCTTGTAACTCCTTCCATGGAGCAACTCGCAACAATACATGATCCCCTACCCTAAATTCCACGCCCTTTCGATGAAGATCCGCATAACTCTTTTTGTCGATCTTGTGCCGCTTTTGTATACGTTGTCGAATCATTTGAATCTTTTCGGTAGTCATACGCATCTTAACAACTCGGGTCCCAACAATGTTGCTTTCACCCACCTCATCCCAACATATTGGAGAACGACATTTTCGTCCATATAATGCTTCAATGGAGCCACACCTATACTTGTCTCGATAATCTGTTGTTGTAGGAGAATTCCACCAATGGTAAATACTTATCCCAACCGTCCTTGAAGTTCAGGACACGAGTCTTAATAGATCTTCAAGAGTTTGAATAGTCCTCTCGATTGTCCGTCTGTTTGGGGATGGTATTCAACTAAATCAACTGCGCGCCCATAGCTTTTTGCAAGCTAACCCAAAATCTTAAAGTGAATCTTGGGTCACGATCCAAACTATGGATACTTGGCATGCCATGCAACCTCACAATCTCATTCACGACATACTAGCAAGACGTCAAGGAATAAGTCTCCGTGACGGCAAGAAATGAGCAGACTTGGTTAATCTATCAACAATAACCCAAATAGCATTGATGCCTTGAGAAACCGTAGGAAGACCCGTAACTAAATCCATGGTAATGTGTTCCCACTTCCATTTCGGAATCTCAAGTGGTTGCAACGGACCCTTAGGTACCCGGATGCTCCGCCTTTACACGCTGACAAGTTAAACACATTGAGATAAACTTTGCAATCTCTCTCTTCATATTGTTCCACCAAAATGTATGTCAAGATCACGATACATTTTAATACTTCCGAGGATGGATTGCAAATGGTGTATTGTGTGCCTCCATCATAATCTTCAGACTTCAAATCGTAGTCGTTAGAACACAAAGTTCAGAGTGGACTCAAGTATTCCTTCTTCATCAATTCTCGCTTAGGAATAGCTCCTTCTTGTACTTTCTTCTTCATACACATCACTCCGGCCCGGTGGCTCGAAAGCAACCTTAACTTTTTCTATTAAAGTTGGCTCTACGCGTGATACTTGACATCATCGCACTGCTCCTCGTGATATGATCTTCTACTCAACGCGTCCCTACCACGCTCGCTTTTCCGGGATGGTATTGAATAGTGTGGTCGTAGTCTTTCAATAGCTCGAGCCAACGTCAGCCGCCAGACGATGTTGAGTTCTTTTGAGTGAAGAAATATTTAAGGCTTTTATGGTCCGAATATATCTCCACTTTCTCCCCATATAGATAGTGCTCCATATCTTTTAGCATGAAAACGATCTGGGCCGCTAACTCTAGATCATGAGTAGGATAATTCCTCTCATACTCTTTAAGTTGTCGCGAGGCATAGGCTATGAGTTTCCCACGTTGCATGAGAACACATCCTAACCCTTTGCCTCAAGCATCATTTGAGATAACAAATCCATCCGAACCAGATGGTATTGTTAGAACAGTGTCAAATAAGTCTCCTCTTAAGCTCTTGGAAACTCTTCTCGCATTCTTCGCTCCAAACGAATTTTGTATCCTTCCGAAAGTTAGTTGAAGTTAATGGAGTAAAGCGATTCGAGAAAACCCTTCCACGAATCTCCGATAATAACCAAACTAAACCCAAAAACTACGATTTCACCACCGACTTTTGTTGTTCTAACTTTCAGATTGCTTCAATCTTCGCTTCGGATCAACAATACTCCATGTTTCGACGACACCACGTGCCCAAGGAATGCTACTTCCTCAAGCCGTAACTCGCATTTCTTCAATTTGGCATATAGTTTGTTTTCACGAAGCCTTTGGAGTACCAATTTCAAATGGTGCTCATGATCTTCATGACTTTTGAATATATAAGGATGTCATCAATAAAGACAACAACGAACCGATCCAAATATTCCTTGAATACTCGGTTCATCATATCCATGAAAGCCGCAGGAGCATTAGTCAATCCAAAAGACATGACTAAGAATTCATAATGCCCATACCGAAGTTTCAAGGCGCCTTTGAATATCCTCGATTCTAATCTTCAATTGATGATATCCGTAATCGAAGATCGATTTTGAAAAGAATTGTGCTCCTTGAATCGGGTCAAACAAGTCATCAATACGAGGTAGAGGATACCTATTCTTGATGGTGACATGGTTCAATTTCGATAGTCAATACAAAGTCGATACTCCCGCCTTTTTCTTCTTTACAAATAAAACAGAGCACCCCAAGGAGATGTACTTGGGGACGAATGAAACCGATGTCCAACAATTCGTAGTTGGACCTTTAACCTCAAGTTCAATAGAGCCATTCGATATGGGGTTTTAGAAATGGGCTTTGTACAAAGTTCAAGATCAATAAAGAATTCAACTTCACGCTCGGGGTAGACCGGAAGTTCTTCTGAAATACGCCAGAAAGTCAATAACAACAGAATATTATTCAAATTTGACGTGTCTTTATTCAAATCCATAACATGGGCTAAGAAAGCTTGACATCCGCTTTTTCAATAAACGAATAGCTTTTTATGATTAGATATGATGTTGATTGATTTTAATGGTTTAGTTGCTTGAATTGCATAAACAAAGTTGGTTAGAATATGAAAACTAACAACCTTACGAAAAACAATCAATTTTGGCATGATGAGTAGTTAACCAATCAATCCCTAAAATCACATCAAAAGCAAGTATCTTTAAAGAGATAAGGTCAACAAGGTAAGGTGATGGTGCCAACTTGAATCAAACAAGATTTATAAACATGTTGGATGTGATGAAAGTTTCTCCTAACTGAGTTTCCACAGATAAAGTCAAAGTCTAATTTCTCCTGAGTCAAGTTTAAACGTTGAGCACATGCAAGAGAGATAAATGAATGGGTAGACCCCAGATCAAGTAAGGTATAAACTTCGCAAGAATTTATAAATAGCTTAACCGTGATCACCTCGCTTGGGTTCCTCGATTATGACCAACCACAAAAACGCCTCTTCCTAATCGCTGACTTTGACTTTTTCGGGACGATCTTTTGAGTCACCGTCCTCATTGAACTAGGTTTCGCCATATCGCATAATCTTCGAGCGATATGTCCTTCCTTTCCACAATTATAGCATACCTTGAACTGCTAGGCGGTTTGATCGATATGTCCTCTTTTCCGTGATTTGTAAATATATGACGGTGGTGGTCGTTCTCCTCCTTAGAACCGCTTGTCGCTTAAGACCGCTGCCTTCATACGGTCATTGTTAAATCTCCTCTTTTAAAATCTCCTCCCGACTCGCTTCTTCTATTTTTATGGCCATGATTACCACCAGAGTGGTTACCATTTTTGTCCGTCTGCTTTTCTCCGTTGGTTATCATTATTCATTGATCGCTATCTCTAAGACGATCCTCGGTTGTGGTCCTCAACGACCGCATACTCGTTATCTCGCTTCTAATAATTGAGCCCATTTACAACATCCGATCAGAGAGAAAGTTTATGAGAAATGAGATATCGACGTACGCTGGGGTTTCAAACCTCTAAGAAACATCCGCGCCATACATTCCTCATTCTCCACCAAATGAGGTGCAAACCGATAACTCGCAAACTTTGCCTCGCATCGAGACACCGCCATGTTGTTTTGCTCTAATCTGATGAACTCCACTTCCTTCATATGATTTAACACTTTCGTGAAAGTATTTGTCATTAAATAGTTTCAAACGCTTCCCAAGACATACGCCGAGCGCGGTACGGATGGGTACGCTTCATGCAGACTCCACCAAGAGTCCGCCCGCCGCCACGGAAACATAAAGGTGGCGAATGGAACCTTCTGTTCTCCGCATCCCAAGACATCGAATATCTTGGTAATTTGTTTGACCCATGTTTCCACGCCATGATCGGATCTCGCTTTCCTTAAATTCGTGGTCCCAACTCTTTGAATCGCTGTCACGTGATAACCCGTGAATTGCTATCATTTTCTCCTCAGATTTTGAACACGAAGTCTCCTCGTCTCGATTTTGCATGAATCGCAAAAAGCTTCTAAACATCCCTCGCTCATCATCTCGCTCATTGGTGTTGTTCACGGGAGGAACATTGCCACTGCTGCACGCTCTCCTCGTCAGTGAGTACAAAGCGCTCCACGGCCTCATTTCCATTGTTAATATTCTCTCACGACATTCTCAAATCACATCGCCATAAAACAAGGGTTAATTAAGGAAATCAATATATCATATAATATCCCTATATACCGACCAACTAAAAAATAAGCTTAGTAGACACACACTAGTGAAGGATTTACTCGCTCTCCCTCCTAGTTCTATTCCCCGATCTCCGCCAGAGATCATATCCCTAAGCTCGATACCAACCGTGACGCCCCCAAAATAGGTATACATCACCCATTCTCGAAGTTGTCAATACATGGCATGTAAACAACTACAACTTTATTATTACAACAAGAAATCGTGAGTTTGAATACAAATATTATCTTCTGATAATATCTATACTCAAATAAATCCTCATCACATTTATTGATACATTATTTTACAAAATGGTGAGGACTACTAAACAATTCTTTCTAAAACCTTCATTCCATACCCCGACTGCACTCGCTTATATTCTCGCCTCCCGAGAAGAAAAATGGAACAAAAGGAAAAGGGTGAGCTCAACTAGCCAAAGAAAGAATATTATGACTAAGATAATATACAACAAATTATCGATAGTCTTCAACAGGAAAAATCTAATAGAATACAATAGACAACAAATTTTAAATCAATATTCATAATGAAATAATAATTCATTAGAAGAGTTAAGTAGAGAATGCAAACTACTATCTTCTATGTATGAATTTAAAAGTTCATCGCTCATCTTTTATCCCCGTAACATCAATCAATATACATCCTGAATCAAATATTCATCTTTGCACTACATGTGCCAAAGATATTCATCATTGGTCATGTTCATCTAAACACTGCTCATCATTTGCACTACGCCAAAGATATTCTTCAGAAATCATTCATCTTTGCACTAAAGCCAAAGATATTCAATAATA
The DNA here is from genome assembly GCA_020205615.1 of Panax quinquefolius. NCBI lineage: Eukaryota > Viridiplantae > Streptophyta > Magnoliopsida > Apiales > Araliaceae > Panax > Panax quinquefolius. The sequence goes on from CM035156.1 coordinate 13,513,048, forward strand.
TCATCATTTAAGACCGAGGATGATGAAAATATTTTTAAAGAAACGAATCCAAAGGAAACAAAATGACAAGGATTAAGGATTAAGGATTCAGACTTTGTTTTATCCATGTTCAAAAATACCTCAAAAATAATCATAGTGGTGTAAAATTCAAGAATGATCAAAACATGGATACAATCAAAGCTAGTATCCGTAATAGATATTTTGGACAAAAAGAAGAAATTTTATTTTTTGGTGAATAGTGTCAGATACGTGAATAGTATCGAAAGGTCAGATACGTGAATAGTAACTCGACACCAAAAGATAGAAATTTATAAAAAACATCTTCACGCTTCATGAATAAGACTCGTGAATAATAAGAATCGTGAATAAGAACTCATTAATGAATAGTAACTCGTGAATAAGAACTCATGAAATAGAACCCCGACATGAAAAAGTTCCAAATTTGATAAAATTTCGGATCAATATTTCAAAGATAATGATATTGAAGAAATAATATCATCATTGAAAAAAAATAATATCCCTTACCTCGAAAGATTAAGATTTTAAATTTGGAATACCGGGTATAAGGTCAAGGAACTTGCACCGCCTAACAATACTCAAAGTATACTCAAAATACTCACAAGAATACGCCGATAATATAGAGAGAAAACTTCATTTTCGTGTGATTTTCAATTCTAACCCAAGACCCTATTTATAGAAAATGCTTAGAACACCAAAGCAGTAAAATTTAATAAAATATTAATATATATTATAAATTTCCTTAGCCCATCTTTGAAGATCTGATTTCAGCAATTAATATCACATGTTAGCCCACTTAAATGCAAAAAAAACGTTTTTCTTTAAAATAATAATTAAAACTTCCAAAATCAATTATTTTTGAGTTTTGAACTTCAATAATTCACAATAAATAGCCCTTTTATTAGAAAATTTGAATCTCAAGTGTTTTTATAGGAAATTCAATTTCTACAACTTTTCGTAAGAAAGTTTTTCCAAATTCCAAATGTAAATTGACCAAATCCACAACCGGGCAATTTTACAAGTTATAATCAAATTTCAAACCAATAAATGGGGTCCAATTTACATGTTTAACATGTTTTAAACATTTATTGCAACAAAAAATACTCTTCCTCCTCGTATACTCATATATCTCACATTCGTTGTAAAAATATCACCATTATTATATTATTAAAATATAATAATATATTTAAATGAATTATTTTATCGTAAAAAGATAAAATTTCAATTTTCAACAATTGTCACATTAAAAATTTTCTCCATCTATATCCACATAAAATTAATATTTTCTCATCATATGAATCAATAATTAATTATTCACAAATAATATTACGTAATCACAATATCGACAACCGTGCAGGTTCCTGAGAGCAGGGGCTTTCCAATAAGAATTTCTCCTTCATCGCGCCGCAATTAGGTGACCAAACCTCTCCTTAGATGTAACTTTCTAGACATTGCCAATAATGTTATCTAATAATATTATTCAGATAATATGAATTATTGCTTCGATAATGAAAAATATTGTGTAAATGACAATTATCAAACAACAAAGAATATAAAATATCAACGCAAAGAATTATTAACTCAATAAAATATCGAAGCAAAGAATTATCGTAACCATTATTGAGTAAAGTGCCTTCACGTAAGAATCAATAATTGGTGCAATACCGCATGGTGCTATCGTGTTTTAACCACCGAGTATTTTAACAAGATTAATCAGAATAACTACGCCGTTATTTTTAACCAACTTATATTTGTCGCTTTCTTCATCCAATCGCTTTCGTTATGGGGCCCACATACACGGGTATACTGTCGCATTTAATATTCCCCGACAAAGCATTTAATATTCCACGACCAAACTAATATTCCCCGACAACAATGAATAATTTATAACCACTGCTTATTTTGAAATATTTATGCGATTTTACCCCTAACTATCCACATTAATCACATCAACCCTTACTATTTCAAAATAATAAATAGAGAAAATTAAATTTCATTAATAATAAGTTGGGGTCTTACAACCTCCCCTCCTTATGAAATTTCGTCCTCGAAATCGACGACGACGGTGTTTCAAAAGGTGAGGATACCTCGCTTTCATTTCCGCTTTCCAATTCCTGTGTCATTTCCTCTATAGCATGATTCCTCCATAAAACTTTAACTTGTGGTATGACCTTTTGCAGTAGGGACATGCTCCTTCCTATCCAAGATCTTGACAGTACCTCCTCATACGTTAAGTTCTTGGCTATTTCGTCCGGTTCTAATTCTATAACGTGGTTCGGGTCTTTCACATATTTATTTAAGCATGAGATATGTGAAACACATTATGAACACGACAGACATACTTGAGGTAACGCAAGTCTATAGGCTACATTTCCTACTCGGTCAAGAATTTGAAATGGACCAATAAATCGTGGATCGAGCTTTCTCTCTTCCCAAATCTTGTAACTCCCTTCCATGGAGCAACTCGCAACAATACATGATCCCCTACACTAAATTCCACGCCCTTTCGATGAAGATCCGCGATAACTCTTTTTTGTCTCTTGCCGCCGTTTGAATACGTTGTCGAATCATTTGAATCTTTTCGGTAGTCATACGTATTAACTCGGGTCCCAACAATGTTGCATCACCCACCTCATCCCAACATATCGGAGAACGACATTTTCGCCCATATAATGCTTCAATGGAGCCACACCTATACTTGTCTCGATAATGCGTTGTTGTAGGAGAATTCCACCAATGGTAAATACTTATCCCAACCGCCCTTGAAGTCTAGGACACGTAGTCTTAATAGATCTTCAAGAGTTTGAATAGTCCTCTCGATTGTCCGTCTGCTTGGGGATGGTATTGCCGAACTAAATCGCAAAATGCGTGCCCATAGCTTTTTGCAAGCTAACCCAAAATCTTAAAGTGAATCTTGGGTCACGATCCCAAACTATGGATACTTGGCATGCCATGCAACCTCACAATCTCATTCACGATATATACTAGCAAGACGCTCAAGGAATAAGTCTCCGTGACGGCAAGAAATGAGCAGACTTGGTTAATCTATCAACAATAACCCAAATAGCATTGATGCCTTGAGAAACCGTAGGAAGACCCCAGAATCTAAATCCATGGTAATGTGTTCCCACTTCCATTTCGAATCTCAAGTGGTTGCAACGGACCCTTAGGTACCGGATGTCTCGCCTTTACACGTTGACAAGTTAAACACATCGAGATAAACTTTGCAATCTCTCTCTTCATATTGTTCCACCAAAATGTATGTCAAGATCACGATACATTTTAGTACTTCCGTGATGGATTGCAAATGGTGTGTATTGTGTGCCTCCATCATAATCTTGTACTTCAAATCGAGTCGTTAGAACACAAAGTCTAGAGTGGACTCAAGTATTCCTTCTTCATCAATTCTCGCCCTATAGCTCCTTCTTGTACTTTTCTTCTTCATACGATCACCCGGCCTCGGTGGCTCGAGCAACCTTAACTTTTTCTATTAAAGTTGGCTCTACGCGATACTTGACATCATCGCACTCGTTCCTCAGATATGATCTTCTACTCAACGCACACCTACCACGCTCGCTTTTCAGGATGGTATTGAATAGTGTGGTCGTAGTCTTCAATAGCTCGAGCCAACGTCAGCCCGCAAGATGTTGAGTTCTTTTTGAGTGAAGAAATATTTAAGGCTTTTTATGGTCTAAATATATCTCCACTTTCTCCCCATATAGATAGTGCCCATATCTTTAAAGGAAAACGATCGGGCCGCTAACTCTAGATCATGAGTAGGATAATTCCTCTCATACTCTTTAAGTTGTCGCGAGGCATAGGCTATGACTTTCCCACGTTGCATGAGAACACATCCTAACCCTTTGCTCAAGCATCATCAGAGATAACAAATCCATCCGAACCAGAAGGTATTGTTAGAACAAAATAAATAAGTCTCCTCTTAAGCTTGGAAACTCTTCTCGCGATTCTTCGCTCCAAACGAATTTTGTATCCTTCCGAAGTTAATGAAGTTAATGGAGTAGCGATTCGAGAAAACCTTCCACTAATCTCCGATAATAACCAAATTAAACCCAAAAACTACGACTTCACCACCGACTTTTGGTTGTTCTAACTTTCAGATTGCTTTCAATCTTCACGGATCAACAGATACTCCATGTTTCGACACCACGTGCCCAAGGAATGCTACTTCCTCGCCGTAACTCGATTTCTTCAATTTGGCATATAGTTTGTTTTCACGAAGAAGCTCTTGGAGTACCAAACTTCAAATGGTGCTCATGATCTTCACGACTTTTTGAATATATAAGGATGTCATCAATAAAGACAACAACGAATCGATCCAAATATTCCTTGAATACTCGGTTCATCATATCCATGAAAGCCGCAGGAGCATTAGTCAATCCAAAAGACATGACTAAGAATTCATAATGCCCATACCGAAGTTCAAGGCGGTCTTGAATATCCTCATTTCTAATCTTCAAACCGATGATATCCGTAACGAAGATCGATTTTTGAAAAGAATTGTGCCCTCTGAAATCGGTCAAACAAGTCATCAATACGAGGTAGAGGATACCTATTCTTGATGGTGACATGGTTCAATTCCGATAGTCAATACAAAGTCGCATACTCCCATCTTTCTTCTTTACAAATAAAACAGAGCACCCCAAGGAGATGTACTAGATCGAATGAAACCGATGTCCAACAATTTCAGTAGTTGGACCTTTAACTCCTCAAGTTCAATAGAGCCATTCGATATGGGGTTTTAGAAATGGGCTTTGTACCAAGTTCAAGATCAATAAAGAATTCAACTTCACGCTCTAGGGGGTAATCGGAAGTTCTTCGAGAAATACGCCAGAAAGTCAATAACAACAGAATATTATTCAAATTTGACGTGTCTTTATTCAAATCCATAACATGGGCTAAGAAAGCTTGACATCCGCTTTTTCAATAAATGAATAATTTTATGATTAGATATGACATGTTGATTGATTTTAATGGTTTAGTTGCTTGAATTGCATAAATGTCAAGTTGGTTAGAATATGAAAACTAACAACCTTATTTAAAACAATCAATTTTGGTATGATGAGTAGTTAACCAATCAATCCCTAAAATCACATCAAAAGCAAGTATCTTTAAAGAGATAAGGTCAATGTAAGTAAGGTGATGGTGCCAACTTGAATCAAACAAGATTTATAAACAAGTGGATGTGATGAAAGTTTCTCCTAACTGAGAGTTTCCACAGATAGTCAAAGTCTAATTTCTCCCGAGTCAAGTTTAAACGCTGAGCACATGCAGGAGAGATAAATGAATGGGTAAAGCACCAGATCAAGTAAGGTATAAACTTCGCAAGAATTTATAAATAGTTTACCCGTGATCACCTCGTTTGGGTTCCTCGATTATGACCAAACCACAACAAACGCCTTCCCGTAATCGCTGACTTTGACTTTTTTCGATGGATCTTTTGAGTCACCGTCCCTCATTGAACTAAGTTTCGCCATCGCATAATCTCGAGCGATATCTCCTTCCTTTCCACAATTATAGCATACCTTGAATCATAGGCGCTTTGACCGATATGTCCTCTTTTCCGTGATTTGTAAATATACGACCGGTGGTCGTTCTCTCCCTTAGAACCGATTGTCACGCAGACCGCTGTCTTCACATGGTCATTGTTAAATCTCCTCTTTTTAAAATCTCCTCCCGACTCGCTTCTTCTATTTTCATGGCTATGATTATTACCACCAGAGTGGTTACCATTTTGTCCGTCTGTTTTTTTTTCTCCATTGGTTATCATTATTCTGTTGATCGTTATCTCTAGTACGATCCTGGTTGTGGTCCTCATTGACCAGCATACTCGTTATCTCGCTTCTAATAATTGAGCCCATTTTACAACATCCGAATAGAGAGAAAGTTTATGAGAAATGAGATATCGACGTACGCCGGGTTTCAAACCTCTAAGAAACATCCGCGCCATACATTCCTCATTCTCCACCAAATGAGGTGCAAACTCGATAACTCGCAAACTTTGCCTCGCATCGAGACACCATCGTGTTGTTTTGCTCTAACTGATGAACTCCACTTCCTTCATACGATTTAACACTTTCGTGAAAGTATTTGTCATTAAATAGTTTCAAACGCTTCCCAAGACACGCCGAAAAGTATTTGGATGGGTACGCTTCATGCACTCCCACCAAGAGTCTCGCTTCGCCACGGAACATAAAGGTGGCGAATGGAACCTTGTTCCTCGTGCATCCCAAGACATCGAATATCTTGGTAATTTGTTTGACCCATGTTTCCGCCCATGATCGGATCCGCTTTCCTTAAATTTCGTGGTCCCAACTTCGAATCGCTTGGTGTGACAACCCGTGAATTGCTATCATTTCCTCCTCAGATTTTGAACACGAAGTCTCCTCGTCCGATTTTGCATGAATCGCAAAAAGCTTCTAAACATCCCCTCGCTCATCATCCGCTTCAGTGGTGTTGTTCACAGGAGGAACATTGCCACCACTGACGCTCTCCTCTCATGGTGAGTACAAGCGTCTCCACTCGGCCTCATTTCCATTGTTAATATTCTCAACGACATTCTCAAATCACGCCATAAAACAAGGGTTAATTAAGGAAATCAATATATCACATAATATCCCTATATATATCGAATTAACTAAAAAATAAGCTTAGTAGGACACACTAGCGAAGGATTTTACTGCCTCTCCCTCCTAGTTCTATTCCCCGATCTCCGCCAGAGATCATATCCCTAAGCTCGATACCAACCGTGACGCCCCAAAATAGGTATACATCACCTATTCCGAGTTGTCACAATACACGGTATGTAAACAACTACAACTTTATTATTACAACAAGAAATCGTGAGTTTGAATACAAATATTATCTTCTAGATAATATCTATACTCAAATAAATCCTCATCACATTTATTGATACATTATTTTACAAAAATGGTGAGGACTACTAAACAATTCTTTCTAAAACCTTCATTCCATACCCCGACTTGCATCGCTTATATTCTCGCCTCCCGAGAAGAAAAATGGAACAAAAAGGAAAAGGGTGAGCTCAACTAGCCCAAAGAAAGAATATTATGACTAAGATAATATACAACAAATTACCGTTAGTCTTCAACAGGGAAAAATCTAATAGAATACAATAGACAACAAATTTTAATTCAATATTCGCAATGAAATAATAATTCATTAGAAGAGTTAAGTAGAGAATGCAAACTACTATCTTCTATGTATGAATTTAAAAGTTCATCGCTCATCTTTTATCCTCGTAACATCAATCAATATACATCCGAATCAAATATTCATCTTTGCACTACATGCCAAAGATATTCATCGATTGGTCATGTTCATCTCATCTAAACACTGCAAAGATATTCTTCGTAAATCATTCTTTGCATGCACGCCAAAGATATTCAATAATATCATCATTTAAGATCGAGGATGATGAAAAATATTTTTAAAGAAACGATTCCGGTGAAACAAAATGACAAGGATTAAGGATTAAGGATTCAGACTTTGTTTTATCCATATTCAAAAATACCTCAAAAATAATCATAGTGGTGTAAAATTCAAGAATGATCAAAACATGGATACAATCAAAGCTAGTATCCGGAATAGATATTTTGGACAAAAGAAGAAATTTTATTTTTCTTGAATAATGCCAGATACGTGAATAGTGCCAGTATACGTGAATAGTAATCTCACACCAAAAGATAGAAATTCCACAAAAAACATCTTCACGCTTCATGAATAGTACTCGTGAATAAGACTCGTGAATAAGAACTCATGAATAGTAACTCGTGAATAAGTAACTCATGAATAAGAACTCATGAATAGTAACCCGACATGGAAAAGTTCAAAATTTGATAAAAAGTTTCAACCAATATTTCAAAGATAATGATATCAAGAAATAATATCATTTGAGAAGAAAATAACATCCCTTACCTCGAAAGATTAAGACTTTAAATTGGAATCGTATAGGTAGTCTTGAAGGAACTCAGACCGCCTAACAATACTCAAAGTATACTCACAAGAATATGCTCAATATATCGAGAGAGAAATAGAGAGAAACTTCAGCTTTACGGTGTTTTTCAATTCTAACCCAAGACTCTATTTATAGTGAAAATGCTTGTAACACCAAAAGTAGAAAATTGAATATAATATTAATATATTTTTCACATTTTCCTTAGCCCACCTTAGACAACTGATCTCAGCCCATTTGAATCACATGTGAGGCCAACTTAGTTGCAAAAACGTTTTTCTCAAAATAATTAACTAAAACTCCCAAAAATTAATTATTTTGAACTTGAAACTTCAATAATTCATAATAAATAGCCCTTTTTATCGAAAAATTGAATCTCGCGATTTTTCATAGGAAAATCAATTCTCTACAACTTTGCAGAATAAAGTTTTTCAAATTCAAAAATGAAATTGGACCGAAATCCACAAACCAGACGATTTTATACATTTATAATCAAATTTCGATCAATAATTGTGTCCACCAACACACAAAACATGTGTTAAACATTTGATGCAACAAAAATACTATTCCTCCTCATATACTCATATATCCCACATTCATTGTAAAAATATCATCGTTAATATATTATTAAAATAATATATTTAAATAAATTATTTTATCGTAAAAAGATAAAATATTAATTTTCAACAATTGCCACATTAAAATTTTCTCCATCTATATCCTCATAAAATCAATATTTTCTCATCATATAAATCAATAATTAATTATTCATAAATAATATTACGTAATCACATTATCGATAAACCCAGCAGCTCCTGTGATAGAGGGGCTTTCCAATAAGGATCTCTCCTTATCTTAGCGCCAAGCAATTAGATGACAAAACCTCTCTTGACAGTAACTTTCTAGATATTATCAATAATGTTATCTAATAATATTATTCAGATAATATGAATTATTGTCTCGATAATGGAAAATACGATCAGTAATGACAATTATTGAAATAAATGAATATAAAATATCAACGTAGCAATTATTGAATCAATAAAATAAAATATTGAATAAAGAATTATCGTAACCATTATTGAGTAGTGCCTTCAATAATTGGTGTAATACCAGTGTCATCGCAACAACGCCAGACATCGTGTTTTAACCACCAGTATTCCAACAAATGTTAATTCAGAATAACTACGCCAAGTTATTTTTAAACAACTTATATTTTCGTTTTTCTTCATCCAATCGCTCGTTATGGGCCCACATATTATCATTTCGCTGCAGGTCGCATTTAATATTCGAAGCAGAAGAATATTCCACTTACCAAACGAATATTCCCCGACAAAATAAATATTTTATAACCATTGCGTATTTAAAATATTTGTGCATTTTACCCATAACTAACCACATTAATCAAATCAACCCTTACTATTTCAAAATAATAAATAGAGAAAATTAAATTTCATTAATAATAAGTTGGGGTCTTACAATAGCTGTTTTAGTAGTTCTCACTATTTTGTAAAAATAGTGCATCAATAATTGTAATGAAGACTTTATTTGAGTGTGGATATTGCCTGTAAGACAATATTGTATTTAAACTCACAGATGTGTTGTGTCGTATTTTATACGACAATTGTATTAATAAAGTTGTAGTTATTTTTCTGCACTACGATTTGGCGATTCGAGAATGGGTAATGTATACCTATTTTAGGCGTCATGATTCGATTATCTAATCGTCGTCTATACTTTTAGCGACAGACGACAACATATAGCGTCATTAAAAGTATAGACGACGGTTGTATAACCGAGCCGTCGTCAGTCCCGTCGCTAAAGGGGTGAGCACGAATTGAGAAGATAGAAGAAGGTATGATAATTTGACTATATATATATATATATATATATATATATATATATATATATATATATATATATATATATATAAACGAATCTTAAACTTATCTTTTATCTACATACCTTACATACTCTCTTTAGCAACGGACCGGACGACGATTTGATCCGTCGCTATAGGTTCTGTCCGTAGTTATATGTTGTTTGCCGCTAAAAGTTAAGACGACGGTTCTATATATAGCGACGGACCGAATTGTCGCTCAATCCGTCGCTAAAGGGGAGTATGCAAGGTATGTTAGATAAGAGTAAGTTTAAGCGGTCCGGATCTTAAGCTCACTCTTTATCTAACATATTTTGCTCACCCTCTTTTAACGACGGATCCGTCGCTATAGGGTGAAAGATAAAAGCTTGACTCGGGGTGGGAAAATTAGTAGGACTACGGGTACTCAACATTATCAAAAAAAAAAAAAAAAAAAAGCATTAGATGGACATATAATAATACTTCATTTCATCCACCAGATAGTTTTGATTAGCCAAAATTTGTATACGAAATCCACCTGTCAAATCCACAAGTCCCATAGTTTGGCAGCCACTACACTTCAATTTGATAAAAATGATGTTGAGTCTTGCTGCAAAATAATTTTTTCACATGCCTTTTTCTCTCCTGTTAATTACCTCTTTTCTACATTTTAAAGCTTTCAACAAATTACAGACCCAAGGACCACAAACCAGAGTTGTGCTTCAATTCTTTACAAAAGTTGAAAAGAAATAAGAGGGAGATTCGAAATCAGATTACTCCATAATGTCCAACACAAACAAATAACACAAAGCTAGTAGTCCTGAAATAAGATTACAAGTAACATTACTCAAAATCCTAAATGACAGAACAACCAAGCATGCAAGGCTTATCCGTATTAAAAAACCAAAAAGCCTGCTTTTATGGAAAACCCAATAATGAATATTTACATGTTCTTCAAATCAATAAAATTTAATACTCCACCTACCAAAACATAAATAAATATATCTTGCACCTACCATATTTAAGCTACCATTAATGCGCTATCTTCTTTTAATCCAGTCTTATTGCCCAAAAGCTTAGACACATCCATGCCTTTTAGAACCAAATCTTCCATTTTCCCCCCCTCACCAGTAGTGGGTAATATTGGGCAATTTATTGAAATTTCACCAGCTGAGGCTAATCTCAATAGCTCAGATTCATCTAACCCTTTAGCTGGACCAAGACTACATCCATCAGTCCCATACTTTGTCAAGGAATCTTTGAATTTCTTGATCTGCATACAAATAACCAAGACTCAGAACCTAGAAACCAAGAAATCCATCAATGGTTATTATTCAATTATTAAGATGTCAAAAAAAATTGCTATGGTTTGAAATCCTTACAGTGGCATTGGTGCAACTGAAGCTACACAGCCTGCCCTCTGCACCTCTGTAGAATCTAAAGAAGGGCAGGACATGTATATGGAGAGAATCGCACACTGTTTTGAGTTCTTCGTAATTAACTTCGAGAAATATAGCATCAGGGTTTGATTCGGCTAGCTGACAGATCTGATAAATAAACACATCAAAATTACAAATTAATATGGGCTTTAAACATTGTACTACCTACTATAATAACCAAAAATATTGACAATATATACTACCTTGGGATGCAAAGCTTTACAACCTCCACAACCAGGGGAATAGAAGTCAACTATGACCAATCTATCACCTGCATTTGACAATGAATCAATGAGTTCTTGTCCCGAATGGATCTCTATCATGTTGGGTTTAAGGGTCTTTTCCCACCATCGGAGAGCTCGGCTTACACAAATTGATGCTTGTGCCTATAATTATCAAAATTGTATTATTATTTTTTAACCCCAAAAGTTGCAAATTTGATGCACCATATAACAGAAAATTTAAAAATAGCAAAGGAGAGAGAGGGGGTGATTACAATTACATACATTAACCGAGAAATTTGTACGAGCTTTGACATTCCAATCGATGAAACCCTTCTGATCTGATGATAAATGTATGGATTTTCCCATAAAATCTTTTGAGTACGAATCTGTTAATTTCATAAAACAACTGGAACGACAAAGCGCAGGGGACCCTTTCTTCACACGGGTGTCATTGGACCAAGAAGCAACAAAAAGGGTCTTCAAAGAACAAGCCATCGATATATATAAATATATATCACAAAAAATTCAATCTTAAAGCATTAAAATCCAAATACCCACAAATCCCAGAAAAAGAGAGGATTGAGAAACAAAATAGCCTGTTTCCTTTGTGTGAAAACAAGGAAAGTTGACAAATCCAAAACCCAAAACTTTGAACAAATTAAGAATTTGACAGAATAAAGGTGATAAAAAAATGGAGCTCTGTGTTTTTATAGAGAGAGATTCAAAGCAATGATAAAAGGGATAAAGTAAGGGGAGTCAGTGATGTGGATAAATGTTCGTATTAACTTTATCCAAAAGAAAAAATGATTAGCTATTGTTTGGATAATACTAATTGATTAATTGAACTCATAAAAAATATTTTTAAGTACGCTTATTACATAATTAAAAAAATAAAAGTAAAAAAAATGCATGAATGATTTTCCATTTTTTCATACATAACCCATAAGTATCATAGTTGTTCCCCCTCCACCTCCACCTCCACCTCCACCTCCACCTCCACCTAAAAATAGTGAACCCTATTAAATATATTTGAAATTAAAAACAGATTTTATGTAGTAATATTTTATATTGAAATTTTATAATTTTGTATATATCTATCTAACAAAATACAATTAATTTTGAATTTCTCGCTCACCCTATAAATTAAATTATCTGGGTCATTCAAAATTTGAGATAAATCTCACTATCAGTGTAGTGCCGGATGTACGGGACACACCTAATATATAAATAAAATAAGTAACACCCCGAACTAGGTATAGGTCCAAAATACTACATATCGTGAACCCAAAGGCGCAAGGCGACTAAAATCTAAATACGCAGCTCAAAACAATTGCAAAACTAAATAAATAATGTAATTATTAAAAAACATCAATAAAATTTTTATCGAATGAGCAAAAGTATTGATCAAAAAATAATATCAACAGAGATGCAACTCCTATAAATCAAAGTCTAATAAAAATTAAAATCACAATATTATACTGTTTATCGTTGACTTGACTCATAGTGTTCTATCTGTTGAAACAAGGTATCTTATAATATTGTAAGGGGTGAGCGATTAAGCTGAACAAGTGACAATATTCACTATATAGGTGGATCAAATATACTTTGTAAAATACTTTTTCAAAATAAATTTTGTTTGATAACAATAGTAGGTATGCTTTTCAAAACTAAAACAAATAATAACAAAGCGAATTCATATTTAAAAATAATTTCAATGTATTCAATATATCTTTTAATCCATGCACACTACTAAGGTATATATAAAGTTCACGCTTCGCAAAGACCATTTAAAATGTGTGCGTCTTAGTAGGTCTTATATAAGCTCCGGAATTAAGTATAAACACTGACGAGTTTTATATATAGTTGGACTGAGGATTTTAAAAGGTTTTCTCAATATTGTGGATGTTCTAAACTATACTTTTTCACAATTCAAAATCATATAATCTCATTTTTTTTAATCAAAATAATATTTCAATACTTGATCTGAATTTTAAAATAAAAGAGTAACATTTTCATTTAAATAGAAGCCTTAAATAAAGTGTGACGCCTCCAAAATAGGTATACATCACCTATTCTGAGTCGCCAAATACATGGTACAGAATACAAATACAATTTTTTTTAATATACAACAAAAGAGCTGTGAGTTTTAATACAAATACTGTCTTCTAGACAATATCCACTCTTAGAATAAGTCCTCATTACATTTATTGTCACACTATTTAACAGAATAGTGAAGACTACTAATACTATCATCTGGACCGTCACTCCGTTCCCCGACTAAAATGCGGGCTACGTTCTCATTTTACTCAAGAGAATGGTGAAAGAAAGGGTGAGCTCAACTAGCCCAAGAAGAAATATTATGACTAAGATAATGCGTAATAAATTATCATTAGTCTTCAACAATGTTAAACCGATAAAATACAATGTACATCATGTTTAATTATAGCGAACAAGTAATCCATTAAAATAGTCAAGTAGAGAATAAAATCTACTATCTTTTATGATTTAAAAGGTTTTCATTACTTTTATCATTTGAGACTCATTTTAAATAATCCACATCATCCTCCATTACTACGCCGAGGATATTCATTAGTATCAACCACAAATTATCCACGCACTACGGGCAAGGATATTCGTGTATTCATCAATGGTCGCGATCATGCCAACAACTCATCCATCAAAGCACTACGGCCAATTGTGGCGCCCCCAAAATAGGTATACATCACCCATTCCGAGTTACAATACATGCATAAAACAACTACAACTTTATTATTACAACAAGAAACTGTGAGTTTGAATACAAATATTATCTTCTAGACAATATCTATACTCAAATAAATCCTCATCACATTTATTGATACATTATTTTACAAAAATGGTGAGGACTACTAAACAACTCTCTAGAACCTTCATTCCATACCCGACTGCACTTTCGCTTATATTTTTGCCTCCCGAGAAGAAAAATGGAACAAAAAGGAAAAGGGTGAGCTCAACTAGCCCAAGAAGAAGAATATTATGACTAAGATAATATACAATAAATTATCATTAGTCTTCAACAAGGGAAAATCTAATAGAATACAATAGACAACAAGTTTTTAAATCAATATTCGCAATGAAATAATAATTCATTAGAAGAGTTAAGTAGAGAATGCAAACTACTATCTTCTATGTATGAATTTAAAAGTTCATCGCTCATCTTTTATCTCGTAACATCAATCAATATACATCCGGAATCAAATATTCATCTTTTGCACTACAGCCAAAGATATTCATCATTAGTCATGTTCATCTAAACACTGCTCATCTTTGCACTACGGGCCAAAGATATTCATCGAAATCATTCATTTTTTGACTACAGCCAAAGATATTCAATAATATCATCATTTAAGACCCGAGGATGATGAAAAATATTTTAAAGAAACGAATCCAATTGAAACAAAATGACAAGGATTAAGGATTAAGGATTCAGTACTTTTGTTTTATCTATGTCCAAAAATACCTCAAAAAAATAATCATAGTGGTGTAAAATTCAAGAATGATCAAAACATGGATACAATCAAAGCTAGTATCCACAATAGATATTTTAGATTTAAAAGAAAAATTTTCATTTTTCGATGAATAAAGTGCCGTATTCGTGAATAAGATCAGATATCGTGAATAAAGGTCGATATACGTTAATAGTAAGAATCTCGACACCAAAAGTTCCAAATTTGATAAAACTTCAGATCAATATTTCAAAGATAATGATATTGAAGAAATAATATCATTATTTAAAAAAATAATAATATCCCTTACCTCGAAAAGATCAATACTTTAAATTTAAACACCAGGATATAAAGCTATGACTTGAACTTGCATAATCAGATATAGCAATACTCAAAATATACTCAAAATACTCACAAGAATACGCTCGATAATATAGAGAGAGAAAACTTCAATTTTCGTGTGATTTTCAATTCTAACCTAAGCACCATATTTATAGGAAAACGCTTGAAGAACACCAAAGCGTAAAATTTATTAAAATATTAATTTATTAATTTTTATTCCTACGCCCACATTTAGATATCTGAATTCAGCCCACTTAACACATGCAAGACTCCACAATAATGACAAAAAACGTTTTGTCATTTTAAATATTTTATACTTCCAAAAATCAATTATTTTGAGCTTGAAAACTTCAATAATTCACAATAAATAGCCCTTTTGTCGGAAAATTGAAACACGACTTTTTAATAGGAAATTCAATTTCTACAACTTTGCAAAAGAAAGTTTTTCAATTCCAAATGTAAATTGACCAAATCCACAAACCAAGCGATTTTTTGTGCTATAATCAAATTTCACTAATAAATGGGGTCCACCGACATGTTTAACATGTTTTAAACATTTATTGCAACAAAAATACTCTTCCTCCTCAGATACTCATATATCCCACATTCGTTGTAAAAATATCACCATTATTATATTATTAAAATATAATAATATATTTAAATGAATTATTTTATCGAAAAAGATAAAATTTCAATTTTCAACAATTGTCACATTAAAATTTTCTCCATCTATATCCACATAAAATCAATATTTTCCTCATCATATGAATCAATAATTAATTATTCACAAATAATATTACAGAATCACAATATCGACAACTGTGCAGCTCCACAGAAAAGGGGCTTTCAATAAGAATTCTCCCATCACTGGCCAAGCAATTAGGGTGACCAAACCTCTCCTTAGATGTAACTTTCTAGACATTGCCAATAATGTTATCTAATAATATTATTCAGATAATATGAATTATTGCTTCGATAATGAAAAATATCTTGTGTAATGACAATTATCAAACAACAAAGAATATAAAATATCAACGCAACAATTATTAAATCAATAAAATATCGAACATTAATTATCATGTAACCATTATTGAGTAGTGTCTTCACGTAAGAATCAATAATTGGTGCAATACCACAGCGTCTTCTTGTGTTTTAACCATCGAGTATTTAACAAGATTAATCTGAGAATAACTACTACCGTTATTTTTAAACAACTTATATTTGTCGTTTTCTTCATCCAATCGCTTTCAGTTATGGGGCCCACACATGGTCGCTACTGGTCGCATTTAATATTCCCCAACAAAGACGAATATTCCACGACCAAACTAATATTCCCAAACAACAATGAATATTTTATAACCACTTGCTTATTTTAAAATATTTGCATGATTTTACCCCTAACTATCCACATTAATCAAATCAACCCTTACTATTTCAAAATAATAAATAGAGAAAATTAAATTTCATTAATAATAAGTTGGGGTCTTACAACCTCCCTCCTTATGAAATTTCGTCCTCAAAATCGACGACGACGTGTGTTTCAAAAGGTGAGGATACCTCGCTTTCATTTCGTTTCCAATTCCCTGTGTCATTTCCTCTATAGCATGATTCCTCCACGTAACTTTAACTTGTGGTATGACCTTTCATGGCGTAGGACATGCTCCTTCCTATCCAAGATCTTGACAGTACCTCTTCAGACGTTAAGTCTTGCATTATCTCGTCCTGGTTCTAACTCTATAACGTGGTTCGGTCTTTCACATATTTATTGAAGTACATGATATGTGAAACACATTATGAACACTTAGACATACTCGGGAGGTAACGCGAGTCTATAGGCTACATTTCCTACTCGGTCAAGAATTTGAAATAGACCAATAAATCGTGGATTGAGTTTTCCACTCTTCCTAAATCTTGTAACTCCCTTCCATAGAGCAACTCGCAACAATACATGATCCCCTATACTAAATTCCACGTCCTTTCGATGAAGATCCGCATAACTCTTTTGTCTATCTTGTGCCGCTTTGTATACGTTGTCGAATCATTTCAGATCTTTTCGGTGAGTCATACGTATTTTAACTCGGGTCCCAACAATGTTGCTTCACCCACCTCATTCCAACATATTGGAGAGCGACACTTTCGTCCATATAATGCTTCAAATGGAGTCACACCTATACTTGCCTGATAACTGTTGTTTTAGGAGAATTCCACCAATGGTAAATACTTATCCCAACCGCCCTTGAAGTCTAGGATACTGAGTCTTAATAGATCTTCAAGAGTTTGAATAGTCCTTTCGATTGTCCGTCCGCTTTGAGGATGGTATCTTCGAATCAATCAGAATCCGCGCCCATAGCTTTTTCAAGCTAACCCAAAATCTTGAAGTGAATCTTGGGTCACGATCCAAACTATGGATACAGTGCATGCCATGCAACCTCACAATCTCATTCACGCACATACTAGCAAGACGCTCAAGGGAATAAGTCTCCGTATCGGCAAGAAATGAGCAGACTTGGTTAATCTATCAACAATAACCCAAATAGTATTGATGCCTTGAAAACCGTAGGAAGACCAGAACGTAAATCCATGGTAATGTGTTCCCACTTCCATTTCAAATCTCAAGTGGTTGCAATGGACCCTTAGGTACTAGATGCTCCGCGTTTACACGTTGACAAGTTAAACACATTGAGATAAACTTTGCAATCTCTCTCTTCATATTGTTCCACCAAAATGTATGTCGAAGATCACGATACATTTTAGTACTTCCAGGATGGATTGCAAATGGTGTATTGTGTGCCTCCATCATAATCTTGTATTTCAAATCAGAGTCGTTAGGGACACAAAGTCTGGAGTGGACTCAAAATATTCCTTCTTCATCAATTCTCGCTTCTGGAATAGGTCCTTCTTGTACTTTCTTCTTCATACGCA
Source organism: Panax quinquefolius (assembly GCA_020205615.1). Taxonomy (NCBI): domain Eukaryota; kingdom Viridiplantae; phylum Streptophyta; class Magnoliopsida; order Apiales; family Araliaceae; genus Panax; species Panax quinquefolius. The sequence goes on from CM035156.1 coordinate 13,531,329, forward strand.
TCAGCTCTGGGTCGGTGGCTTGATCAACCTTAACTTTTTCTATTAAAGTTGGCTCTATGCGTATACTTGACATCATCACACTCATTCCCACATATGATCTTCTACTCAACGCGTCAGCTACCACGTTCGCTTTTCCAGGATGGTATTGAATAGTGTGGTCGTAATCTTTCAACAACTCAAGCCAACGTCGTTGCCGCATGTTGAGTTCCTTTTGCGTGAAGAAATATTTGAGGCTTTAATGGTCTGAATATATCTCCACTTTCTCCCCATATAGATAGTGCCTCCATATCTTTAGCGGCGAACGATCAATGACAACTCTAGATCATGAGTAGGATAATTCCTCTCATATTCTTTAAGTTGTCGTGAGGCATAAAGGCTATGACTTTCCCACATTGCATGAGAACACATCCTAACCCTTTGCTTCAGTTAATCAGAGATAACAAATCCATCCGAACCAGATGGTATTGTTAGAACAGTCTTAGAAATAAGTCTCCTCTAAGCTCTTGGAAACTCTTCTCGCATTCTTCGCTTCCAAACAAATTTTATATCTTCCGAAAGAATGAGTTAATGGAGTAGCGATTCGAGAAAACCCTTCCACTAATCTCCGATAATAACCAATTAAGCCCAAAAGCTACGATGACTTCATCCACCGACTTCGGTTGCTTCTAACTTTGTATTGCTTCAATCTTCGTCGGGTCCACGGATACTCCATGTTTCGACACCACATGCCCAAGGAATGCTACTTCCTTCTAAAGCCGAACTCGCATTTCTTCAATTTGGCATATAGTTTGTTTTCACGAAGCCTTTGGAGTACCAAACTTCAAATGGTGCTCATGATCTTCACGACTTTTGGAATATACGAGGATGTCATCAATAAAAACAACAACGAATCGATCCAAATATTCCTTGAATACTTGGTTCATCATATCCATGAAAGTCAAGAGGAGCATTAGTCATCCGAAAGACATGACTAAGAATTCATAATGCTCAGATCGAGTTCTAAAGGCGGTCTTTGGAATATCCTCGATTCTAATCTTCAAATTGATGATATCCGAATCTAAGATCAATTTTGAAAAGAATTGTGCCCCTCAGAATCGGGTCAAACAAGTCATCAATACGAGGTAGAGGATACCTATTCTTGATGGTGACATGGTTCAATTCCCGATAGTCAATACAAAGTCGATATACTCCGCGCTTTCTTCTTTAAGAATAAAACAGAGCACCCCAAGGAGATGTACTGGGGACTAATGAAACCGATGTCCAACAATTCTCAGTAGTTGGACCTTTAACTCTTGAAGTTTAATAGAGCCATTCGATATGGGGTTTTAGAAATGGGCTTTGCATGTGTTCAAGATCAATAAAGAATTCAACTTCACGCTCGGGGGGTAATCGGAAGTTCTTCAGAAATACGTCAGAAAGTCAATAACAACAGAATATTATTCAAATTTGACGTGTCTTTATTCAAATCCATAACATGGGCTAAGAAAGCTTGACATCCGCTTTTCAATAAACGAATAGCTTTATGATTAGATATGATAAATGATCGATTTTAATGGTTTAGTTGCATTTGAATTTGCATAACAGTTGGTTAGGAATATGAAAACTAACAACCTTACGTAAAACAATCAATTTTGCATGATGAGTAGTTAACCAATCAATCCCTAAAATCACATCAAAAGCAAGTATCTTTAAAGAGATAAGGTCAATGTAAAGTAATGGTGCCAACTTGAATCAAACAAGATTTATAAACAAGTGGATGTGATGAAAGTTTCTCCTAACGGAGTTTCCACAGATAGGTCAAAGTCTAATTTTTCTAGAGTCAAATTTAAACGTTGAGCACAAGTAGAGAGATAAATGAATGGGTAAGACCCAGATCAAGTAAGGTATAAACTTCGCAAGAATTTATAAATAGCTTTACCCGTGATCACCTCGTTTGGGTTCTCGATTTTGACCTACCACAACAAACGCTTCTTCCAGAACTGGATTGACTTTGACTTTTCGGGACGATCTTTTTGAGTCACCGTCCCTCACCGAACTAGATTTCGCCATCAGATAATCTCGTTTATATGTCCTTCCTTTCCACAATTATAGCATACCTTGAACTGTTGTGGGACGCTTTGGACCGATATGTCCCTCTTTCCCACATTTATAAGATATGACCCGGTGGTCGTTTCTCCTCCCTTAGAACCGATTCTTGTCACAGATCGCTGCCTTCACATGGTCGTTGTTGAATCTCTCTTTTTAAAATCTCCTCCCGACTCGCTTTCTTCTATTTTTATGGCCATGATTACCACCGAGTGGTTACCATTTTGTCCGTCTGTTGCTTTTCTCCATTTGGTTATCATTATTTTCGTTGATCGCTATCTCTAATACGATCCTCGGTTATGGTCCTTCGGTTGAACATACTCGTTATCTCGCTTCTAACAATTGAGCCTCATTAACAACATCCGAATAGAGAGAAAATTTATGAGAAATGAGATATTGTCGTACGGGTTTCAAACCTCTAAGAAACATCCGCGTCATACATTCCTCATTCTCCACCAAATGAGGTGCAAACTCGATAACTCGCAAACTTTGCCTCGCGCATCGAGACACACCGCCATGTTGTTTTGTTCTAATCGATGAACTCGACTTTCCTTCATACGATTTAACACTTTCGTGAAAGTATTTGTCATTAAATAGTTTCAACGCGTCTACCAAGACACGCTGAAAAGCGGTTTGGATGGGTACGCTTCACTGACTCCCACCAATAATCCGCTTTCATGAGGAACATAAAGGTGGCGAATGGAACCTTCGTTTCTCCGTGCATCCCAAGACATTAAATATCTTGGTAATTTTTTTGACCCATGTTTCCACCATGATCGGATCCGCTTTCCCTTAAATTTCGTGGTCCCAACTCTTTAAACCGCTTCTTTGTGACAACCCTTGAATTGCTATCATTTCTCCTCGTATTTTAAACACGAGTCTCCTCATCTCGATTTTTGTATGAATCGCAAAAAGCATCTTAACATCCTCATTCATCATCATCCGCTGGTGGTGTTGTTCACGGGAGGAACATTGCCACTGTTGCACGCTTCTCCTCGTTGGTAAAAAGACAGCATCTCCACGGCCTCATTTACTCCATTGTTAATATTCTCATCGACATTCTCAAACACCGTCATAAAACAAGGGTTAATTAAGGAAATCAATATATAACATAATATCCCTATATACTAACCAACTAACAAATAAGCTTTAGGTAGGACACACTAGCGAAGGATTTACTCGCCTCTCCCTCCTAGTTCTATTCCCGATCTCCGCCAGAGATCATATCCCTAAGCTCGATACTAATTGTGATGCCCCCAAAATAGGTATACATCACCCATTTTGAGTTGTCAATACATGGTACAGAAACAACTACAACTTTATTATTACAACAAGAAACTGTGAGTTTGAATACAAATATTATCTTCTAGACAATATCTATACTCAAATAAATCCTCATCACATTTATTGATACATTATTTTACAAAATGGTGAGGACTACTAAACAACTCTCTCTAGAACCTTCATTCCATACCTCAACTCGCATTTCGCTTATATTTTTGCCTCTTGAGAAGAAAAAATGGAACAAAAAGGAAAAGGGTGAGCTCAACTAGCCCAAGAAAGAATATTATGACAAAGATAATATACAACAAATTATCATTAGTCTTCAACAGGAAAAATCTAATAGAATACAATAGACAACAAGTTTTTAAATCAATATTCGCAATGAAAATAATAATTCATTAGAAGAGTTAAGTAGAGAATGCAAACTACTATCTTCTATGTATGAATTTAAAAGTTCATTCGTCATCTTTTGTCCCTCGTAACATCAATCAATATACATCCTGGAATCAAATATTCATCTTTTGCACTACAGCCAAAGATATTCATCATTGGTCATGTTCATCTAAACACTTGTTCATCTTTTCACTCACGGCCAAAGATATTCATCGAAATCATTCATCTTTGCACTGGGCCAAAGATATTCAATAATATCATCATTTAAGACCGAGGATGATGAAAATATTTTTAAAGAAACGAATCCAAAGGAAACAAAATGAAAAGGATTAAGGATTAAGGATTCGTACTTTGTTTTATCTATATGTCCAAAAATACCTCAAAAATAATCATAGTGGTGTAAAATTCAAGAATGATCAAAACATGGATACAATCAAAGCTAGTATCCACAATAGATATTTTAGGCGAAAAGGAAAATTTTCATTTTTCGATGAATAAGGCCGATTCGTGAATAAGATCAGATACGTGAATAAGGTCAGATACGTGAATAAGAATCTCAGACACCAAAAGTTCCAAATTTGATAAAAACTTCAGATCAATATTTCAAAGATAATGATATTGAAGAAATAATATCATTATTTAAAAATAATAATATCCCTTACCTCGAAAGATCAAGATTTCTAATTAAAACACTTGGATAAAGCTATGACTTGAACTTGCACCGTATAGCAATACTCAAAATACTCACAAGAATACGCTTCGATAATATAGAGAGAAAACTTCAATTTCGGTGTGATTTTCAATTCTAACCTAAGCACCCTATTTATAGGAAAATGCTTTAAGAACCAAAGCAAAGTAAAATTTATTAAAATATTAATTTATTAATTTTTATTCCTACGCCCACATTTAGATATCTGAATTCAGCCACTTCTAACACATGCAAGACCCACAATAATGACAAAAACGTTTTTGTCATTTTAAATATTTTATACTTCAAAAATCAATTATTTTGAGCTTCAAACTTCAATAATTCACAATAAATAGCCTTTTGTCGAGAAAATTCAAACCCCTGACTTTTTAATAGGAAATTCAATTTCTACAACTTTGCAAAAGAAAGTTTTTCCAATTCCAAATGTAAATTGATCAAATCCACAAACCAGGCGATTTTACAAAGTTATAATCAAATTTCGATCAATAAATGGGGTCCAATTACACATGTTTAACATGTTTTAAACATTTATTGCAACAAAAAATACTCTTCCTCCTCAGATACTCATATATCCCACATTCGTTATAAAAATATCACCATTATTATATTATTAAAATATAATAACATATTTAAATGAATTATTTTATCGTAAAAAGATAAAATTTCAATTTTCAACAATTGTCACATTAAAATTTTCTCCATCTATATCCACATAAAATCAATATTTTCCTCATCATATGAATCAATAATTAATTATTCACAAATAATATTACGTAATCACAATATCGACAACTGTGCGGTCCTCAGGAAGAGGGCTTTCCAATAAGAATTTCTCCTCATCATGGCGCCAAGCAATTAGGTGACCAAACCTCTCCTTAGATGTAACTTTCTAGACATTGCCAATAATGTTATCTAAAATATTATTCAGATAATATGAATTATTGCTTCGATAATGAAAAATATCGTGTAATGACAATTATCAAACAACAAAGAATATAAAATATCAACGCAAAGAATTATTAAATCAATAAAATATCAAGCAAGAATTACTATAACCATTATTGAGTAGTGTCTTCTTACGTAAGAATCAATAATTGTGCAATACCGCAGTGTCTTCTTGTGTTTTAACCATCGAGTATTTAATAAAGATTAACTTGTAATAACTACGCCGTTATTTTTAAACAACTTATATTTGTCGTTTTCTTCATCCAATCGCTTTTAGCGTTATGGGGCCCATACATGGTCCGTGTCTTGCCGCATTTAATATTCCGACAGCGAGACGAATATTCCATGATCAAACGAATATTCCCGACAACAATGAATATTTTATAACCACTTGCTTATTTTGAAATATTTCATATTTTTACCCCTAACTATCCACATTAATCAAATCAACCCTTACTATTTCAAAATAATAAATAGAGAAAATTAAATTTCATTAATAATAAGTTGGGATCTTACACCAATGAGGACTTTTATAACATCATTTGTAACATTACGGTTATGATTATACCAAATAATTCCTAGTCATAATCATACCAAGTCCATCTATGCACTACAGGCCACAGATGACTTTCAACATAATATAAACATGAGGATGATGACAATGATATAAGAATTCAATAAAACAAGTTCAAGAATTAATTTATCCAGGAACTAATAACGTCCAAATTGTCAATATGATACTTCTTTGTAGAGTAAAATTCAAGAATGCTCAGAAGAATATTTTCATGAAAAGATACTGGATGAAGCGTAAATATCAAGGATATTCCACTAATTTCATGGAGTATAGAAGTCAAAACTTTAACCAACTGAGTATAATAAAGAATGGAATAACAAAAAAAATCACCAGGTGTGAGATAGACTGCACAGACAGGTTATTCTAACAGAAAAATAAATAACGGAACCAGGTCATGCGTAAACGCACAGACAGGATGTTCCAACAAAATAATAAATTACGGAACCAGGTCATGCGTAACGCACAGACAGGATGTTCCAACGGAATAATAAATAATGGAATAACAGAAGAATTTCACCATATATGCGGTACTTCGCATAGACAGGTTATTCCAACATAATAATAAAGAATGGAATAAAAGAAGAATTTTACCAAGTATGCGGTACTTCGCATAAATATGTTATTCCAACATAATATTAAAGAATGGAATAATAGAAGCTCTCTTCATGAAGATAAAAGAAAGAAATAATACCCCTTATCTTAGGATGTGATTATTTGGGTCTAGCCATGGTGCAACCCAGTCTATTTAATGGTCCGGATATGGTGATGGCCCATATGTATTTATTATGACAGTGGAGAGTCCTTATTAAAATAGGATTGTGTTTTCTTATTTGAAGGGATAAGGAGTCCTTCTCCTAGTAGGATACGGGTGGAGGTGGCTTCTATATATATGGCTACAAGCTAGGGTTTTAGAGGAACATACACAAGAGATACAACATAAATACACAACTTGTACCCTCCTTATTATCATATTGTACTCCCTCCAATATTATTATAGTGGATTACTCTCTCTCTCCGTGGTTTTTTCCCAATTGAGTTTTCACATAAATTCTTGTGTTCATATTTATATGTCTTTATTTATGTTTGTGTGAATGTATTTCGTGAGTTTGATATAATCAACTACTCCATCAACCGTTATAATGCGATTTTAGCTTTTCATTGTTTTTGGTGATTTTGCCAGCGTACAAAATTTAGGCGTTAACATTGCAATTGTCACGTGGGAAACAAGACACTTGTTCTAGTGTCAATTTAAAATCACCGATTCACCGAAGGAGATAAGTGATTCTTTTTTTTATTAAATTAAATATATACTTGTACGTGTGTATATATGTACTCTACTCGCTCCCCTCCATTAATTAAAAATACTGGTATAAGTATACATACATATATATATATATATATATATATTATTGCCTGGCTCCAATCTGTCTGCCTCTTTAAGTCTTAATTAATCTCTAGGTTATTCCAGTTGAAAGGAGTTTTAATTAGAGCTCCCCACAATCCACATGCACTGTTTAATTCCTTTAGAATCGAGCATAATATAGTTTATTTTCCTTTGTGGACAGCTAGGGGCAGTTCAGTCATTGCAAGATAAGAAGAAGAAGGATAATCGACTCCTGATCAGCTATATCTACATTCGCCAAGCCCCCACCAGCAGACAGTAGCAGGCACAGCTTCCCCTCTTCCTCCTCTACTTGATTCATCTGCATATCATTTCATGTTCTTGAATTACTAAAGACGTTATTCAGTGGATGTCACAAGGAGCTCAGTTCTTGCTTGGACAAAAATAAAATAACCCAAAGGGGATTTTGTAACTTAACGCTATGCGCCTTGCAGATATCTTATCAGATGATACAAATTTTTGATCTTACATCACAATACATATTACTGAGGTTTTGACCGCTCTCTTTTTACTCCTACATAGAGAGTTCTTATCTTGTTGGTGAACATCTGATCCTCTGCTTTGGGAAGAAGATGCCACACTGGAGTATGACCCTTTGTGGAAGTGGGATGGGTTTTAAATTTACTTTCATCAACATATCAATTGGTTATAATAAGTTCAGAAACTACCTTCATCCCTCGTAACATGCCTCAAGCTTCATACGCACATCAAAGAACGTCATTATTGGTTAAAGTAATTGCAAATCTACATTATTTTATTCTGGATATTTGCAAAGGTGAGTAAAAGATGCGTTGCTGCTAACATTCTAGAAAGGGTTGCCACATAAGCGACAATAATTCGCGTGGGCCTATCATGTCATGAGTCAACAACAACATCTTCTATATACTTCTCGAAGCCAACCAAGACAATCCAAGCCCATCGGCTTCAGCAAAATAAAACTAGCACCTGGAATCAACACTGATCGTCGGCAGAATAATACGCCTTAAATAGAATATGCGTGACTCTTAAATGGAGGGGAGCGAGCAATCACCTCCACATATTAAATAAGAGGTTTCGTTGTCCTTTGTCACTATCAACATCTACCGACCACATGGGAACCGATGAAGTTAGGTTCGGACCACTTCGATAATTTCTTTGGCGATTCCTTTTCGGGCCACACCGGTTTCATCATATCTTCGGCTGTTCACTTTCGGCAGGTATAAAGTCTAATCGAAGCCTCCCACAGGGGTCGGGGTGGATATTATGGCGGCATAAGGTTGGAGGGGTTATAAGGTCGGACAAACGTCCTCCAGAACGGTTAAACATCCTTCGGTACAGACCATCGTCCTCCCGAACGGTCAAATATCCTTCGGGATGGACCAACGTCCTCTCGAAGGGATTACTTCCTTCGGGACGGACCATCTGTAAGACCCCAACTTTTATGAATAAAGATGATTTTTCGATGAATATTATTTTTGAGTATTATGGAATGAATTTGATATAATGTTATAGTTGTGGGTAGTATTTATAAATTTTACAAAGTACGCAAGTTGTCTTATAAATATTTGATTGGTCGGAGAATATTCTTTTTATAGGGAATATTCGTACAACGACACAATCATTGGTGGACCCCACAACAGAATTATTGTCGGATTATGAAAACGACAAAAATATTTTATAAATAACGGCGGAGGTGTTATTGTTAAAACTATTGAACTACCTAGTAGTAAAAAGTACGAAGAATACGCTGTGGTTGCATAAGTAGTACACCGTATTGATTATTGATGCTTACGTGATAAGTCACTCCGGTTATATTTGCATTATTGCTCACGATGAATTCTTTGATCATATCTCTTATATTATTGATTCAATTATTGTCACAAGATTATGCATAATATGTTATTTTATTAAATCAATAATCGAGACGACAAAGTTATTTATATTATTAAATTGCAATATTTACAATGTCTAGAAGTTACGATGAGGAGAGGTTTGGTCACCTAATTGCGCTACCAATAGGAGAAATCCTTATTCGAAAGCCCCTCTCTTCCTGGGAACGACACGGTTGTTAAATATTGTGAGTTATGATATTAATGATGGATAAGTTCGTATTGATTAAAGATGAATTTGATAGTTCCATTGTATTGAAATTATTTGTGTTAGTGAAAATTGACATTTATTTCGATAATAATTGATGTCGGAGGTTATATTGTCAAATCGGGTATTTGGGGAACTTTTGTGCCGGAAGTTAGTTATTCATTCACGAGTTACTATTCATGAGTTACTATTCACGAGTTATTATTCATAAGTTCTTATTCACGAGTTTTAATAGTAACTTGTCCTTTCTGCTTTTCCAAGAGTTATTTGCCTCTTCTTGTTCCAAGAGTTAATTACCCTTCAGTAAATAGTAGTTGCCTCTTCAATATTACCAAGAGTCATTTTTGACCTTCGTTAAGACTCAAGAGCCACTCTCGCTTTTTCTATAAAATAAGCTCATTCCTTCATTATTTCTTACTTAATTCACTTTGAAACTCTAGAGAGAGAAATTATAGAGAAAGAAGAAGAGTATTCGCTTCTTTACTACTTCTATATCCAATTTCTTTACTAGTAAGTGGGTGTTATTCTTTCTTATTCACAAGAGAACTTGTTATTCTATTCTTTATTATTCATTAGAATAACTCGTAAAAGTGGCATACCCTATACATAACTTATGATCATGCAGATACCCTATACTTGGTGAAATCCTTATGTTATTCCATTCTTATTTATTCTCATTGAATAAACATGTCACATGGAATCCCCTATACTTAGTGATCTTCTTCTTCGTTCTTCCATTCTTTATTATTCTCATTTGGAATATCACGTGTGTGTTTTACACGGACACGGTTCCATTGTTTATTATTCTCGCATTTATTATTCTGTTAGAATATCCTGTCTGTGTGTTTTAAATCGGACCTGGTTCCATTGTTTATTATTCCGTATTTATTATTCTGTTGAAATATCCCGCTTGTGAATTTCACCGACTGATTCCGTTATTATTATTACGTTGGAATAACTCGTCTATGCCAAGCAACCGCGTGCATGCATGGTGATTTCTATTGTTATTCCATTCCTTATTATTCTGTTGGAACATCCTGTCGGTTTGAATTTCACCTGACCTAGTTTCGTTATTATTATTACATTGGAATAACTCGCTTACATCCAAGTACCGCATTGCATGGTGATATCTTTTGTTATTCCATTCGGTATTATACTCAGTTGATTAAAATTTTGACTTCTATACTCCATGAAATTAGTGGAATATCCTCGATATTTGCGCTTCATCCAGTATCTTTTCATGAAAATATTCTTCTGAGCATTCTTGAATTTTACTCTACAAAGAAGTATCATGTTGATAATTTGGACGTTATTGGTTCTTGGATAAATTAATTCTTGAACTTATTTTATTGAATTATTATGTCATTGTCATCATCCTCATGTTATATTATGTTGAAAGTCATCTTTGGCTTACGTGCATAGATGGACTTAGTATGATTATGACCAGGGATCATTCGGTATAATCATGACCTGTTATAAATAATGTGATAAAAGTCCTCAGTGGCCTGTAATGCATTGATGAATAGTTTTTGGTATGATTATTGTAAGACCCCAACTTATTATTAATGAAATTTAATTTTCTCTATTTATTATTTTGAAATAGTAAGGGTTGATGTGATTAATGTGGATAGTTAGGGGTAAAATACGCAAATATTTCAAAATAAGCAAGTGGTTATAAAATATTCATTGTTGTCGGGGAATATTCGTTTGGTCGTGGAATATTCGATCATTGTCTTGGGAATATTAAATGACGACAGTGCCAACCATGTGTGGGCCCCATGCTGAAAGCGATTGGATGAAGAAAACGACAAATATAAGTTGGTTAAAAATAACTGGCGTAGTTGTTACCAAGTATCATTGTTAAAATACTTTTGGTTAAAACACAAGAAGATTACCAGATTGCACCAATTATTGATTCTTACGTAAGAAGACACTACTCAATAATGGTTACTGTAATTATCGCTCAAAGATTTTATCGAGTTAATAATTGTTTGCGTTGATATTTTATATTCTTTGTTGTTTCAATAATTGTCATTACATAATATTTTTCATTATCGAAGCAATAATTCATATTATCCGAATAATATTATTAGATAACATTATTGGCAATGTCTAGAAAGTTCGTCTAAGGAGAGGTTTGGTCACCTAATTGCCGCCAAGAAGGAGAAATTCTTATTGGAAAGCCCCCTTTTCCTTGAACCGCTTTGGTTGTCAATATTGTGATTCTCGTAATATTATTTGTGAATAATTAATTATTGATTCATATGATGAAGAAAATATTAATTTTATGTGGATATAGATGGAGAAAATTTTAATGTGACAATTGTTGAAAATTGAAATTTTATCTTTTCTCGATAAAATAATTCATTTAAATATATTATTATATTTTAATAATATAATAATGGTGATATTTTTACAACGAATGTGGGATATATGAGTATACGAGGAGGAAGAGTATTTTGTTGCAATAAATGTTTAAAACATGTTAAACATGTAAATGGACCCCATTTATCGATCGAAATTTGATTATACTGTAAAATTGCCCGTTTGTGGATTTCGGTCAATTTACATTTGGAATTCGGAAAAACTTTCTTCCGCAAAGTTGTAGAGAATTGAATTTCCTATAAAAACTCTCGAGGTTCAATTTTTACGATAAAAGGGCTATTTATTGTGAATTATTGAAGTTCAAGTCTCAAATAATTGATTTTTGGAAGTTTTAATTATTATTTTAAAGAAAAACGTTTTTTTTGCATTTAAGTGGGCTAACATGTGATATTAATTGCTGAAATCAGATCTTCAAAGATGGGCTAAGGAAATTTATAATATATATTAATATTTTATTAAATTTTTTCGCTTTGGTGTTCTAAGCATTTTCTATAAATAAGGTGCTTGGGTTAGAATTGAAAATCACACCGTAAATCAAGTTTTCTCTCTATATTATCGAGTTTATTCTTTTGAGTATTTTGAGTATACTTTGAGTATTGTTAGGCGGTCAAGTTCCTTGAAAGACTATAATTTTGTGATTCCAATTTGTAAGTACTAATCTTTCGAGGTAAAGGATATTATTTTTTTCAGAATGATATTATTTCTTCAATATCATTATGTTGAAATATTGATTTGAAATTTTTATCAAATTTGGAACTTTTTATGTCGGGGTTCTTATTCATGAGTTCTTATTCACGAGTTACTATTCATGAGTTATTATTCACGAGTTACTATTCACGAGTACTATTCATGTAAGCGTGAAGATGTTTTTTGTGGAATTTCTATCTTTGGTGTCTGAGTTACTATTCACGATATTTACATTATTCACGATACTGACTATTTATTCAGAAAAATAAAATTTCTTCTTTTTTGTCAAAATATCTATTCGGATACTAGCTTTGATTGTATCCATGTTTTGATCATTCTTGAATTTTACACCACTATGATTATTTTTGAGGTATTTTTGAACATGGATAAAACAAAGTACTAATCCTTAATCCTTAATCCTTGTCATTTTGTTTCAATTTGGATTCGTTTCTTTAAAATATTTTTCATCATCCTCGGTCTTAAATGATGATATTATTGAATATCTTTGGCTCAGAGTGCAAAGATGAATGATTTCAAGAATATCTTTGGTCAGTAGTGCAAAGATGAACAGTGTTTAGATAATACATGATTAATCGATGAATATCTTTGGCACGTAGTGCAAAGATGAATATTTGATTCCGGATGTATATTGATTGATGTTACTGGGGATAAAAGATGAGCGATGAACTTTTAAATTCATACATAGAAGATAGTAGTTTGCATTCTCTACTTAACTCTTCTAATGAATTATTATTTCATTGCGAATATTGATTTAAAATTTGTTGTCTATTGTATTCTATTAGATTTTTCCCGTTGAAGACTATCGGTAATTTGTTGTATATTATCTTAGTCATAATATTCTTTATTGGGCTAGTTGAGCTCACCCTTTTCCTTTTTGTTCCATTTTTCTTCTCGTGAGGCGAGAATATAGCGAAGTAGATTTAGGGGTATGGAATGAAGGTTTTAGAAAGAATTGTTTAGTAGTCCTCACCATTTTGTAAAATAATGTATCAATAAATATGATGAGGATTTATTTGAGTATAGATATTGTCTAGAAGATAATATTTGTATTCAAACTCACGCTTTTCTTGTTGTAATAATAAAGTTGTAGTTATTTCGTATCATGTATTGACAACTCGTAATAGGTGATGTATACCTATTTTGGGGCGCCACAATTATGATTGTGGTTTATTCGGTATAGTCATGACCATTGATGATTTAATGAAAATCCTTGGATCGTAGTACGGGGATGATTAGATGTGGTGGTTTATTTATTGTCGAGTCTCGCCGATAAAAATTGATGAAAACCTTTTAAAACATAAAAGATAGTAGACTTTATTTTCTACTTGATTCTTTTAATGGATTCCATATTCGTTGCAGCTTAAACTTGATGTCTATTGTATATTATCGGTTTAACATCATTTGAAGACTAATGATAATTTATTTTGTATTATCTAAGTCATAATATTTCATCGGGCTAGTTGAGCTCACCCCTTCCTTCAACGTTTTCTCTTGAGAAAATGAGAATATAAATGGGACTTAGCAGTGGAAATGGAGTGGCGGTCGAGACGATAGCATTAGTAGTCCTCACTATCTCAGTAAAATAGTGTGATAATAAATGTAATGAGGACTCTATTTGAGAGTGGATATTATCTAGAAGACAATATTTATTTAAACTCTCGATTATGTTTCATCGTATTGTATACCGACAGTTGTATTATTATGTTGTATTTGATTTTTGTACTATTTATTTGGCGACTCAAAATGGGTGATGTATACCTATTTTTTGGGGCGTCACGGTTAAGTATCGAGCTTAGGATATGATCCTCGGCTAAAATGTGAGACAAGAACTAGGAGGGAGAGCGGGAATTCTTCGCTAGTTTGACCTACCTAAGTTTATTTGGTATTTAATTGGTCATCGTAGTATAGGGATAATATGTGATATGATAATTAACCCTTTTTTGTGGCAGTGTTTGAAAATGGCATCCGAGAATGTTGAGAACATGAACATCATTGGAGCACAGGAGACCGTTGAGTCTCCACAGATCAATAATCAGGACAATGTCTCAATCGGACAATATCCTTTGGGACGGACCAACGTCCTCCCGAACGGTCAGAATAAACATTTGTACAATTCTTTAGAACGAATACATGTAGTTCCACGGAATGAACTTTATAATTGGTGCTCGGTTGTGATAAGGTTAGTTCGGTTGGTATATATAAGGTTGATTCTGTATATCTTTGGTTGTGATAAGGTTGGTTCGGTTGGTATATATAAGGTTGATTCTTTATATCTTCGGTTGTGATAAGGTTGGTTCGGTTGCTATAAGGTTGGTTCGGTTGGTATATATAAGGTTGATTCTTTATATCTTCGGTTATGATAAGGTTGGTTCTCTATATTCGATTGTGATAAGGTTGGTTCTTTATATCTTCGGTTGTGATAAGGTTGGTACGGTTGGTATAAGGTTGGTTCTTTATATCTTCGGTAGTGATAAGATTGGTTCGGTTGGTACAAGGTTGGTTCTTTAGTAGCAATATTATAAGGGCAATTGTTTATCTATTTAGGAGTAAACTGTATTTCCCATTATCAGATCAATAATTCATATTATTTGAGTAATATTATTAGATAAGCATTATTGGCAATGTCTAGAAAGTTCTGTCAAGGAGAGGTTTGGTCACCTAATTGCATCGATGAGAAATACTTATCGAAAGCCCCTCTTCAGGAACCGCTTGGTTGTTATAATTGTGATTCGTAATATTATTTGTGAATAATTAATTATTGATTTATATGATAAGGAAATATTTATTTGATGTGGATATAAATGATGGATTTATTTATGTGGTTATAAATGAAGGAATTAATGTTGAAGTGTTTTATTAGTATTTTGTCGAAATGGAGAACAAAATATGGAATCTTTAGAAAAATTAGTTTATTACTTGATTTTGTAAAATCTATAACTCTTTGTGTATAATGAGTTAGGAGATGAGCCATATATCAAAAGAAAGCCCTGGAAGTAATCTAAATGTAGAAATTTGAATCACCCAAAAATCCTTTGTAGATTTATCGTGGTGAATTTTTGAATGGCTCGGTAGAAGGACTAATAATCCGAAAAATCAGTGTTCTTGAGATATGTTGCGTGAGTTATAATTTTTAATCCAACCGTTGGATCGTTGTGATTTTTGGATATGTTATACATATATGAGTTGAGTATATGTCCACAAACTTTGAACCGTTAAAAATTAACGTATGATTTGTTATGAATTTTAAGAGGTGACTGATTCATAAATTGTTTTTATAAATATTTTTAGTGGAAAATTCTAAAAGGCGGGCCCCACTTTTTGGTTGGTGATTGAATGCATGTGCTGAATTGGATTTTCAAAGGTGATGGCTGCCATTTTTTTCAAAATGGCATGTGTATAAAATAAATTAATATTTTATTAATTTAGTCTCCTTTGGCGTTTTAGCATTTTCCTATAAATAAGCGCTTAAGTTAGAATTAAAAATCACACCAGAAACTGAAGTTTTCTCTCTCTATATTCTCGAGCGTATTTTTGTGAGTATTTAGATACTTGGAGAGTTGCTATTCAATGCAAGGTTCCTTCGGCTTTACATTACATTGGAATCTTGTAAATCGCTTTTCGAGGTAAGGAATTTTAAGGGTTATTATGTTTTTCAGTTTCGTAATTTTTTTGGACCTTCAAAAATTTTGGAAAAATTTGAAATGATAATTTGATGAATTTTCTTGATTGTGTCCGAAAATGGCGATTTTTGGATGTATAGATTATGAGTTATGGATTTTATAAGAAAAGACTATTTTAAAAGTAAACCCTTATAACTCCTTGTGGTTAACTCCAAAATTGGTAAAATTTTTATTGGGAGTACATCTATATAACATCAGTATATTCGGTAAATTTCGGAATTTTTGGACAAAAGTACAATTTATGATAAATGTCTAAATATTCGGCAGTTTTGACCATGTGAAAAATAGTAAATGAATTTTAAAAAATTCTGAGAAAAATATATGTTCAATATGGGACTATATTATACTAAATTTCAGACCAAAAATATTTTTGGAACTGATTTGATATTTTTCATGAAAATGGACTAGTTATGAATAAATAAATTAAATATGTTTTGTGAAGTAACAAAATTGAAAAGTAGGATTTTATGGCTTGGAAATACTATATAAGGTATATGCAGATTTTTTATGAGGGTTTTAGTTATTGGTGATGAAATCTTATAAGTTTGACATTTTAGGATGATTTAATGCATTAATTAGTAAAGTGTAAATAATTAAAATGAATTGTTTATCGTTTTCTGAAATGATTAAAATATTATGGTAATATTAATAATATTAGATTATGAGATTGTTAAGTGATTTATAACATTTAGATTAATGAGTTATGAAATCATTAATTTATGAATCTTACTCTTGAAATTAAATGCAGTTGTTGATCGTATTGTTTTTTATTATCATATATAACATTTTTAAAATCCCAGTGATGAAATTAAAATTTCTCTTTGACTTAAGTATAAAGATGGGTAGATTATTGGTATGATCGTGACTATGGGTTCTCTTTGGCCAGTAGTGCAAAGATGAATTGTTGACTGGTATGATCATGACCATTGAATTTACAATTGAATATTTTTAACTTAAGTGCAAAGGTGAATTGATCAACATGGTTATAATTATTGTTTATATAAATTCTGAAATGATTATATATTTCTTTGAGATATGAATATCTTTGGCACGTAGAAGGTAAAAGATGAATTGTTGTTGAATATCTTTGGCATGTAGTGCAAAGATGACCTGTTGTTGAATATCTTTGGCGTGTAGTGCAAAGATAACCTGTTGTTGAATATCTTTGGCCCGTAGTACAAAGATGACTTGTTGTTAAATATCTTTGGCATGTAGTGCAAAGATGAACTGTTAATGAATATTTTTGGCCCGTAGTGCAAAGATGAACTTATTAGTATGATTATGAACAAGAATTGTGATTTGGTATAACCATGATCTTTGATGTTTTAGGTAAATACATGTGATGAAAAATATCTTCGTCTTGAATGAGAAAAGAACATTAGAACTACAATTATGATTATGAGTTATTCACATGATTGTGAACAGGATCTGTTGATTAATGTTACAAGGTTAAAGCATTGTTGGTGCACTTTTAACATGGACAAGATGATAGACTTTATAGTCTATTTGACTCTTCTAATGGATTGTTCGTTCCGCTGCAACTATGGTTGAAAAGTTTTATCATCTACCATATGTTCTAAATCTCTGATTTATTACTGATGAAGGCTATTGATAATTTAATTATCTTTAGTCATAATATTCTTTACTGAGCTAGTTGTACTCACCCTTCTGCTTCACAATTTCTTTCGGGTAATAAGAGTGTAGCTGGGTCGAGCGAGGATAACAGGGGAATAGTGTGGTGGTCCGAGATTGTCAAAGTTTCTCAACACATTATAAAACGGCATGACTTACAATATATAATTGTATTAAGGACCTAAGATGTGTGTGTCGTATATTATACGTCAATTAATAATTGATTTTGGTGAACAACAATAGGGTGAGGTGAACCCAACTTTGGAAGGGTGTTTTATCACTATCATACAAGATGTCTAATGACATACTGATCTCGTGTTATCATAAGAAAGGGTTTGCACATCCACTCTTTGCTGAGTATATCTACGAGCACTACCTATATGATCTTGGAGTTGGGTTGAAACATAATGTTCAATCGTAGACGGTGGAGATAGTTATATGTCAAGGGAAGACTCACCATTGGAAGGAACATGATAGTAATCTTTTCATTTTTCTTTGGGGTCTATTGGATCAACCAAGGATTATTCTCTGGACATATGATATCTATCATAACTTAGATTCATGGCCTTCTATGTACGAAAGTTTCCTTGAGCATTTTTCAAATATTTTATTTCTAAAACAGTTCTAGATTGCACCTTTATGTAAGGTATCACTGTGAGGTGTTGTCCATAGTTGGGACATGAGTCACAGTTGGTAATAAAACTCACAGTATATGTGTTGTTGTATTTTGCACGACAATTGTAGTAATAAAGTTGTAGTTGTTTTCTATACCATGTATTTGGCGACTCAGAATAGGTTGGATGGATTGGACCTTTTTTGGGGCGTCACAGTTGGTATCAGAGAGCTTAGGGATATGATCTTTGGTGGAGATCTGGGATTAGAACTAGGAGGGGAGAGACAAGTAATATCCTTCGCTAGTGTGTGTCCTACCTAAGCTTATTTGTTGGTCAGTCATAATATCGGGATATTATGTGATATGTTAATTTGTTCAATTAACCTTTGTTTTGAAGCTGTATTCTAGAATGATATCTGAAATACAGGAGATGAGCAATTGAGAAATCATGATGACAGGGAAGATGGAATCTTAAATGAAAGCAAGGTATTCTCAACTCTTTGAAATATCAGGTACGTAAATTTCGAGGACAAAATTTTATAAGGAGGGGAGATTGTAAGACCCCGAATTTTATGAAATAAAAGTATTCAATTTTTCTTATAATTATTATTCAGTAAATGGTTAATTGATAAAAAGTTAAAGTTAAGGGTGATATATGAAATATTTCAAAATACGCAAGTGGTTATAAAATACTCATTTCTGTCGGGGGATATTTGTTTGGTCATGGAATATTCTTGTTGTCTGGGAATATTCGTACGACGGCGCAGTCATTTATGGGCCCCATAACAGAATAACTGTCGGATGAAGAAAACGACAAGTTTGAGTTTTTATAAATAACGACGTAGTTGTTACCGTTAACACTGTTGGAATACCCGATGGTTAAAATACAGTAATACGCGTGGTTGCAAGAGAAATACAAGTATTACGCATGTATTTTGAATTATTGATTCTTACGTAAGAAGGCACTACTCAATAATTGTTACAATAATTACTGTTCAATATTTTATTTAATTGATTCAATAATTGCTACGTTGATATTTTATATTATTGTTGTTTCAATAATTATCACTGCACAATATTTTCCATTATCAGATCAATAATTCATATTATTTGGATAATATTATTAGATAGCATTATTGGAAATGTCTAGAAAGTTCTGTCAATGAGAGGTTTAGTCACCTATTACGCGTTAGTAAGGAGAAATCCTTATCGGAAAGCCCCCTCTTTCCTGGGAACTGTCTGGTTGTCATAATTGTGATTCTATAATATTATTTGTGAATAATTAATTATTGATTTATATGATAAGGAAATATTTATTTGATGTGGATATAAATGATGGATTTATTTATGTGGTTATAAATGAAGGAATTAATGTTGAAGTGTTTAATTAGTATTTTGTCGAAATGAAGAACAAAATATGGGATTTTTAGAAAAATTAGTTTATTACTTGATTTTGTAAAATCTATAACTCTTTGTGTATAATGAGTTAGGAGATGAGCCATATAGCAAAAGAAATCCCTGGAAGTAATCTAAATGTAGATATTTGAATCACCCAAAAATCCTTTGTAGATTTATCATGGTGAATTTTTGAATGAAACTGGTCCGAAGGACTAATAATCCGAAAAATCAGTGTTCTTGAGATATGTTGCGTGAGTTATAATTTTTAATCCAACCGTTGGATCGTTGTGATTTTTGGATATGTTATACATATATGAGTTGAGTATATGTTCACAAATTTTGAACCGTTAAAAATTAACGTATGATTTGTTATGAATTTTAAGAGGTGACTAATTTATAAATTGTTTTTATAAATGTTTTTAGTGGAAAATTCTAGAAGGCGGGCCCCACTTTTTGGTTGGTGATTGAATGCATGTGCTGAATTGGATTTTTAAAGGTGATGGCTGCCATTTTTTTCAAAATGGCATGCGTATAAAATAAATTAATATTTTATTAATTTAGTCTCCTTTGGCGTTCTAAAGATTTTCCTATAAATAAAGCGCTTAAGTTAGAATTAAAATCACGTAAAATCAAGTTTTTCTCTATATATTCTCGAGCATATTTTGTGAGTATTTAGATACTTGGAGAGTTCTTTATTCGGTGCAAGGTTCCTTCGACTTTACATTCCTTCGAAATCGCGCTCTTTTGAGGTAAGGGATTTTAAGGGTTATTATGTTTTTCAGTTTCGTAATTTTTCTGGACCTTCAAAAATTCTGAAAAATTTAAAATGATAATTTGATGAGTTTTCTTGATTGTGTCCGAAAATGGCGATTTTTGAATGTATAGATTATGAGTTATGGATTTTATAAGAAAAGACTGTTTTAAAAGTAAACCCTTATAACTCCTTGTAGTTAACTCCAAAATTGGTGAAATTTTTATTGGGGGTACATCTATATAACATCAGTATATTCTGTAAATTTCGGAATTTTTGGACAAAAGTACAATTTTTGATAAATATCTAAATATTCGGCAGTTTTGACCATGTGAAAAATTGTAAATGAATTTTAAAAAATTCCGAGAAAAATATATGTTCAATATGGGACTATATTATGCTAAATCCCAGAAAAAAAATATTTTTGGAACTGATTTGGTATTTTTCATGAAAATAGACTAGTTATGAATAAATAAATTAAATATGTTATGTGAAGTAACAAAATTGAAAAGTAGGATTTTATGGCTTGGAAATCCTATATAAGGTATATGCAGATTTTTGATGAGGGTTTTGGTTATTGGTGATGAAATCTTATGAGTTTGGCATTTTAGGATGATTTAATGCATTAATTAGTAAAGTGTAAATAATTAAAATAAATTTTTTATCAGTTTACGAAAGGATTAAAATATTGTGGTAATATTAATAATATTAGATTATGAGATTATTAAGTGATTTATAACATTTGGATTAATGTGTTATGAAATCATTAATTTATGAATCTTACTCTTGAAATTAAATGCAGTTGTTGATCGTATTGTTTTTTATTATCATATATAACATTTTTATAATTCCGGTGATGAAATTGAAATTTCTCTTTGACTTAAGTGTAAAGATGGGTAGATTATTGGTATGATCATGACTATGGGTTCTCTTTGGCCAGCAGTGCAAAGATGAATTGTTGACTGGTATGATCATGACCATTGAATTTACAATTGAATATTTTTAGCTTAAGTGCAAAGGTGAATTGATCAACATGGTTATAATTATTGTTTATATAAATTACGAAATGATTATATATTTCTTTGAGATATGAATATCTTTGGCTGTAGTCAAAAGATGAATTGTTATTGAATATCTTTGGCTGTAGTGCAAAGATGACCTGTTGTTGAATATCTTTGGCTTGTAGTGCAAAGATGACCTGTTGTTGAATATCTTTGGTCCGTAGTGCAAAGATGACTTGTTGTTAAATATCTTTGGAATGTAGTGCAAAGATGAACTGTTAATGAATATCTTTGGCCCGTAGTGCAAAGATGAACTTATTAGTATGATTATGAACAAGAACTGTGATTTGGTATAACCATGATCTTTGATGTTTCAGGTTAAGACATGTGATGAAAAATATCTTCGTCTTGAATGAGAAGAGAACATTAGAACTACAATTATGATTATGAGTTATTCACATGACTGTGAACAGGATCTGTTGATTAATGTTACAGGGTTAAAGCATTGTTGGTGCACTTTTAACATGGAGAAGATAATAGACTTTATAGTCTATTTGACTCTTCTAATGGATTGCTCGTTCCGCTGCAACTATGGTTGAAAAGTTTTATCCTCTACCATATGTTCTAAATCTCTGATTTATTACTGATGAAGGTTATTGATAATTTAATTATCTTTAGTCATAATATTCTTTACTGAGCTAGTTGTGCTCACCCTTCTGCTTCACAATTTCTTTCGGGTAATAAGAGTGTAACTGAGTCGAGCGAGGATAACAGGGGAATAGTGTGGTGGTCTGAGACTGTCAAAGTTTCTCAACACATTATAAAACGGCATAACATACAATATATAATTGTATTGAAGACCTAAGATGTGTGTGTCGATATATTATCGTCATTTAATAATTGATTTTGGTGAACAACAATAGGGTGAGGTGAACTGACTTTGGAAGGTGTTTTGCCACTAGCATACAAGATGTCTAATGACATACAATCTTGTGTTATCATAAGAAAGGGTTGTGTACATCCACTTGCCGAGTATATCTGACTACTTACTATATGATCTTGGAGTTGGGTTGAAACATAATGTTTAATCACAGACAGTGGAGATATTTATATGTCAAGAGAAAACTCACCATTGGAAGGAACATGATAGTAATCTTCTCGTTTTTCTTTGGGGTCTATTGGATTAACCAAGGATAATTCTCTGGACATATGATATCTATCATAACTTAGATTCATGGCCTCCTATGTACGAAGGTTTCCTTGAGTATTTCCCAAAGATTTTTGTGACGCCCCCAAAATAGGTATACATCACCCATTCTGAGTCGCCATATATCACTCTATAAAAATCAAATACAAACTTCATTTATACAACTGTTGAATTGTCGTGCAGAGTACAACAACAGATAAGCTGTGAGTTTCAATACAAAATCTATGTAACTCTCATGGTGCCTCGACCACCACACCTTACAAAGGTACTTTACATAAAAGTATAATCAAAAACTATTTTTGAAATTAAAATCTTTAGAAAGTGCTCAAGGAAACCTTCATACATGGGAGGCCGTGCGTCAGGTTATGATAGATATCATATGTCCACGTAATTATCCTTGGTTGAATCTAATGATAGACCCCAAAGGAAAACGAGAAGATTACTATCATCTTTTATCCAATGGCGAGTCTTCTCTTGACAGATGACTATCTCCACTCTCTCCAAGTGAAAATTATATTTCATATAAACTCCAAGATCATATAGGTAGTGCTCGGAGATATACTCAGCAAGTGGATGTGCACAACCTTGTCTTATGATAACACGAGATTATATGTCACTAGACATCTTGTATGATAGTGGCAAAACTCCCTTCCAAAGTTAGTTTCACCTCATCCTATTCGGTTCACCAAAATTAAATATCAAATGACGTATACAATACGACACACTTATCTAAAATTCTCAATATAATTATTTCCATACTATTTAGGGAGAACCTCAATGACTATAGACCCACCGTTTCTATCCTCGTTATCCCCTTTCGACCCATTTACACTCTTATTACACGAAAAGGTATTATGAAGCAAAAGGTAAAGACAACTAGCCCGAAAGTAAAGAATATCATAACTAAATATAATTTAATTATCAATAGCTTTCGTCAATAATAAATCATAGATTTAGAACATATGGTAGATGATAAAAATTTTCAACCATAGTTAAAGTGAACGAAGCAATCCATTAAAAGAGTCAAATAGACCATCGGATCTATTATCTTCTATTGTAAAAAGTCCACCAATAATGTTTTATCCTCGTAACATCAATCAAAAATTCACGTCACAAACATATGAATAATTCATAATCATAATTATAATTCTGAATTCCTTTTCGCACCTGTGAGGCGAAGATAATTTTCATCACCTATCTTCACCTGCAACATCAAAAATTATGGTTATACCAAATCACAATTCCCCGCTTCATAATCATACTAACAAATTCATCTTCAGACTACTACCAAAAAGATATACAAATTGTATAACCAATAATGTGAGAGTCGACAATAAATAAACCACATCATCGAATCATCCCTCGCACTACGACCAAGGATATTCATTAAATCACATCCATGAATTAATATTTCATTCTTTGGGACTCACTCAATAATTAATCCACATCATCGAATCATCCTCGCACTACACGTGCCAAGGATATTCGTTAATATCACGACTTTAATTATCTATGCACTACGGGCCAAAGATAATCGTGTTTTCATCAATGATTCCGATCATGCCATAAAATAATTTATCTTTGTACTCTTGGCCGAAGAGAATCCATAGCCATAATCATACCAAAAACTGTCCATCAATGCACTACGGGCCAATGAGGACTTTTCCACATCTTTTGTAACATTACAGTCATGATTATACCGAATAATCCCTGGTCATAATCATACCAAGTTCATCTATGCACTACAGGCCACATATGACTTTCAACAAAATATAAACACGAGGATGATGACAATGATATAAGAATTCAATAAAACAAGTTCAAGAATTAATTTATCTAGAAATCAATAACGTCCAAATTGTCAACATGATACTTCTTTGTAGAGTATAATTCAAGAATGCTCAGAAGAATATTTCCATGAAAAGATACTGGATGAAGCGCAAATATTAATGATATTCCACTAATTTCATGGAGTATAGATGCTAAAACTTTAACCAACTGAGTATAAAAGAATATATGAAACTGCAAATGGATTTTTGCCGCCATGCGGTAATCCACTTAGAGAGATCATTTTTACAATTTAATAAGGAATGAATACAAAGGATCATTCACAATGCATGTGATAATTCACATAGACAGGTTATCCCAATAGAATAATAAAGAATGGAATAACAATAGACATCACCAGGTATACGGTAATCCGCGTATACAGATTATTCCAACAGAATAATAAAGAATGGAATAACAACAGACATCACCGGTATACTGAGAATCAGCGTATACAAAAGTTATTCCAATGTAATAATAAAGAATGGAATAACAACAGACATCACCGGTATATGGTAATCCACGTATACAAAAGTTATTCCAATGAGAATAATAAATACGGAACGTGTCCCCAGTAAAAGCATGCGAGATAGGATATTCAACGAATAATAAATAATGGAATAACATAAGGATATTACCGTACATGCGGTACAGCGTGAGGCAGAGTTATTCCAATAAAATAATAAAGAATGGAATAACATAAGGATTTCACCAAGTATAAGGTATCTGCCGTATATAAGTTATGTATAGGGTATCTGGCGTATCTGAGTTATTCCAACGAGTAATAATAAAGACGGAATAATATAAGGATTTCACCAAGTATAGGTATCTGGCGTATATAGGTTATGTACGGGGTATGCCGCGATATCTGAGTTATTCCAACAGAATAATAAAGAATGGAATAACATAAGTTCTCTTCATGAATAAGAAAGAATAACACCCACTTACAGATGCACAACAAATAATATCCCTTACCACAATAATGATATCCCTTACCTTAGAAGAAGTTGGATCTTTGGAGTAGTGAGGTAGTGAAGTAGCAAAATACTCTTCTTTTTTCTCTCTATAGCTTCTCTCATAATTTCTCTCTAGAGTTTTGGTGAATTCGTAAGAAATAATGAAGGAATGAGCTTACATTTATAGAAGAATGGAATGAATAATAACTAATTCATGAACAGTCTAGATTGATTTACTTTTAAACGGACGGTCCATATTGATTTACTATTAAAACTTAAAGTAACAGTCCATATTGATTCACTATTCTAACTTTTAAACCAGCGATCCATATTGATTCACTATTATAACTTCAACCAACGGTCTGAAAAATTAGCACATCTCCTCATGGAATAATACTGTACTCAAATACCCGAATGCACAATACTAGAGTGAATAGTAATTAGGTGAATAGTAACTCATGAATAGTAACTCGTGAATAGTAACTCGTGAATAGTAGTAACTCGTAAATAGTAACTCGTGAATAGTAACTCTAACACAAAAAGTGTCCCGAATACCCGATTGTACAATATAACCTCCAGACATCAATTACTATCGAGATAAATGTTTAACACAAATAATTTCAACATAATGAAACTATCAAATTCATCTTTAATCAACACGAACTTATCCATCATTAATATCATAACTCACAATATTTAACAACCAAGTTGTTCCCAGGAAAGAGGGGGCTTTCCGATAAGGATTTCTTCTTATTGGCGCGCAATTAGATTATCTAACCTCTCCTTGACAAAACTTCTAGACATTGTAAATATTGCAATTTAATAATATGAATAACTTTGTCGTCTCAATTATTGATTTAATAAAATAACATATATGCACATGATACTGTGACAATAATCGAATCAATAATATGAGAGATATGATGCAAAGCAATTAGTATAAGAATAATTAAGTATAATCGAGTGACTTCTTTACGTAAAGATCAATAATCAATCTGGTAATGCTACTATGCAACCACGTGTATTATTGTATGTTTACTACTAGGATAGTTCAACGGTTTTAGCGGTAAAACCTCGTAGTTATTTTCATAAAATATTTTTGTCGCTTTTTAACTACTGATAAGTACTTAGTTAATGGGTTCGCTTGATGATTGTCTTGCCGTCATGCGGATATTCGGATAAAAAGAATATTTTATAACAACTTGCATACTTTGAAAAACTTTCAAATATGACCCTTAACTTTAAACTTTTATCAATTTAACTATTTACCAAAATAGAAAAATTGAATACTTTTATTTCATAAAATTCGGGGTCTCACAATTTTAATTTCTAAAATAGTTCTAGATTGTACCTTTATGTAAGGTATCACTGTGAGGTGTTGTCCATAGTTGGGACATGAGTTACTGATTGGTATTAAAACTCACAAAGATATGTGTGTTGTTGTATTTTGCATGACAATTGTAGTAATAAAGTTGTAGTTGTTTTTACATACCATGTATTTGGCGATTCGAGAATAGGTTGGATGGATTGGACCTATTTTGGGGGCGTCACAACTTTTCTTCTTTCTCTCTATAGTTTCTCTCTCTAGAGTTTCAGTGAATTCGTAAGATATAATGAAGGAATGAGCTTCTATTTATAGGAGAATGGAAGGGCACTGTGTAATGATTTTTCTCACGGACGAAATAATTCATAACTCACGGGCATCATACGAAACCTTTGGTTTATTGAATTTCAATGAATTTTCCTAATACAAACAAAAACTAAAATAATATATATATATATATATAAACATGCTTGTTGAATTTTGCTCCCACCCGATAAACTCTTAAAATTCACTGACTTTTGAATCCACCAAAGGACAATATATGTGACGCCCCCAAAATAGGTATACATCACACATTACGAGTTGTCAATACATGGTGCATGTAAACAACTACAACTTTATTATTACAACCAAGTAAAGCGTGAGTTTGAATACAAATATTATCTTCAGACAATATCTATACTCAAATAAATTCTCATCACATTTATTGATACATTTTTTTACAAAATGGTGAGGACTACTAAACAACTCTTTCTAAAACCTTCATTCCATACCCAGAACTCGTACTTTCGCTTATATTCTCGCCTCACGAGAAGAAAATGGAACAAAAAGGAAAAAAAGGTGAGCTCAACTAGCCCAAGTAAAGAATATTATGACTAAGATAATATACAACAAATTATCGTTAGTCTTCAATGAGGAAAAATCTAATAGAATACAATAGACAACAAATTTTAAATCAATATTCGCAATGAAATAATAATTCATTAGAAGAGTTAAGTAGAGAATGCAAACTACTATCTTCTATGTATGAATTTAAAAGTTCATCGTCATCTTTTATCCCCTGTAACATCAATCAATATACATCCGAATCAAATATTCATCTTTGCACTACTGTGCCAAAGATATTCATCATTGGTCATGTTCATCTAAACACTGTTCATCTTTGCACCACGGCCAAAGATATTCATCGAAATCATTCATTTTTTGCACTACAAAGCCAAAGATATTCAATAATATCATCATTTAAGACCGAGGATGATGAAAATATTTTTAAAGAAACGAATCCAAATTGAAACAAAATGACAAGGATTAAGGATTAAGGATTCGTACTTTTGTTTTATCCACGTCCAAAAATACCTCAAAAATAATCACGGTGGTGTAAAATTCAAGAATGATCAAAACATGGATACAATCAAAGCTAGTATCCATAGTAGATATTTTGGACAAAAAGAAAATTTTTATTTTTCGATGAATAAGGCCAGATTCGTGAATAATCAGATATCGTGAATAGTCAGTATCGTGAATAAGAACTCAGACACCAAAAGTTCTAAATTTTATAAAACTTCAGATCAATATTTCAACATAATGATATTGAAGAATTAATATCATTACTGAAAAAAAATAATATCTCTTACCTCGAAAGATCGAAGACTCTAATTGAAACATCGGATATAAGGCTATGACTTGGACTTGCAAGTATAGCAATACTCAAAGTATACTCAAAATACTCACAAGAATACGCTCGATAATATAGAGAGAGAAAACTTGATTTACGGTGTGATTTTCAATTCTAACCTCAAAGACCTATTTATAGGAAAATGCTTAGAACACCAAACCGAGAAAATTTAATAAAATAATATATATATATTAAAATTTCTCGCCAACCTTCTTAGATCTGATCTCAGCTCATTTTGCACATGTTGTAGCCCACAAAATAAACAAAAACGTTTTTATTATTTAAAATATTTTAAACTTCCAAAATCAATTATTTGAGCTTCAAACTTCAATAATTCATAATAAATAGCCCTTCTATCAGAAAATTCGAATCTCAGCGTATTTTTATAGGAAATTCAATTCTCTACAACTTTGCAGAAGAAAGTTTTTCCAAAGTCCAAATAAAAATTGGCCAAGAAATCCACAAACCAAGCGATTTTATTGTGCTATAATCAAATTTCATCAATAAATGGGGTCCAATTGAGCATGTTTAACATGTTTTAAACATTTATTGCAACAAAAATACTCATCCTCCTTGTATACTCATATATCCCACATTCGTTGTAAAAAATATCACCATTATTATATTATTAAAATATAATAATATATTTAAATGAATTATTTTATCGAAAAAGATAAAATTTCAATTTTCAACAATTGTCACATTAAAAATTTTCTCCATCTATATCCACATAAAATCAATATTTTCCTCATCATATGAATCAATAATTAATTATTCACAAATAATATTACAGAATCACAATATTGACAACCGTGCGGTTCTGGGAAGAGGGGCTTTCAATAAGAATTTCTCCTTCATGGCGCCGCAATTAGGTGACCAAACCTCTCCTTAGGCGTAACTTTCTAGACATTGCCAATAATGTTATCTAATAATATTATTCAGGATAATATGAATTATTGCTTTCGATAATGAAAAATCTTGTGTAATGACAATTATTGAAACAACAAAGAATATAAAATATCAACGCAAAGAATTATTAAATCAATAAAATATTTGAGCGAAGAATTATCGTAACCATTATTGAGTAGTGCCTTCTTACGTAAGAATCAATAATTGGTGCAATACCGGTGTCTTTCTGTGTGTTTTAACCATCGAGTATTTAACAAAGATAATAGCAGAATAACTACTGTTGTTATTTTTAAACAACTTATATTTATCGTTTTCTTCATCCAATCGCTCAGTTATGGGCCCACACATGGTCGCTATGGTAAATTAATATATTCCCGACAAAGATTTAATATTCCACGACCAAACGAATATTCCAAACAACAATGAATATTTTATAACCACTGCTTATTTTGAAATATTTGCGTATTTTACCCATAACTATCCACATTAATCAAATCAACCCTTACTATTTCAAAATAATAAATAGAGAAAATTAAATTTCATTAATAATAAGTTGGGGTCTTACAACCTCCCTCCTTATGAAATTTCGTCCTCGAAATTGACGTATGTACACAGTGTTTGAAAAGGTGAGGATACCTCGCTTTCATTTCCGCTTCCAATTCCGGGTCATTTCCTCTATATAGCATGATTCATCCACAAAACTTTAACTTGTGGTATGACCTTTCAAGCGTAGGACATGCTCCTTCCTATCCAAAATCTTGATGTGTACCTCCTCACACGTTAAGTCTTCATTATTTTGTGGGTTTCTAACTCTATAACGTGGTTTGGTCTTTCACATATTTATTTAAGAAATGATATGTGAAACACATTATGAACACGAGACATACTGGAGGTAACGCAAGTCTATAGGCTACATTTCCTACTTTCGGTCAAGAATTTGAAATGGACCAATAAATCGTGGATTGAGCTTTCTCTCTTCCCAAATCTTGTAACTCCCTTCCATGGAGCAACACGCAATAATACATGATCCCTACACTAAATTCCACGTCCTTTCGATGAAGATCCGCATAACTCTTTTTGTCGATCTTGTGCCGCTTTGTATCGTTGTCGAATCATTTGGATCTTTTTTCAGTGAGTCATACGTCTTAACTCTTTCGGGTCCCAACAATGTTGCTTCACCCACCTCATCCCAACATATTGGAGCGACACTTTCGTCCATATAATGCTTCAAATGGAGCCGACACCTATACTTGCACGATAAGCTAATTGTTGTTGTAGGAGAATTCTACCAATGGTAAATACTTATCCCAACCGCGCCTTGAAGTCTAGGACACGAGTCTTAATAGATCTTTAAGAGTTTGAATAGTCCTCTCTACGATTGTCGTCTGTTTGGGGATGGTATCTTCGAACTAAATCGCAAATCTGTGCCCATAGCTTTTTGCAAGCTAACCCAAAATCTTGAAGTGAATCTTGGGTCACGATCCGAAACTATGGATACTGGCATGCCATGCAACCTTACAATCTCATTCATGTACATACTAGCAAGACGTTCAAGGGAATAAGTCTCCCGTATTGGCAAGAAATGAGCAGACTTGGTTAATCTATCAACAATAACCCAAATAGCATTGATAAACACATGGTAATGTGTTCCCACTTCCATTTCGGAATCTCAAGTGGTTGCAACGGACCCTTAGGTACTAGATGCTCCGCCTTTACACGTTGGCAAGTTAAACACATCGTGATAAACTTTGCAATCTCTCTCTTCATATTATTCCACCAAAATGTATGTCGAAGATCACGGTACATTTTAGTACTTCCAGGATGGATTGCAAATGGTGTCTTGTGTGCCTCCATCATAATCTTGTACTTCAAATCAGAGTCGTTAGGGACACAAAGTCTAGAGTGGACTCGAAGTATTCTTTCTTCATCAATTCTCGCTTCCGGAATAGCTCCTTCTTGTACTTTCTTCTTCATACGCACGATCATTCAGGAGTCTGTGGCTTGAGCAACCTTAACTTTTTCTATTAAAGTTGGCTCTGCAGTATACTTGACATCATCGCACTTTTCGTTCGCATAAGATCTTCTACTCAACGCGTCATTTACCACGTTCGCTTTTTCCGGGATGGTATTGAATAGTGCGGTCGTAGTCTTTCAATAGCTCGAGCCAACGTCATTGCCGCATGTTGAGTTCTTTTTGAGTGAAGAAATATTTAAGGCTTTTATGGTCCGAATATATCTCCACTTTCTCCCATATATAGATAGTGCCTCCATATCTTTAAATGAAAACGATCGGGCTTTGCTAACTCTAGATCATGAGTAGGATAATTCCTCTCATACTCTTTAAGTTGTCGCGAGGCATAGGCTATGACTTTCCCACGTTGCATGAGAACACATCCCAACCCTTTGCTCAAGCATCATTTGTAGATAACAAATCCATCCGAACCAGATGGTATTGTTAAACAGTCTTAGAAATAAGTCTCTCTTAAGCTCTTGGAAACTTTTCTCGATTCTTCGCCCCTAAACGAATTTTCAGTATCCTTTCGAGTTAGTTTGAGTTAATGGAGTAGCGATTCGAGAAAACCCTTCCACGAATCTCCGATAATAACCAATTTAAGCCCAAAAAGCTACGTCTTGATCCACCGACTTCGGTTGCTCTAACTTTGTATTGCTTCAATCTTCACGGATCAACAGATACTCCATGTTTTGACACCACATGCCCAAGAAAGGCTACTTCCTCGCCGTAACTCGCATTTCTTCAATTTGGCATATAGTTGGTTTTCACGAAGCCTTTGGAGTACCGACTTCAAATGGTGCTCATGATCTTCACGACTTTTGGAATATATAAGGATGTCATCAATAAAGACAACAACTAATCGATCCAAATATTCCTTGAATACTCGGTTCATCATATCCATGAAAGTCAGTAGGAGCATTAGTTAGTCCAAAGACATGACTAAGAATTTATAATGCCCATCGGGAGTTAAGGCGGTCTTTGGAATATCCTCGTTCTAATTTTCAAATTGATGATATCCGAGCTAAGATCGATTTTTGAAAAGAATTGTGCCCCTTGCAATTGGTCAAACAAGTCATCAATACGAGGTAGAGGATACCTATTCTTGATGGTGACATGGTTCAATTCCCAATAGTCAATACAAAGTCGCATACTCCGTCTTTCTTTTTACAAATAAAACAGGAGCACCCCAAGGAGATGTACTAGATTTAGAATGAAACCGATGTCCAACAATTCTCGTAGTTGGACCTTTAACTCCCAAGTTCAATAGGAGCCATTCGATATGGGGTTTTAGAAATGGGCTTTGTACCAGTTCAAGATCAATAAAGAATTCAACTTCACGTTACGGGGTAGGACCGGAAGTTCTTGAAATCGTCGGGAAAGTCAATAACAACAGGAATATTATTCAAATTTGGCGTGTCTTTATTCAAATCCATAACATGGGCTAAGAAAGCTCGACATCCGTTTTTTCAATAAGCGAATAGCTTTATGATTAGATATGATAGTGATTGATTTTAATGGTTTAGTTGCTTGAATTCGCATAATAGGTTGGTTAGGAATATGAAAACTAACAACCACTTAAAACAATCAATTTTGGCATGATGAGTAGTTAACCAATCAATCCCTAAAATCACATCAAAAGCAAGTATCTTTAAAGAGATAAGGTCACAGGTAAGGTGATGGTGCCAACTTGAATCAAACAAGATTTATAAGCAAAGTGGATGTGATGAAAGTTTCTCCTAACGGAGTTTCCACAGATAGGTCAAAGTCTAATTTCTCCCGAGTCAAGTTTAAGCGTTGAGCACATGCAGGAGAGATAAATGAATGGGTAGACCCAGATCAAGTAAGGTATAAACTTCGCAAGAATTTATAAATAGCTTACCCGTGATCACCTCGTTTGGGTTCCTCGCATTATGACCCGATCACAACAAACGCTTCTTCCGGAATCGTTGACTTTGACTTTTAGGATAGTCTTTTGAGTCACCGTCCCCATTGAACTAGGTTTTCGCCGCATAATCTCGGCGATATGTCCTTCCTTTCCACAACTATAGCATACCTTGGCTGTTGTGGGCGGTTTGATCGATATGTCCCTCTTTTTCGCATTTGTAGCGTATATGACCGGTGGTCGTTCTCTCTCCTTAGAACCGATTCTTCTTAAGACCGCTGTCGTCTTCACATAGTCGTTGTTAAATCTCCTCTTTTTAAAATATCCTCCCGACTCGCTTCTTACGTTTTCATGACCATGATTACCACCGAGTGGTTACCATTTCTGTCCCGTCTGTTTCTTTTCCATGAGTTATCATTATTCATTGACCGCCATCTCGTACGATCCACGGTTATGGTCCCTCGATTGGACCGTACTCGTTATCTCATTTCTAATAATTGAGCCCACATAACATCTGAATAAAAGAAAGTTTATGAGAAATGAGATCTTGGCGTATCTAGGGTTTCAAACCTCTAAGAAACATCCGCGTCATACGTTCCTCATTCTCCACCAAATGAGGTCTAAACACGGATAACTCGCAAACTTTGCCTCGCGTCTTGAGACACCGTCGTGTTGTTTTGCTCTAATCGATGAACTCCACTTCCTTCATATATTGAACACTTTCGGAAAGTATTTGTCATTAAATAGTCTCTCAAACGTCTCCCAAGAGACATCTTTGAGTGCGGTTGGATGGGTACGCTTCACGAGACTCCACCGATGTTCGCCTCGCCACGGAACATAAAGGTGGCGAATGGAACCTTCTGTTCTCCGCATCCCAAGACATCGAATATCTTGGTAATTTGTTTGACCCATGTTTTCGCCATGATCGGATCCGGCTTTCCCTTAAATTCGTGGTCCCAACTCTTTGAACGCGCCACGTGACAACCCGTGAATTGCTATCATTTCCTCCTGTATTTTGAACACGAGTCTCCTCAAATGCGATTTTGCATGAATCGCAAAAAGCTTCTAAACATCCCCTTGTTCATCATCTCGCCGGTGGTGTTGTTCACAGGAGGAACATTGCCGACTGTTGCAGACGTTCTCCTCGTTGGTAAAAGACTGAGGCATCTCCACGGTCTCATGTACTCCTTTGTTAATATTCTCGATCGACATTCTCAAATCTTCGTCATAAAACAAGGGTTAATTAAGGAAATCAATATATCACATAATATCCCTATATCTTGACCAACTAACAAATAAGCTTAGGTAGGACACACTAGCGAAGGATTTACTCGTCTCTCCCTCCTAGTTCTATTCCCAGATCTCCGCCAGAGATCATATCCCTAAGCTCTCGATACCAACCGTGACGCCCCCAAAATAGGTATACATCACCCATTCGAAGTTGTCAATACATGGTGCGAAACAACTACAACTTTATTATTACAACAAGAAAGCGTGAGTTTAAATACAAATATTATCTTCAGACAATATTTATACTCACATAAATCCTCATCACATTTATTGATACATTATTTTACAAAATGGTGAGGACTACTAAACAATCCTTTCTAAAACCTTCATTCCATACCCAGACTCGTCATCTATTTATATTCTCGCCTCCCGAGAAGAATGGAACAAAAGGAAAAGGGTGAGCTCAACTAGCTTCGATAAAGAATATTATGACTAAGATAATATACAACAAATTATCGTTAGTCTTCAACAGGAAAAATTTAATAAAAAATACAATAGACAACAAATTTTCAATCAATATTCGCAATGAAATAATAATTCATTAGAAGAGTTAAGTAGAGAATGCAAACTACTATCTTCATGTATGAATTTAAAAGTTCATCGTCTATCTTTTATCCTGTAACAACAATCAATATACATCCGGAATTAAATATTCATCTTTGCACACTAAAGCCAAAGATATTCATCGATTGGTCATGTTCATTTAAACACATTCATCTTTGCACTCTGGGCCAAAGATATTAATCGATCAATCATGTTCATCTCAACATCGCTCATCTTTGCACTTCTGTGCCAAAGATATTCTTGAGAGAATCATTCATCTTTGCGCTACTGGGCCAAAGATATTCAATAATATCATCATTTAAGACCGAGGATGATGAAAATATTTTTAAAGAACGAATCCGGTGAAACAAAATGACAAGGATTAAAGATTAAGGATTCGTACTTTGTTTTATCCATGTCCAACAATACCCCAAAAATAATCACGGTGGGTGTAAAATTCAAGAATGATCAAAACATGGATACAATCAAAGCTAGTATCCAAAATAGATGTTTTGGACAAAAGAAGAAATTTTTTTTTTTTTGGTGAATAGTGTCAGATATCGTGAATAGTCTTCAGTATCACGTGAATAAGACCGTATACATGAATAGTAAATCCGACACCAAAAGATAGAAATTCCACAAAAACATCTTCACGCTTCATGAATAGTACTCGTGAATAAGAATCGTGAATAGTAACTCATGAATAGTAACTCGTGAATAAGTAACTCATGAATAGTAACCCCGACATGAAAAAGTTCCAAATTTGATAAAAACTTCAGATCAACATTTCAACATAATGATATTGAAGAAATAATATCATTACGAAAAAAAAATAATATCCCTTACCTCAAAGAATCAGTACTTCGGAAGGAAAGGTCGGAAGTGATGCTGAATGAAACTTGTCTTGAACAAAGAACTCTCAAAGTATCTAAATACTCACAAAATCGCTCAATAATATAATAGAGAGAAGAGAAAACTTTGTTTACGGTGTGATTTTCAATTCTAACTTAGCCCTCTATTTATAGGAAAATGTTAATTACCAAAGCGGACTTGACCTGCTACCTGATGGCTTTACCTGCTACTATTGCCACCCACCACATTTGAAATAAAATTCAGCACATTTCTTCACCAACCACAAGTGGGGCCCACTCAATTCTAGAATTTTCCACCAAAATCAATTATAACCCTAATTTCCGAATCAGACACCTCTTAAAATTCATAACAAATCATTCGTGCATTTTTAATTCGGTTCAAAATTTGTGGACATATACTCAACTTATGTATGTATAACATACCCAAAAATTACCACAATCCAACGGTCGGATTAAAAATTATAATCCCGCAATATATCTCAAAAACCACGATTTAATTTTTAATACCTCCAATCGGTAAAATAATCGATAAAACACCTCAAAAATAATTTCTTCATTTATAACCACATAAATAAATCCATCATTTATATCCACATAAAATAAATATTTCTTTATCATATGAATCAATAATTAATTATTCACAAATAATATTACGAGAATCACAATTATGACAACCAAAGTAGCTTCGAGGAAAGAGGGGCTTTCAGATAAGGATTTCTCTTACTTTGGCGGCGCAATTAGGTGACCAAACCTCCTCGATGTAACTTTCTAGACATTGCCAATAATGCTATCTAATAATATTATTTAAATAATATGAATTATTGATCCGATAATGGAGATAATAATGCAAAGTGACAATTATTGAACAACAATAATATAAAATATCAACGCAGAATTATTGAATCAATAAAATAAAATATTGAGCAATAACTCATCGTAAAAATTATTGAGTAGTGCCTTCTTACGTAAGGATCAATAATTCAACAATCTCATGCAATACAGTGTCTTCTTTATGTGACCACGCCGTACATCGTATTTTAACCACCGAGTATTCCAACGGTCTTAAGCAGTAATAACTACGCCTAGTTATTTTTAACCAACTTATATTTGTCGTTTTCTTCATCCAATCGCTTTTTCCGTTATGGGGCCCACATGGTTTGCTTGGCAAATATAAATGCGAATATTCCCGACAAAGATGCGAATATTCCACGACCAAACGAATATTCCCAAACAAAATGAATATTTTATAACCACTTGCTTATTTTGAAATATTTGCGTATTTAACCCTTAACTATCCACATTAATCAAATCAACCCTTACTATTTCAAAATAATAAATAAAGGAAATTCCTTTTTATTTAAAAAAATTTCGGGGTCTTACAATCTTCATTTTGATGAAGTATAATTTTATGTCAAGCCTCAATATAATCATAATAGCAGAAAGAGCTAGTGTGATTAGAAAGTGACTTGAGATCAGAAGGATGACTACCCCAATCGGACAGATTGAGAACTTGCTTAATATACAATGAATGATAAAGAAGCTTGGATTTATCATCGTTGGCATAAATTGGTTTAATAAAGACTGACTCTGTTTCAATAAGAATGTCCCTATAATACACTAAGGATTTATAAGGAGCTAAAGGAAGAAAATGCCATCCAAGAGGAAAATCTTTGGCGATTTAACTGAATTGGGTCATTTTTAGGTTTCATTTGTAACTTCGATATGAAATAAGTGTTGATCAAAAATTTGACGATAATCGGACATTTGATGACTAGATTTTCTTTCAAGTAGCGAGGGTTTGACTAGCGAAAATATCGAAAAGTTTAAATTACTATTAGAGAATCGAGGAGTAGGTCTTGGGGATTTATTCCAAGCACCGAAATTTATTGTGGGTTTGGGTAAGCTGGATGAGGAACAACAGTTCCTTTTGATTGATTAATCTTGGGCAGAAATAGCCATGACCACGAGAAGATGAACCTCCTCGTACACTCATAATGTTTGTAATAAGTACTGTGTTAATAAATTCACGAGTGAGAAAATCGGAACCGAGTTATTCTTACCTTTAATATATTCAATATCGAAATTAAAAATACTTAAAATTGCTTGCCATCTAGCGAATGAATGCTTAGAGGCAACATTCTCAACATCTTTTCAAGGATAAATTTCGCTGACTTGCAATCTATTCTAACTAGGAATTTTTGGTTCAATAAATCTCTCTGAAATTTTTTAATACATAAAACTAATGATAAAATTTCTTTTTTAATAAGATCGTATTTTAAGCGTGTAGGATACCATGCGCCAGAATGGAAACGAACAATTTGTTCATCAGAAGTAGGAGTTAACTTTTGTTTGAGTATGCCACCGAATCCAATGTCAGAGGCATCGATTTCAACTATTTTGAAAGCTGAATCGTTTGAAATGCCAAGGCAGGGCAAAACCTTAACATATTTTTTAACTTGTTGGATGACGAGAGGTATGAATGTCGATCCATGGAGGAGGATTACTTTTGTTACCGCTGAGAGAGGCTTACAAATCTTCCTGAGGTCCTTGTAAAACTTGCCAATATAATTGAGCGAGCCAAGAAACCCTCTGAATGAAGTTTTGTCGGTAATCTTATCTGGGAACCGGTCGGCGAATTGAATAGCTCTGTCAATTGGCCGCGTGAGTCCATGATAGAGGATTAATCCAAGAAACCTGACTTTAGTCAGAAACAGACTACATTTGGAAGGGGAAAGAACAAGACCATTGGTTTTAACTTTTTTGAACAACGAATTTAAATGTTTAATATGTTCTTCAATAGTCTTGGAGAATACAAGGATATCATCGATGTATACAATGATAAAATGGTGAAAGGATTCAAAATATTATTAAGAATATTCTCGAAATTCCTTGGGTGCATTTTAAGTCCAAATGACTGAACATTCCATTCGTAGTGCCCGAATGGAGTGGTAAATGCAGTTTTGTATTTATCATCTGGATGAATAGCCACTTGCCAGAATCCTGACTTGAGGTCGAATTTACTAAAGATCGTGGAAACGCTTAACCTACCAAGGAGATCGTCCTTGTTGGGCAAAGGATATCTAATCCATTCTAGAACTTTGTTTAATGGTTTATAATTAATAACTAAGCGAGGACACCTCTTTCTTTCTCGACTTACGTTATTAACATATAAGGTCAAGCAAGACCATGGTGACTTCTTGTATGTCTAATTAATCCTTTAGTAAGAAGATCATTAATTTCCTTTTTACATAACTCCATTTGTTCATGACTCATTTGGATAGGTCTAGCTTTAGTGGGAATTAAATGTTCTTTAAATTCTTTAGCATAAGGTAACCTAACTGTGTGCTTTTTTCTATGCCAAAAAGCATTTGGAGAATCAGAACATAAGTTTTTAACTAAATAATCCTTTAATTCTTTTATTTTATCTTGAACTCTATCATTCTTAAGTTGTTCTTCAACTTATTGATACTTAACTTCTTCTTTAAGGAAATTTAAATGAGTAACTTTGCAGTTTAACAGATTCAATGATTTAGAAATTGATTCTTCTTGAATAAATTTTAAATCTCTTTCTTTTGGTTTGATTAGGAATTTAAATGTAATCCTTTTTCCTAAGTGTTCGCAACTTTAACCTTTATTACTAGTAGTAAATGGGTATAATAAATAGATAAACGGTAATCCTAAGATGATTTTGTCAGTAAGATTGTGAACTAAGACAAATGAGGTTTTAAAACACATACTGTCTTGACAAATATGTACATTAGGTAATTTATATTTTATTTCCATTTGACTGCCGTTAGCTGAATTTAGCTTTTCACTAGTCTTCTTATAATATCGTGTGGGGATAATACCTTCTTGAATACAGTTCAAATCTGCACCAGAATCTTTAACACCTGATGATTCTGGTTCATCGTGACTCTCATCACTAGAAGAAGAATCATGAACTTGAAGATCTGATTTTTTATCATCAATCTCTTTTCTTAAGTTGGAAATATCTAATTTTAAATTAGAAATTTCTTTCTTAAGTTTATTAACTTCTTGATTTAATTCAGGGAGGGTAATTTCCTTTACCGGAGATTTGAATCTTTCAAGAGTTTTATTGAGACTGAAAATAGGTTTTTCTTTGGCTTTAAGAACCTTATCAGTGACTTTTTTATCTTTGGTTAACAAATCTTTTAATTGCTTCAAATACTGAGTTTTTAATTCAGGGTCAGTTATTTTACTGATTAAATCAACTAATAAAGAACTTTCTTCTTCTTCTTTTGTAATTACATTCACCCTTTTACAACAATTTTTATTGCAATTTTCAGTACATATGGTGACTTCATTTTCACTATCTGATTCATCATTAGATGCATTATTACTAGAAGATTCTGGAATATCAGAAGCTTCTTCATCACTACTACTGTTATTTTCAATTCTCATTAATTCTAATAACTGTTCTGTATCTTCGGCTGAAATATTTAATTGAGCTAATTTTTGCTTAACTCTACATTCGCTTTTATAGTGTCCTTTATGCCTATAATTGTGACAGACAATTTTACTTTTATCATATTTCTTTGATTTTTTATATGATTTTTTCCTAGATGACTTAGGTTTATTGTAATAAGTATCTTGGTTATTACTTTCTTTATTATGATTATATCTCTTCTTACGACGCTTATGACTTTTATGTGACTCAATATGTTTACTCTTATGCCTGTGCTTTCTTCTAGAGGGAGCAACTGGCGGTAAACCATTCTGTTCACAAAATGTTCCTAACTCGTATTTAGCTTTATTTTTATCTTTTCTGGCTTGTTTAGCTAACTTAAAGTCAATGCACATTTTTAATCCGACTTTTTGAATATAACTAATAATATCACCATAGGTTAAATTATCATAATCTATATATCCTAAATTTTTTCTTAATTCTTCTCTAACCTTGTGAGCAAATAAAGATGGTAAACCATTAACGAATTTTTCCTTCCAAAATGGTTTGTTACTGTCGTTTCTTATCATAACTCTGAAAGTAAATACATCTTTGTACCATCTAAAATCACTTAGAGTGGGACATGTAAGATTACTTAATTGATCATGGATTCTTTCAGTGATATTATTAGGGGTTCCAACAAAATGTTTAATTATAGTAAATATTAAAGTATTAACTCCGTCAGGAAGACCAATACCAGCATCTTCATCAAAGATGGAATTGCCTTCATTATCTCTTTGGATAGCATGAACTATGGAACATCTAATGTCTTCTGTGAGATGTTTTTCCCACCAAGACCTGAGAATGCCAGTAAAACCACTAGCTATTAATTCAACTATATCTGATTGAGATAAAGAGTTGAATTTAGTAATA
Organism: Panax quinquefolius; assembly: GCA_020205615.1. Taxonomy (NCBI): domain Eukaryota; kingdom Viridiplantae; phylum Streptophyta; class Magnoliopsida; order Apiales; family Araliaceae; genus Panax; species Panax quinquefolius. The sequence continues at coordinate 13,572,802 of CM035156.1, forward strand.
TAGCTGTTGGCTACCATAGACATATGATTAAGTTTATTAATAATCTCTTGTTTTCCGAACCCATCAATATTCCATTAATAAATTTTATTAGAAGACACAGAAAACTGTTTATCTAGATTTTCTCTTGAATCTGTAAACCAGGAGGAGTTGGCAGAGTTCCAATTTACGGTAATACTTGTGTTATTAATGAGTTAATTTATTTAGTGCTCATTAAGGTTTGAAATGGATGAGTGATTAGAGTGATCCGAAGAACTTTCGTTATCATCATCATCGATTCAACATGATCGATAATAAAGAATGGTTCCACTTGGACTCGGTTTGCTTTTAAGTTTTTAAATAACTTTTCAATAGATTGGACCAATTCACTTTCTTTATTAGGTAAACTTAGATTATATCTGTTTTCTGGTAATTTAATTAAAGGTTGTTCAAGTTTTGAATCAGGTTTTTTGATAATTCCTTCTTCAAATTTTTCTTCAATCCTATCTAGCTGTTTTCCTACTGTTGCTAGATATTGGTTATTAAAGTTTAACTGTTCAATTATCTTCTTACTATCATTAGTTCCGTCAGGAATTTTGAAGGGACTAGCGATAACTGAAGTGTTCTTAACTGAAATTAGAACTGTTTCTAAAGGAGGATGACTAGACGATACTTTAGATCTATCTTCTTTAATCCATTGAGTTTTACTAATAACATTACATTTACTTTGGTATTGATCATACCAGTCATAAAAGGTGATGTTAATTTCTTCATTTTTAATAAATCTTTTCCATCTATTAACTATCTTATCTCTTTCCTTTTCAATGGGATGAGTAGATCTGAATAGATGTCTCTTTTCTTTGTTGGACTTTGAATTAAAATCTTTTACTAAGTCATCCCAATTTAAAACGAAATTCTTTTTAAGGACTCTTAATTGATTATTAATTGGGGCATTAAAATCAGACTGTGTGGGATATATCGAGGATGCTTGGGAGAAGATTTAATCTTCATCTTCAACGGTATCATTCTCGAGTATAACAAGGATGACTAACTTGTCCTCAGTTAAGGATACCTTTAAGTTTGATATCTCTAACCAAAGGATTACTAAGCACTTCAGTATCTCTTCTAGTGTGGATAACTGAAGGGGCTGAAGAACTAGAAATGTCTTCAATGATACTGGTGTTCTAGTACGTTCAAAACTAATTTTAACAGTTCCATCAGAAAACTGTTGAATGTTTTCAATATTTAACAAACTGTTAACTATGGGCTGCTGTGGCAATTCATTGGGTAAAGTCCATTGATTAGGTAAGGTAATATCTTTTCAAAGAATTGTTTTTGGGATCTGGATATTAGCATCACTAGTTGAACTTTGAATTAAAAATGTTTGATCTTTTGGACTTTTATTAAGAGCATGAACGTTTAAGTTTGACTTCATTATTTTGTAGTAAATTCTGTAAATCAAAGCAATGGGTTGAGATCCTTCAATCATTTGAGTAATCTCTCCATCAGTTTTAATATTTAATGATAAAGCTTTGAATAAGTTTTGATCACTAAGACTCAAGGTGAAATCAGGAAAGCAATTGAAATGGATAGGTTCATTATGCAAACTTGCTTCCATGGCACCAATAATGCTAGGATAATAATTCAAAAATCTAGCATCTCTAAGGCAGAGGTAGATAGATGAATTAATTCCTTTTCTGTTGAGAGGTTTGACTGCAAATTGAACAAGACCTATATGAATAAAATTGTAACCCTTCTTTCTGTGTTTTTTAATAACTTCTGGTGATAAAAGACTACAATTTTCGTATTCTTTGTTAATTGCGTAAACTCTTTCAACTGTTTTGACATTATAGTCAGTTTTGAATTTATCTAAGAACGTTGAATGATAAATATCTTTTGGAGATACTCTAGGTATGTTCCAATTGTGTAAAACTTGATTAATGTTTTCATAACTATGTTCTTCTTGGTGAACTATGTCCGGGACAGGAGGCAAAGCTGACCTGTTACTAACTGAAGAGCTGGATCTGAATAATCTACTCATCTTGACTGTTTCAAAATAAAATCTTACTCAAGGTTCATTCATGCATACCCCATTTACCCAAAGTAGACTCATACCTAAGTTCTATAACCCGACACTGCTCACACCCTGGAGACTTACAAAGGTTAGACACGAACTAGGTGGACTACAGGTAACTAAGGTGACTTTAGAACTTTGATGAAGAAGATGATTTTGAAAGAGGAAAGAGGAGTTTGATTAAAAAGATCTAACTGTACAGCTATCGACAACAAAACATGGCTCTGATACCATTAGAGGGCGGAAGATGGATTATGAATTAAAATGAAATGAGAAGAACAGGTGCACATACAAACACAATTACTAAAATAATTTTTATTTATGATACAAAACAGTTAAAACCAATGGTCTTGTTCTTTCTCCTTCCAAATGTAGTCTGTTTCTGACTAAAGTCAGGTTTCTCGGATTAATCCTCTATCATGGACTCATGGTAGATCGATGAGCTATTCAATTCATCGACCGGTTCCCGAGATAAGATTACCGACAAAACTTCATTCTGAGAGGTTTCTTCGCTCATTTCAATTATATTGGCTAGTTTTACAAGGACCTCGGGAAGATTTGTAAGCCTCTCTTTCAGCGCTTACAAAGTAATCCTCCTCCATGGACTGACATTCATACCTCTGTCGTCCAATAAGTTAAAAAATATGACTGAAAATAGGTTTTTCTTTGGCTTTAAGAACCTTATCAGTGACTTTTTTATCTTTGGTTAACAAATCTTTTAATTGCTTCAAATACTGAGTTTTTAATTCAGGGTCAGTTATTTTACTGATTAAATCAACTAATAAAGAACTTTCTTCTTCTTCTTTTGTAATTACATTCACCCTTTTACAACCGTTTTTATTGCAATTTTCAGTACATATGGTGACTTCATTTTCACTATCTTATTCATCGTTAGATGCATTATTACTAGAAGATTCTGGAATATCAGAAGCTTCTTCATCACTACTACTGTTATTTTCAATTCTCATTAATTCTAATAAGCATTACGTATCTTGACCGATATATATATATATATATATATATATATATATATATATATATATATATATATACACTACTACTACTCCACCATTCCCACATTCCACCAAATTCACGGGTGGAATTCCTCGCACTAAAAAAATTCTTTCATTCCCCCACCATTTATATATATATATATTGTAAGACCCCAACTTATTATTAATGAAATTTAATTTTCTCTATTTATTATTTTGAAATAGTAAGAGTTGATTTGATTAATGTGGTTAGTTATGGGTAAAATGCGCAAATATTTTAAATACGCAGGTGGTTATAAAATATTTATTTTTGTCCGGGAATATTCGTTTTGGTCGTGGAATATTCTTACTTTGCTTGGGAATATTATTAAATGACTGCACAAGCATGACCTTATGTGGGTCCCATAACGGAAAGCGATTGGATGAAGAAAATGACAAATATAAGTTGTTTAAAAATAACGGCGTAATTGTTACCGTTAACACTGTTGGAATACTCGGTGGTTAAAACACACGAGAATCTGGCGTTGTTGCACAAGAAGACACAAGATTGCACCAATTATTGAAGGCACTACTCAATAATGGTTACGATAATTACTTATTCAATATTTTATTTTATTGATTCAATAATTACTACGTTGATATTTTATATTCTTTGTTGTTTCAATAATTGTCATTACAAGTATTTTCCATTATCGAGAGCAATAATTCATATTATCCTGAATAATATTATTAGATAACATTATTGACAATGTCTAGAAAGTTACATCTCAAGGAGAGGTTTGGTCATCTAATTGCGTGCGCAAGAAGAGAGATCCTTATTGGAAAGCCCCTCTATCCCAGGAAGCCGCACGGTTGTCAATAATGTGATTCGTAATATTATTTATGAATAATTAATTATTGATTTATATGATGAGGAAAATATTGATTTTATGAGGATATAGATGGAGAAAATTTTTAATGTGACAATTGTTGAAAATTAATATTTTATCTTTTCTCGATAAAATAATTCATTTAAATATATTATTTTAATAATATATTAACGATGATATTTTTACAATGAATGTGGGATATATGAGTATATGAGGAGGAAGAGTATTTTGTGGCATTAAATGTTTAACACATGTTTTGTGTGTTGGTGGACACAATTATTAATCAAATTTGATTATAGCATTGTAAAATCGCTTCGTTTGTGGATTTCGGTCAATTTCTGTTTGGAATTTGAAAAAACTTTATTCTGCAAAGTTGTAGAGAATTGATTTTCCTATGAAAAGTCACGAGATTCGAATTTTCTGATAAAAGGGCTATTTATTATGAATTATTGAAGTTTCGAAGTTCTGAAATAATTAATTTTTGGGAGTTTTAGTTAATTATTTTGAGAAAAACGTTTTTTGCAACTAAGTTGGCCTCACATGTGATTCAAATGGGCTGAGATCAGTTGTCTAAGGTGGGCTAAGGAAAATGTGAAAAATATATTAATATTATATTCAATTTTCTACTTTGGTGTTCTAAGCATTTTCCTATAAATAGGGTGCTTAGGTTAGAATTGAAAACACACACGAACCGAAGTTTCTCTCTATTTTTCTATCGATATATTGAGCGTATTCTTGTGAGTATACTTTGAGTATTGTTAGCGGTGCAAGTTCCTTCAAAGATTATATAATTGGTATTCCAAATTAAATACTTAATCTTTCGAGGTAAGTGGATGTTATTTTCTTCTCAAATGATATTATTTCTTCAATATCATTATCTTTGAAATATTGATTGAAACTTTTATCAAATTTGGAACATTTCCATGTCGGGTTACTATTCATGAGTTCTTATTCATGAGTTACTTATTCACGAGTTACTATTCATTTAGTACTATTTATGAAGCGTGAAGATGTTTTTTGGGAAATTTCTATCTTTTGGTGTCATAGATTATTATTCACGATACTCTAAGACTATTCACGATATCTGAGACTATTCACCAAAAAAAAATAAAATTTCTTCTTTTTGTCCAAAATATCTATTCGGATACTAGCTTTGATTGTATCCATGTTTTGATCATTCTTGAATTTTACACCACTATGATTATTTTTGAGGTATTTTTGAACATGGATAAAACAAAGTACTTAATCCTTAATCCTTAATCCTTGTCATTTTGTTTCTTTGGATTCGTTTCTTTAAAAAATATTTTCATCATCCTCGGTCTTAAATGATGATATTATTGAATAATATTGAGTCATGTAGTGCAAAGATGAATGATTTCTGAAGAATATCTTTGGTCAGAGTAGTGCAAAGATGAGCAGTGTTTAGATGAACATGACTAATCGATGAATATCTTTTGCATGTAGTGCAAAGATGAATATTTAATTCGGATGTATATTGATTGATGTTACGGGGATAAAAGATGACGATGAACTTTTAAATTCATACATGTAGAAGATAGTAGTTTGCATTCTCTACTTAACTCTTCTAATGAATTATTATTTCAATGCTTGAATATTGATTTAAAATTTGTTGTCTATTGTATTCTATTAGATTTTTCCCTGTTGAAGACTAACGGTAATTTGTTGTATATTATCTTAGTCATAGTATTCTTTACTGGGCTAGTTGAGCTCACCCTTTTCCTTTTTGTTCCATTTTTCTTCTCAGGAGGCGAGAATATAGCGAGTACAAGTCGGGGTATGGAATGAAGGTTTTAGAAAAGAATTGTTTAGTAGTCCTCACCATTGTTGTAAAATAATGTATCAATAAATGTGATGAGGATTTATTTGAGTATAGATATTGTCTAGAAGATAATATTTGTATTCAAACTCACAATTTTACTGTTGTAATAATAAAGTTGTAGTTGTTTCTCTACCATGTATTGACAACTCAGAATGGGTGATGTATACCTATTTTGGGGGCGCCACGGTTAGTATCGAGCTTAGGGATATTATCTGGCAGGAGATCGGAGAATAGAACTAGGAGGGAGGCGATCAAATCCTTCGCTAAAGTGTGTCCTACCTAAGCTTATTTGTTAGTTGGTCAAGTATATAGGGATATTATGTGATATATTGATTTCCTTAATTAACCCTTGTTTTATGACAAGATTTGAGAATGTCAATCGAGAATATTATAAAGTGGAAATGAGACCGTGGAGACGCCTTGTACTCACCAACGAGGAGAGAACGTGCAACAGTGGCAATGTTCCTCCCGTGAACAACACCAACGGAAAGCGTGATGATGAACGAGGGATGTTTAGAAGCTTTTTGCAGTTCATGCAAAATCGGATAGAGGAGACTCGTGTTCAAAATACGGGAGGAAATGATAGCAATTCATGGGTTGTCACAAACAAGCGATTCAAAGAGTTGGGACCACCGAATTTAAGGGAAAGCCGGATCCGATCACGGCGGAAACATGGGTCAAGCAAATTACCAAGATATTCGATGTCTTGGGATTCACGGAGGAACAGAAGGTTCCATTCGCCACCTTTATGTTCCGTGGCGAAAGCAGATTCATTGGTGGAGAGTCATGAAGGCACTCCATCTAGCCAAGACTCAAAGATGTCTTGGGAAAGCGTTTCAGAAACTATTTAATGACAAATACTTTCCCGAAAGTGTTCAATATATGAAGGAAGTGGAGTTCATCAGATTAGAGCAAAACAACATGGCGGTGTCTCAAAGACGAGGAAAAGTTTGCAGAGTTATCCGTGTTTGCAGACCTCATTTGGTGGAGAATGAGGAACGATGACGCGGATGTTTCTTAGAGGTTTGAAACCCAAGATACGTCAAGATCTCATTTCTCATAAACTTTCTCTATTCGGATGTTGTAAACAGAGCTCAATTATTAGAAGCGAGATAACTAGTACGGCCAATCGAGGACCATAACGAGGATCGCATACAGAGATAAAGCAATCAATGTAATAATGATAACCAAATGGAGAAAGAATGAGACGGACAAAATGGTAACCACTCTGGTGGTAATCATGGCCATGAAAATAAAAGAAGTGAGTTAGGAGGAGATTTTAAAAAGAGGAGATTTAACAACGACCATGTGAAGACGGCGGTCTTAAGTAAAGAATCGGGTTTTAAGGGAGGAGAAACGACCACCACCTATTATATCTTATATGTGACGCCCCCAAAATAGGTATACATCACCTATTCCGAAGTTGTCAATACATGGTGCGAAACAACTACAACTTTATTATTACAACAAGAAAGCGTGAGTTTGAATACAAATATTATCTTCTAGACAATATCTATACTCAAATAAATCCTCATCACATTTATTGATACATTATTTTACAAAATGGTGAGGACTACTAAACAATTCTTTCTAAAACCTTCATTCCATACCCCCACACTACTTCGCTTATATTCTCGCCTCACGAGAAGAAAAATGGAACAAAAAGGAAAGGGGTGAGCTCAACTAGCCCCAAAGAAAGAATATTATGACTAAGATAATATACAACAAATTACCGATAGTCTTCAACAGGAAAAATCTAATAGAATACAATAGACAACAAATTTTAAATCAATATTCATAGTGAAATAATAATTCATTAGAAGAGTTAAGTAGAGAATGCAAACTACTATCTTCTATGTATGAATTTAAAAGTTCATCGCTCATCTTTTATCCATGTAACATTAATCAATATACATCCGAATCAAATATTCATCTTTGCACTACAGGCCAAAGATATTCATCAGTTGGTCATGTTCATCTAAACACCTGTTCATCTTTGCACTACAGCCAAAGATATTCTTCAGAAATCATTCATCTTTGCACTACAGGCCAAAGATATTCAATAATATCATCATTTAAGACTGAGGATGATGAAAATATTTTTAAAGAAAGCGAATCCAAAGGAAACAAAATGACAAGGATTAAGGATTAAGGATTCGTACTTTGTTTTATCCATGTTCAAAAATATCTCAAAAATAATCATAGTGGTGTAAAATTCAAGAATGATCAAAACATGGATACAATCAAAGCTAGTATCCAGAATAGATATTTTGGACAAAAAGAAGAAATTTTATTTTAGGTGAATAGTGCCATATCGTGAATAAAGGTCGATACGTGAATAGTAACTTCGACACCAAAAGATAGAAATTCCACAAAAAAAACATCTTCACGCTTCATGAATAGTACTCGTGAATAAAGAATCGTGACTCAAGAACTCATGAATAATAAGAACTCGTGAATAGTAACTCATGAATAGTAACCCTGAGCATGAAAAAGTTCCAAATTTGATAAAAACTTCAGATCAATATTTCAACATAATGATATTGAAGAAATAATATCATTACGAAAAAAATAATATCCCTTACCTCGAAAGATTAAGATTTCTAATTTGGAATACGGGTATAGTCTTTGAAAGGAACTTGCACCGCCTAACAATACTCAAAGTATACTCAAAATACTCACAAGAATACGCCGATAATATAAAGAGAGAAAACTTCGCTTTACGGTGTGATTTTCAATTCTAACCTAAGACCCTATTTATAGGAAAATGCTTAAACATCAAAGCAGTAAAATTTAATAAAATATTAATATATATTATAAATTTCCTTAGCCCATCTTTGAAGATCTGATTTCAGCAATTAATATCACATGTTAGCCCACTTAAATGCAAAAAAACGTTTTTCTTTAAAATAATAATTAAAACTTCCAAAAATCAATTATTTTGAGCTTGAACTTCAATAATTCACAATAAATAGCCCTTTTATTAGAAAAATTCGAATATCGCGAGTTTTTATAGGAAATTCAATTCTCTACAATTTTTGGAGAAGAAAGTTTTTCCAATTCCAAAGAAATTGACCGAAATCCACAAACGGAGCAATTTTCTGAGTTATAATCAAATTTCAATCAATAAATGGGGTCCACCGACATGTTTAACATGTTTTAAACATTTATTGCAACAAAAATACTCTTCCTCCTCAGATACTCATATATCCCACATTCGTTGTAAAAATATCACCATTATTATATTATTAAAATATAATAATATATTTAAATGAATTATTTTATCGTAAAAAGATAAAATTTCAATTTTCAACAATTGTCACATTAAAAATTTTCTCCGTCTATATCCACATAAAATTAATATTTTCCTCATCATATGAATCAATAATTAATTATTCACAAATAATATTACGTAATCACAATATGACAACCAGCAGTTCTCAGAAAGAGGGGCTTTTCAATAAGAATTTCTCCTTCTTTGGCGCCGCAATTAGGTGACCAAACCTCTCCTTAGACGTAACTTTCTAGACATTGCCAATAATGTTATCTAATAATATTATTCAGATAATATGAATTATTGCTTCGATAATGAAAAATATTGTGTAATGACAATTATTGAAACAACAACAATATAAAATATCAACGCAAAGAATTATTAACTCAATAAAAATATCGAGCGGTAGAATTATCGTAACCATTATTGAGTAAAGGCTTCTTTACGTAAGAATCAATAATTGGTGCAATACTGCTGGTAATGCTACTGTGTTTTTAACCAATTTAGTATTTTAACAAGATTAATGGTAACAACTACGCCTGCGTTATTTTTAACCAACTTATATTTGTCATTTTCTTCATCCAATCTTTTTACATGGGGCCCATACATGGTCGCTAAATCGTCGCATTTAATATTCCCCGACAAAGCATTTAATATTCCACGACCAAACGAATATTCCCCGACAACAATTAATATTTTATAACCACTTGTTTATTTTGAAATATTTGCGTATTTTACCCCTAACTATCCACATTAATCATATCAACCCTTACTATTTCAAAATAATAAATAGAGAAAATTAAATTTCATTAATAATAAGTTGGGGTCTTACACTATAAATGCGGGAAAGAGGGACATATCAGTCCAAACTGTCCACAACAATTCAAGGTATGCTATAATTGTGGAAAGGAAGGACATATCGCCTCGAGATCAGACAGAATGGAAACCTAGTTCAATGAGGGACGGTGACTCAAAAGATCGTCCGTAAAAGTCAAAGTCAACGATTCCGGAAGAAAGCGTTTGTTGTGATCGGTCAAAATGCGAGGAACCCAAACGAAGTGATCACGGTAAGCTATTTATAAATTCTTGCGAAGTTTATTCCTTACTTGATCTGGGGTGCTACCCATTCATTTATCTCTCCCGCTTGTGCTCAACGTTTAAACTTGACTCCGGAGAAATTAGACTTTGACCTATCTGTGGAAACTCCGTTAGGAGAAACTTTCATCACATCCTTCGCTTATAAATCTTGTTTGATTCAAGTTGGCACCATTACCTTACCCGTTGACCTTATCTCTTTAAAGATACTTTGCTATTGATGTGATTTTAGGGATTGATTGGTTAACTACTCATCATGCGAAAATTGATTATTTTCGTAAGGTTGTTAGTTTTCATATTCCTAACCAACCTGTTGTATGCGAATTCAAGCAACTAAACCATTAAAATCAATCACCATCATATCTAATCATAAAGCTATTCGTTTATGAAAAACGGATGTCAAGCTTTCTTAGCCCATGTTATGGATTTGAATAAAGACACGTCAAATTTGAATAATATTCCGTTGTTATTGACTTTCCCGACGATTTCTGAAGAACTTCCCGCCTACCCCGAATATGAAGTTGAATTCTTTATTGATCTTGAACCCGGTACAAAGCCCATTTCTAAAACCCCATATCGAATGGCTCTATTGAACTTCAGAGTTAAAGGTCCAACTACGAGAATTGTTGGACACGCCGGTTTCATCTGGCCCCAGTACATCTCCTTAGGGTGCTCCTGTTTTATTCGTAAAGAAGAAAGACGGGAGTATGCGACTTTTTGTATTGACTATCGGGAATTGAACCATGTCACTATCAAGAATAGGTATCCTCTACCTCGTATTGATGACTTGTTTGACCAGTTCCAAGGCACAATTCTTTTCAAAAATCGATCTTCATTCTGGATATCATCAGCTGAAGATTAGAACTGAGGATATTCCAAGTATTCAAGGAATATTTGGATCAGTTCGTTGTTGTTTTTATTGATGACATCCTCATATATTCCAAAAGTCGTGAAGATCATGAGCACCATTTGAAATTCGGTACTCCAAAGGCTTCGTGAAAACAAACTATATGCCAAATTGAAGAAATACGAGTTCGCTTCGAGGAAGTAGCATTCCTTGGGCACGTGGTGTCGAAACATGGAGTATCTGTTGATCCGGTGAAGATTAAAGCAATACAAAGTTAGGGAGCAACCAAGTCGGTGACCAAGCACGTAGCTTTTTGGGCTTAATTGGTTATTATCGGAGATTCGTGGAAGGTTTTTCGAATCGCTACTCCATTAACTTCGGCTAACTCGGAAGGATACAAAATTCGTTTGGAGCGAAGAATGCGAGAAGAGTTTCCAAGAGCTTAAGAGGAGACTTATTTTAAGACTGTTTCTAACAATACCATCCGGTTCGGATGGATTTGTTATCTCACAAACGATGCTTCGTGCAAAGGGTTAGGATGTGTTCTCATGCAACGTGGGAAAGTCATAGCCTATGCCTCATGACAACTTAAAGAGTATGAGAGGAATTATCCTACTCATGATCTAGAGTTAGCGTGCAATCGTTTGCGCATTAAAGATATGGAGGCACTATCTATATGGGGAGAAAGTGGAGATATATTCGCACCATAAAAGCCTTAAATATTTCTTCACTCAAAAAAAGAACTCAACACGCGGCAATGACGTTGGCTCGAGCTATTGAAAGACTACGACCACACTATTCAATACCATCCCGGAAAAGTTTAACGTGGTAGCCGACGCGTTGAGTAGAAGATCTTATATGGAACGAAAAGCGATGATGTCAAGTATACGATAGAGCCAACTTTAATAGAAAAAGTTAAGGTTGCTCAAGCCACTTGACCCGGAGTCGATGCGTATGAAAAGAAAGTACAAGAAGGAGCTATTCAAAGCGAGAATTGATGAAGAAGGAATACTTGAGTCAACTCTAGACTTTGTGTTCCTAACGACTACGATTTGAAGTACAAGATTATGATGAAGGCACACAATACACCATTTGCAATCCATCTCGGAAGTACTAAAATGTATCGTGATCTTGACATACATTTTGGTGGAACAATATGAAGAGAGAGATTGCAAAGTTTATCTCAATGTGTTTAACTTGTCAACGTGTAAAGGCAGAGCATCTGGTACCTAAGGGTCCGTTGCAACCACTTGAGATTCCGAAATGGAAGTGAGAACACATTACCATGGATTTTGTTACGGGTCTTCCTACGGTTTCTCAGGGCATCAATGCTATTTGGGTTATTGTTGATAGATTAACCAAGTCTACTCATTTCTTGCCGATACGGGAGACTTATTTACTTGAACGTCTTGCTAGTATGTACTTGAATGAGATTGTGAGGTTGCATGGCATGCCTGTATCCATAGTTTCGGATCGTGACCCAAGATTCACTTCAAGATTTTGGGTTAGCTTGCAAAAAGCTATGGGCACGGATTTACGATTCAGTTCGGCATACCATCCTTAAACGGACGGACAATCAGAAAGGACTATTCAAACTCTTGAAGATTTATTAAGACTCTGTGTCCTAGACTTCAAGAGGCGGTTGGGATAAGTATTTTTATCATTGGTGGAATTCTCCTACAACAACAGCGATTATCGTGCAAGTATAGGTGTGGCTCCATTTGAAGCATTATATGGGCGAAAGTGTCACTCTCCGGTATGTTGGGACGAGGTGGGTGAAGCAACACTTTGTTGGGACCCGAGTTAGTACGTATGATGACTACGGAAAAGATCCAAATGATTCGACAACGATACAAAGCGGCACAAGATCGATAAAAGAGTTATGCGGATCTTCATCGAAAGGACGTGGAATTTAGTGTAGGGGATCATGTATTGTTGCGAGTTGTTCCATGGAAGGAGTTACAAGATTTGGGAAGAGTGAAAAGCTCAATCCACGATTTATTGGTCCATTTCAAATTCTTGACCGAGTAGAAATGTAGCCTATAGACTCGCGTTACCTCTCCGAAAGTATGTCTCGTGTTCATAATGTGTTTCACATATCTCATTTCAGTAAATATGTGAAAGACCGAACCACGTTATAGAGTTAGAACCGGACGAGATAGCCAAGACTTAACGTATGAGGAGGTACTGTCAAGATCTTGGATAGGAAGGAGCATGTCCTACGCCAAGAAAGGTCATACCACAAGTTAAAGTTTTGTGGAGGAATCATGCTATAGAGGAAATGACCTAGGAATTGAAACGGAAATGAAAGCGAGGTATCCTCACCTTTTCAAACACTGTGCAGTGCGTCGTCAATTTCGAGGACGAAATTTCATAAGGAGGGAGGTTGTAAGACCCCAACTTATTATTAATGAAATTTAATTTTCTATTTATTATTTTGAAATAGTAAGGGTTGATTTGATTAATGTGGTTAGTTATGGGTAAAATGCTTAAATATTTTTAAATACGCAGTGGTTATAAAATATTTATTTTTGTTTGGGAATATTCGTTTGGTCGTGGAATATTCTTACCGTTTGGGAATATTCGACGATACAGCAGCAGCCTTGTGTGGGCCCCATAACGGAAAGCGATGGATGAAGAAAACGACAAATATAAGTTGTTTAAAAATAACTACAGAGTTATTACCGTTAACATCTTTATTGAAATACCCGGTGGTAAAAAACATGAAGAATACGTTGTTGCAAAAGCATTACGCAGTATTGCACCAATTATTCAAGGCACTACTCAATAATGGTTATGTAATTATCGCTCAAGATTTTATTTTATTGATTCAATAATTGCTACGTTGATATTTTATATTTTGTTGTTTCAATAATTGTCATTACAACCGTATTTTCCATTATCGAGCAATAATTCATATTATCTAATAATATTATTAGATAACATTATTGATAATGTCTAGAAAGTTCATCTAAGGAGAGGTTTGGTCATCTAATTGCGCGCCAAGAAGGAGAGATCCTTATTGGAAAGCCCTCTATCCCTGAACCGCACGGTTGTCAATAATGTGATTCTCGTAATATTATTTATGAATAATTAATTATTGATTTATATGATGAGGAAAATATTGATTTTATGAAGATATAGATGGAGAAAAATTTTAATGTGACAATTGTTGAAAATTAATATTTTATCTTTTTCGATAAAATAATTCATTTAAATATATTATTTTAATAATATATTAACGATGATATTTTTACAATGAATGTGGGATATATGAGTATATGAGGAGGAAGAGTATTTTTGTGGCATTAAATATTTAACACATGTTTTGTGTGTGTGGTGGACACAATTATTGATCGAAATTTGATTATAACCGTAAAATCGCTTCTGTTTGTGGATTTTGGCCAATTTCTATTTGGAATTTAAAAAACTTTATTCTCGCAAAGTTGTAGAGAATTTATTTTCCTATAAAAAAGACGCGAGATTCGAATTTTCCGATAAAAGGGCTATTTATTATGAATTATTGAAGTTTCAAGTTCAAATAATTAATTTTTGGGAGTTTTAGTTAATTATTTTGAGTAAAACGTTTTTGAAACTAAGTTGGCCTCACATGTGATTCAAATGGTTTGAGATCAGTTGTTTAAAGTGGGCTACGGAAAATGTAAAAAATATATTAATATTATATTCAATTTTCTACTTTTGGTGTTCTAAGCATTTTCCTATAAATAAGGTGCTTAGGTTAGAATTAAAACACACCGTAAACCCAAGTTTCTCTCTATTTCTCTCGATATATTGAGCGTATTCTTGTGAGTATACTTTGAGTATTGTTAGGCGGTCTGTAAGTTCCTTCAAAGACTATACCATTAGATTCCAAATTTAGAAGTACTAATCTTTCGAGGTAAGGGATGTTATTTTCTTCTCAAATGATATTATTTCTTCAATATCATTATCTTTGAAATATTGGTTGAAACTTTTATCAAATTTGGAACTTTTCCATGCTCTGGGTTACTATTCATGAGTTACTTATTTATGAGTCTTATTCATGAGTTCTTATTCACGAAGTTACTATTCACGAAAGTACTATTATTCATGAAAGCGTGAAGATGTTTTTTGGGAAATTTCTATCTTTTAGTGTCTGAGTTACTTATTCACGATACTGAGACTATTCACGATACTGACCACTATTCAATTAGAAAAAGTAAAATTTCTTCTTTTGTCCAAAATATCTATTCTCGGATACTAGCTTTGATTGTATCCATGTTTTGATCATTCTTGAATTTTACACCACTATGATTATTTTTGAGGTATTTTTGAACATGGATAAAACAAAGTACTTAATCCTTAATCCTTAATCCTTGTCATTTTGTTTCCTTTGGATTCGCTTTTAAAAATATTTTCATCATCCTCGATCTTAAATGATGATATTATTGAATATCTTTGGCCCAGTAGTAAAAGATGAATGATTTCTGAAGAATATCTTTGGTCAGTAGTGCAAAGATGAATAGGTGTTTAGATGAACATGATCTTTTAATCGATGAATATCTTTTGGATCTCGTAGTGCAAAAGATGAATATTTAATTCCAGATGTATATTGATTGATGTTCTGGGGATAAAAGATAGGCGATGAACTTTTAAATTCATACATAGAAGATAGTAGTTTGCATTCTCTACTTAACTCTTCTAATGAATTATTATTTTCGCTGCGAATATTGATTTAAAATTTGTTGTCTATTGTATTCTATTAGATTTTTCCCTGTTGAAGACTAACGGTAATTTGTTGTATATTATCTTAGTCATAGTATTCTTTACTAGGCTAGTTGAGCTCACCCTTTTCCTTTTTGTTCCATTTTTCTTCTCAGGAGGCGAGAATATAGCGAGTACGAGTCGGGGTATGGAATGAAGGTTTTAGAAAAGAATTGTTTAGTAGTCCTCACCATTGTTGTAAAATAATGTATCAATAAATGTGATGAGGATTTATTTGAGTATAGATATTGTCTAGAAGATAATATTTGTATTCAAACTCACAGTTTTACTGTTGTAATAATAAAGTTGTAGTTGTTTTCGTACCATGTATTGACAACTCGAGAATGGGTGATGTATACCTATTTTAGGGCGCCACACACACTTTACATATATATATATATATATATATATATATATATATATATATATATACGCAAGACCTCGAATTTTATGAAATAAAAGTATTCAATTTTTTTTCGATTTAGTAAATGGTTAAATTGATAAAAAGTAAAGTTAAGGGTTATATATGTAAATATTTTAAATACGCAAATGGTTATAAAATACTCATTGTTGTCGGGTAATATTCGTTTGATCGTGAAATATTCTTTTTGTCGGGAATATCCGTACGACGTCGCAGTCATTTGTGGGCCCCATAACGGAATAACTGTCGGATGAAGAAAACGACAAGTTTGAGTTTTTATAAATAACGACGTAGTTGTTACCAATTAACACTTGTTGTAATACACTAGTGGTTAAAATACGAGAATCTGGCTGTGGTCGCATAAAGTAGTAACACTGTGATCGCATGATATTTTTGAATTATTAATTCTTACGTAAGAAGGCACTACTCAATAATTGTTACGAGTAATTATCGCTCAATATTTTATTTTATTGGTTCAATAATTCTTTGCGTTGATATTTAATATTATTGTTGTTTCAATAATTGTCATTGCACAGTATTTCCCAATATCAGATCAATAATTCATATTATTTGAGTAATATTATTAGATAAGCATTATTGGCAATGTCTAGAAAGTTCTATCAAGGAGAGGTTTGGTCACCTAATTGCTTGGCGTGAAGAAGGAGAAATCCTTATCGAAAGCCCCTCTTTCCCGAGGGGCGCTTGGTTGTCATAATTGTGATTACGTAATATTATTTGTGAATAATTAATTATTGATTTATATGATAAGGAAATATTTATTTGATGTGGATATAAATGATGGATTTATTTATGTGGTTATAAATGAAGGAATTAATGTTGAAGTATTTTATTAGTATTTTGTCGAAATGAAGAACAAAATATGGAATCTTTAGAAAAATTAGTTTATTACTTTATTTTGTAAAATCTATAACTCTTTGTGTATAATGAGTTAGGAGATGAGCCATATATCAAAAGAAAGCTCTGGAAGTAATCTAAATGTAGAAATTTGAATCACCCAAAAATCCTTTGTAGATTTATCGTGGTGAATTTTTGAATGAAAGTGGTCCAAGGACTAATAATCGAAAAAAAAATCGTTGTTCTTTGAGATATGTTGCGTGAGTTATAATTTTTAATCCGACCGTTGGATCGTTGTGATTTTTGGATATGTTATACATATATGAGTTGAGTATATGTCCACAAATTTTGAACCGTTAAAAATTAACGTATGATTTGTTATTAATTTTAAGAGGTGACTGATTCATAAATTATTTTTATAAATGATTTTAGTGGAAAATTCTAGAAGGCGGGCCCCACTTTTTGGTTGGTGATTGAATGCATGTGATGAATTGGATTTTCAAAGGTGATGGCTGCCATTTTTTTCAAAATGGCATGCGTATAAAATAAATTAATATTTTATTAATTTAGTCTCCTTTGGCGTTCTAAAGATTTTCCTATAAATAAAGCGCTTAAGATAGAATTAAAATCACAATTTAAATCAAGTTTTCTCTCTATATTCTCGATCGTATTTTTGTGAGTATTTAGATTCTTGGAGAGTTGCTATTCAGTGCAAGGTTCTTTCGGCTTTACATTCCGTATTCGAAATCATCGCTTCTTTTGAGGTAGGGGATTTTAAGGGTTATTATGTTTTTCAGTTTCGCAATTTTTCTGGACCTTCAAAAATTCTGGAAAAATTTGAAATGATAATTTGATGAGTTTTTTTGATTGTGTCCGAAAATGGCGATTTTTGGATGTATAGATTATGAGTTATGGATTTTATAAGAAAAGACTATTTTAAAAGTAAACCTTATAACTCCTTGTGGTTAACTCCAAAATTGGTGAAATTTTTATTGGGAGTACATCTATATAACATCAGTATATTCTGTAAATTTCGGAATTTTTGGACAAAAGTATAATTTATGATAAATGTCTAAATATTCGGCAGTTTTGACCATGTGAAAAATAGTAAATAAATTTTAAAAAATTTCGAGAAAAATATATGTTCAATATGGGACTATATTATGCTAAATCCCAGAAAAAAATATTTTTGGAACTGATTTGGAATTTTTCATGAAAATGGACTAGTTATGAATAAATAAATTAAATATGTTATGTGAAGTAACAAAATTGAAAAGTAGGATTTTATGGCTTGGAAATCCTATATAAGGTATATGCAGATTTTTGATGAGGGTTTTGGTTATTGGTGATGAAATCTTATGAGTTTGACATTTTAGAATGATTTAATGCATTAATTAGTAAAGTGTAAATAATTAAATTAAATTGTTTATCAGTTTACGAAATGATTAAAATATTGTGGTAATATTAATAATATTAGATTATGAGATTATTAAGTGATTTATAATATTTGAATTAATATGTTATGAAATCATTAATTTATGAATCTTACTCTTGAAATTAAATGCAGTTGTTGATCGTATTATTTTTTATTATCATATATAATATTTTTATAATCTCGGTGATGAAATTGAAATTTTCTTTGACTTAAGTGTAAAGATGGGTAGATTATTGGTATGATCGTGACTATGGGTTCTCTTTGGCCAAGAAAGTGCAAAGATGAATTGTTGATTGGTATGATCGCTTGACCATTGAATTTATAATTGAATATTTTAGCTTAAGTGCAAAGGTGAATTGATCAACATGGTTATAATTATTGTTTATATAAATTCGAAATGATTATATATTTCTTTGAGATATGAATATCTTTGGCCTGTAGTGCAAAGATGACCTGTTGTTGAATATCTTTGGCCTGTAGTGCAAAGATGACCTGTTGTTGAATATCTTTGGCCCGTAGTGCAAAGATGACTTGTTGTTAAATATCTTTGGCATGTAGTGCAAAGATGAACTGTTAATGAATATCTTTGGCCCGTAGTGCAAAGATGAACTTATTAGTATGATTATGAACAAGAACTGTGATTTGGTATAATCATGATCTTTGATGTTTCAGGTAAAGACATGTGATGAAAAATATCTTCGTCTTGAATGAGAAGAGAACATTAGAACTACAATTATGATTATGAGTTATTCACATGACTGTGAACAGGATCTGTTGATTAATGTTACAAGGTTAAAGCATTGTTGGTGCACTTTTAACATGGAGAAGATAATAGACTTTATAGTCTATTTGACTCTTCTAATGGATTGCTCGTTCCGCTGCAACTATAGTTGAAAAGTTTTATCATCTACCATATGTTCTAAATCTCTGATTTATTACTGATGAAGGTTATTGATAATTTAATTATCTTTAGTCATAATATTCTTTACTGAGCTAGTTGTGCTCACCCTTCTGCTTCACAATTCCTTTCGGGTAATAAGAGTGTATCTGGGTTGAGCGAGGATAACAGGGGAATAGTGTGGTGGTCCGAGACTATCAAAGTTTCTCAAAGATATTATAAATCGGCATTTACATACAATATATAATTGTATTGAGGACCTAAGATGTGTGTCGATATTATACGTCATTTAATAATTAATTTTGGTGAACAACAATAGGGTGAGGTGAACCCAACTTTGGAAGGGTGTTTTGCCACTATCATACAATATGTCTAATGACATACAATCTCGTGTTATCATAAGAAAGGGTTGTGCACATCCACTTGTTGAGTATATCTACGAGCACTACCTATATGATCTTGGAGTTGGGTTGAAACATAATGTTCAATCGCAGACGGTGGAGATAGTTATATGTCAAGAGAAGACTCACCATTGAAGGAAACATGATAGTAATCTTTTCGCGTTTTCTTTGGGGTCTATTGGATCAACCAAGGATAATTCTTTGGACATATGATATCTATCATAACTTAGATTCATGGCCTCCTATGTACGAAGGTTTCCTTGAACATTTCCCAAAGATTTTAATTTCTAAAACAGTTCTAGATTGTACCTTTATGTAAGGTATCACTGTGAGGTGTTGTCCATAGTTGGGACATGAGTCACAGTTGGTATTAAAACTCACAGTATATATGTTGTTGTATTTTGCACGACAATTGTAGTAATAAAGTTGTAGTTATTTTCTGTAACATGTATTTGGCGACTCAGAATAGGTTGGATGGATTGGACCTATTTTGGGGGTGTCACATATATATACCGAATGATTATTTTTTTTAAAAAAGGGTAAATGTGGGTCCATAAAATACGTCAAAAATTACAATAAATACTTCATAAAAATCACCTCAATATTTTTAATAACATTTATCATCATTATTATAATTCACAATATTAATCGACCAGGTCGTTCCCAGAAAAGAGGGGGCTTTCCAATAAGAATTTCTCCCTATTGGCGCGCAATTAGGTGACCAAACCTCTCCTTAGCAAAACTTCTAGACATTGTTAATATTGCAAATAATAATATTAATAACTCTGTCATCTCAATTATGGATTTAATAATATATAGGATATCGACAATAATTGAATCAAATAACGTGAGATACTATGCAACAATTACTGAAGCAATAATTGAACAAAACTGAGTGACTTCTCACGTAAGTATCAATAATCAATATCGTGTGTTACTATGCAACTTCGCGTATTCTTATACTTTTAACACTGGGTGTTTCAACAGTTAACGATAAAACTTCCGCCGTTATTTTCATAAAATATTTTTGTCGTTTTCTCAATCCGACAATAATTTCGTTGTGGGGTCCACTAATGATTGTTAAAATCGTGCATTTAATATTCCCCGTTAAAATGAATATTCCCACCAATCGAATATTATATAACAACTTGCGTACTTTTCAAAATTTATAAATATTACCCACAACTATAACATTATATCAAATTCATTTCATAATATTCAAAAATGATAAATATAAAAAATTCATCTTTATTCATAAAAGTTGGGGTCTTACATAAAGCATGAATTTTTTTGAAACTATTCATTTAGGCATCCGAGTAACTAGTTAGACATGCATAAAGTAAACGATAATTTAGAAAAACACTAAATAGTTCAAAAAATCAATTACAATATATAATTTCAAAATACTAAATAGTTCAGAGAACCACTTACAATACATTTTAATATTTTATACATTTTAATTGTATTATCTTATTTATTATAATAATACCTCTTTTTTAATGGACAAGATAACTAGTTGTTACGATAAGAATTTTTTTTCTAATTCAAAAGGACACTAATTAGTTATCTTATATTATAATTATCCATACATAAGTAACTGCTTAATTAACTTTATTATTGTTATTAACCACCAAATACTTGTTTTTTTTTTAAAATATCTTAATTATATTATTAAAAATCTGAGATAGTATTACAAGATGAATATTATTTATTTTAAACTTGAATCATTTTTAGTAAAGATGTGAGTTGGTGTGTTGATGAGAGTAATAGGGCTTGTTTATAGCAATTGTTTGTGTTTGAAACGTACTCTATTATTTGGGTTGGATTGGATTGGGTTGGATTATATGGTTTTCCGGCTTTATTTTCATTAGGATTTTAGCAGATCTGTGTTTTTTCACCGCGTAGCTGAGCCTGACTCTGTCTGTCCCCACAGTGGATAAGGAGGCGGGCCTCTCGGTTCTATAATTAGGAATTAGGTGACGACATTCAACAAGGTTCAAATTTCAAAATCCTAATGAAAAAAACTCATTTAGATTTATAAATTTTATTTCTAAAATTTTAAGATTTACAGTAAATTATAATTTATTTAATTTTAATTTGTATAATGATACAAGACATGTATTATATAAACTACTGCTACTACTACTAATTACATTACATAAATTATAGCAGCTAATTAATAATGTTAGAACAACAGTTATAACAAATACAAATTTTAAATTTTAGCCATAATTATTGATATGTCAGCTTAATCATTATTCTAGCAATCATCAGTGGCCTAAAATTTAATTTTTCTTCTCAAACTTACATAAGTCGTGTCAATTTTAAATTTTAACATTTCACAATTTAAATGTGTTTTACATAAATCGTGTCAATTTTAATTTTAGTTTCTACTATTATACCACAATAATTCACAAACTAAAATATTGAAACATATGTAAACTATACTAAGCTTGAGATTTTTAAATTAGTATTTACAACATAAATAACATAAATTTATATATCCATATACATACATATAATAAGGTAAAACTTGGATTTTTGGTCCTTGGTATATGACTAGTATTTAACTATTATTAAAACACTCATTAGTTTTACTTTCCTTAAATTTATTTATTTATTTGAAATAGGCCTACAATTTAACTATAATTAAAACATTTTTTTTAATGTGCAAGAAAGAATTAATGAGAAAATAAAGGTACTCCTGAAGTGTATATTGTTGGCATAATTTATGAAAAGGATGCTGCCTTGGGGAGATGTACTTGATATGTATACAAGGGGTGCATGGTTGTGCTGTGGGGACATTGAAGATTGGGCAAGGGAATTGAATTACTCATAGTGATGGCCCATGGTTTTGGAGAATCTGCATCTGCATGCGTCAATAAAATAATGATGGCCAATTGTTTTGTTCTGAATTATGTACTAGTAATCATAATTCTTCTAGAAAATGACCAACCCCCTCGTTATGGGGGTTCTGGATCAGGTTCTGCCCACTTAATTGTAAGGAAAAATGTGTATTTTTAGGTAGCTCAGCTCAACTCAACTGGGTGACATAACTCTTCCATTTTTCAAAAAATACTACAAAGAATAAAATCTCTTCGTCTTCCTCAACATCACTCATAGGTAACAAAGGATTGTGGATATGGTTTAGTAAAAAATTTTCTTTTTAATAGCAACCCAGATTAGATTTGTACATCTCCACTTCCTCAAACATAAAAGTGTATTACACTTTTTATTACAAATCTGGGAAATCTAAGTTTCTTAGTAGATCTGGGTCTAGATTTTAGTTTCATTATGATGCATGTTTAGGTTATGGTGGAGCTGGAGGAATGATGGTGATGCAATTGATTTTGTGGTTCAGGGGGTGGTAATGAAATTGATTTTGTGGCTAGTGGGAGGAAGAAGATGAGTAGTCAAAATAAAAAATAAAAAATTGAATTGATGGTGGGTTTTGCTAGAGCAGGAAAACGATTAGGCTAATGGAAGGAAGAAGATGAATAGTGATTGTTGATATTGCTTGACTTTTTTAACTTTGTTAAAAATATTTTTAATTACCTTGTTTAATTATTTCAACAACATTATTAATTTTTTTCATAATATTTTTATTAATTTTAAATTAGCATATTTATTAATTTCAACTTTTTCTTAAATAATATTTTTTATTTTATTTTATTTTCCGTTATTCCGTCAAAAGTCAAATAATTTAATAGAATTGATAAAAAATTATAGTTTAACCTAAAAAATAGGTTGGATCATGAATATATAATTCTGAGTTGTGTTCAGTAGGAAAAAAAAATGATTTAACCCCTATATTTTTCGGATTCAAGAAGATGTAAGTTTAATTTTTGGTAAGTTCTAATTAATTGTGGAAATAGAATCTTCACACATATAACCTCGTCTCAGACAAGCCAAGACTTTATTTACCAATTAACCAACTTATCCAAAAATAAACTTCATGCTAACCACTTCCATATTTTCCACCCAATTTTCCGCCAATACTTATCCACAGACAATTATTGATATTATGGAGTAGCAATCAAATATAAGTACGTCACTAACAATTATAACGCCAAACAAAGTTTTTGTCAAAAAACAGATACTAAAAAGGAGAGGTGTAACTACTGTAATAGAGACAATTCTTATCCATACTCGCAAATGCTTTTGCATTGTCGTTCTAAACATAATACTCCTTCACTCTCAAATTTATTGTCAATTTTTATAATGTTAATAGTACCCTAACCCTACTCATCATCTTCAAACAACAGATGTTTGTTCATCCCATTTAAAGAATACGAGGTTAATTGATATTTTGGTCATTAGTGTCAATTTTTATTTTAGTTACAAACATATTATTATACTCAAAAAAATTATAAATTGGTCATTACTTAACATTTCGTCCAAAATAGTAAACGAAAATGCTGGGTAAACAAACAGTTAACATGTGTTAATTATATGACATGTGATGTGCATCGAGTTAATTGATTTTTTTTGTTATATTCTGGTTATTGAAGTACCAAAAATATTATAAAAATATCAATTGGGGTATCAAATTCACGTACATTTTCTTGTTTTTTTATTTTTATTTTTTTTTTAGGTTGTCCTCTAGCAGCCCAGTTAAGTTATTTTGCTGGACCGGACAGTTTATAGGCCGCGGCATATTCCTATAATTTTGATGCCATTCTTCCGCTTCTGTTTCACCTAATTATGAATCCAACTTTCCTTCTCTCTAGAAACAAGCTCCAGATATGAGGTCATACTATTACAACAAGTTATGAGGTTCTAAATTAAAATTTAGGAGATTATGTTTGTTTTCTAGATTGTTTAGTAATCAGGCCTCAACAGTAAATAATACTGATTCCGTTTGTCAATATATATATATATATATATATATATATATATATATATATATATATATATATATCTGAAATGAAAAAACGTTAATTTTTTTACACTATTTCAACTAACTGATATCCAGCCGTCAGAGATTAGAGTAAATGACTGAGATGAGTAATAAGTATAAGGATAATTACTAATTATCCTTATAATTTTTTATTATTTTATTTTAATGATTAATAAGTAGTATGTATAAGGATAATCAGTTATTAAGTCAAATATTTTTTATGTACCGCTAGTTATTCTAATGGCTACCAAAATATGGTCGTTTTTGACTGTCGTTAGTTAAAAAAGTATGGCCAACATAAAAGAATTTGGCTGGCCGTTAGAAGGAGTAGCGGCTGGGCCCTCATCTCAGCCATTCACTCTAATTTTGGACGCATGGATAAAACATTTCATATGGATCATTTCTCATATATATAGATATATATATATATATATATATATATATATATATATATATATATATATATTGTGAATCTTGTTCCAAATTCAATTGTCCGGTCAAAGACATACTCTATTAATTAGGATAAATCAACTTTTGGTACTTGTCTTTGAGATTACGACATTTACAATTTAGATTTCGGGTGAAAAAAAAGTTACAAACTTGTGATTCTACTCGAAAAATATAACACTGTTAAATATTAGGGACACGATTTTACAATTTGGTACGAAAGTGAAAAAAGTTACAACCCTGGTGATTGATCAAAAAAATATTACACCCCTGCTAAACAAAGAGGGTTTCATCTTTATTCTGTTTGAAAATTAGGATTCTCTTCTTTTGTCCTTCTTCTTCTCTCATTCTTCTTGTCTCGATTCTCCATTGATTATTTGGTCCTATATATTTATTAAAGGGTTTTCTAAAGTGTTTAATTGAAAGGATGAAATTTCAAATCTTTGGGGTGTAATCGTAAATGAAATCGGGAAAGAAGATTGTAGTTCATGCAATAAAAATGAATGGATTACACCAGAGTTCCCAAGTCGGTGCCACTCATGTGGAGCAATGATGCGAATGTGAGAGGTAAGGAAAGATGGAACAAAACATCGGGGATCTTCTTCGCGTCGACTTCGCTTCTCTCTCTGTATGTTTGTCTCTCCCGTTGGATCAATTTTAACGATTATTTAAAAATTGGAAAGTACAAGCACCAAATTTTAACATTTTTCGAGTACAATCATCAGTTTATAATTTTTTTTATTTCGGGTACCAAATTGTAAGTCGTGTCCCTAATGTTTAACGAAGTGTAACATTTTTCGAGTACAATCACCAGTTTGTAATTTTTTTTCACTTTTGATATTAAATTGTAAGTCGTGTCCCAGTACAGGTACCAAAAATTAATTTATCCCATATTAATTATGAACTAATCCTAAAGAAATTTAAACTAGCAATCTCTAATGTTTTTCACTAGCATCAGTTGAAATGAGATTCTTATTGTGGAATGTGGAACAGGGAGTGAGTATGATTTATGACATGCACATCTCGTTAAGGTCAGATGATCTTTCCCATCCTTGTGCAGTTGAATTGATTCTTAAATAAGCTTAATCTTGTTTTATGGGCAATTTTCTTAAGAGTCTAAGCTTAGTAGCAGTAGTATGTATGCATACAAACATTTTTTTGAAGTATTGGTAATTTTGTAAAATGAGTAAACAGTTCGGGCTCGATTCGTACTCGTTTGATTAAAAGTTCGATTCGAGCTCGACTCGAAATATAAATAAGTTAAATATGAACACATTTTAAAGTTCGATAAATTACCCGAACCTCCTCAAATTATAATTTTCTATTGATACTCGGATCGTATTCGTTCGAAAAGTTTAAACTGTTCGGACTCGATTTGGAAGCGTGTTTTACTCGGTAGCTAAATGAGCCTCAATCAAATCTTATTTTACACTCGATAAATTTTATAAATCAAATCTGAGTAACTCAATACTCGAATCGACTCAGTTCGTTTACACCCTTAAGTATTGGTACATTATTATATATGAAAACAAGTTGATGCAAAAAAACATGCACAATGTATAGATCTGGTAAAGAGACATTTTTTGAGGTATTGGTACATTATTATATATGAAAGCAAGTTAATGCAAAAAACATGCACAATATATAGATCTGATAAAGAGAATGTAATTATCATATTAACTAACGAACAAGCTCCTCTTCTTTTTTGACAGCTTCTTCCAACTCTCGGAGGCCTCCAACCTTCTGTTCAATCTCCTCAATTAGCTCTTCTCTCCACAACTCTGCTCTACCAGATTCTTCAATATCCTCTTGCTACATCAACCAACATACATACCACTCACAACCCTTTATGTATTTATTTATCATGTCATATTTGATGATTTTGTAATCAAAGATGGATTGATGAAACTAAAAAGAACAACTAATTTATTACCTTCTCATACACCCAATGCCCTGTTCCATCACCTCCATCTTCTCTATACTGCTCTGAATCATAGTATGGATCCTAAACCATTTTCATTGTTTATAGGAATCAAAAACTAATATCAAATTTGGGTATGTTAATTATTAGCAAGAGGGAATGAATGATTGAGGAATGCTCACTTTTGTGGCACCAAAGAAACAGCAACCCCAGCATGTGAACATGATGTAAAAAGTATCTACAATCAAACAATAAGAGGAACTGCACTATCACAACCGACCCTTTCTTTTTCTTTCTTTTTTTGTTTATCAAACATTAACAGTAAAGACATGTAATTTAGATACACAAAAGATTAATTAAGGTAGTGAATGATGATCATGTAATTAAATAATACTCACAAACATTCTTCATGGCTGCATCAGTGAGGTGCCAAATAGATTTGTGGGTTATGAGGTCTCTTTGGCCTTCCATGTGCTCAACTAGAACTGCCATCAATGTCAAATCTGGCAAAGCTTTCATTCTGTGTAAAAGAGCTCTCTTGCTCTTGCTGTTGCTGCCACCTTCACTACTCTATTGCATATATTATATTCCAATACCCGAACACATCAATTACCATTTTCTTTTTCCAATCTATATATTTGGTAAACATGATCAATTGATTGTACATGTATAGGCTACTCACCTGATGGTTAAATCTAGAACTGGAGCAGTACTGCCTAAGCTGCAGAAGCAACCAAGAAAAGTTCAATTTTAACTTCAAGAATTAATCCATCCACTTTTAAGAAAAACAACTAAATATTATCAAAGGAAGAGTACTCGTATATATACTTACTGATTTTGGGGAAAAGGGGTTTAAGTCCAGTTTTGTTGTTTGGAGAGGACAAGTGTGGATAACACTAGTACTGAAGCTCATGATAGCTTCAGCCATATGTACGTACGTGTATATATCTAATGAATTAGTATGCAGTTGTAAGAAAAAATAATACTCTGAATCCCTGTTTTGCTTTCTGCTGTTTACACGGAGAGAGAGAGAGAGAGACAGAGGATAAGATGACAATTTATATCCACCCCTCCATTATTCCATTACATGCACATACAAAAATATAACCTATTGAATCAAGTAATCTACCAAAACACTTGATCGTGAGATTAATATCCAAAATGGTTTGCCTCATTAAAAAGAGACCTTCTGCAGGACCGGATTATTGGATATGATTATTGGATATTTTCAATTTTTTTTTGTTTTTTTTGTGACTTCTAAAAAAATGTATAATATTTATTTCAACTGAAATTTTTACAGGATACAGTGTTTTAGGTGTAATTTGGATACATAATCAAAAACATGATTGTACATACTGTACCACCATGTTTTGTATATGTATTCAAATTACACCTAAAAACACTCTATTTTATAAATTTAAATAAATATTATATATTTTTTTTATGTAACAAAAAAAATGCAAAAATAAAATAAAATAAATACTGGGACCGGCCCAATGGACCTGTCCTCCATTAAAAAAGAAAAATTTTGCCCAACAAAAATACTTTTTTAATAATTTGTCATAATCTTTACACCGCTCAATTAGTATTCTTTTCTTTTTCCTTGCAACCAACAAATTTTTAAAGGTCTTTTTGGACTTGTTTTAGTATTTCTGCTTTGGGTTGAACTAAAATTAACAAACAATAATTTCCTTTTTTCCCCAAGTATGACAAATAATAAGTCAAGCTTATCAAATTTATTATCAATCTTTTTAGTCCAAATGAGTTTCACTGCATATACAAATAAATGCCTTTCAAGTGGGACTAAAATTTTGTATTTTCTTCTTTTGCAAACGAGAATTTATTTCTTATGTTGAGTTTTTTCTGTGTAAAACTCATTTAGATTTTTTTAAGAATAAATTTAGATATTATTATTATTATTATTATTATTATTGTTGTTGTTATTATTATTATTTATTACTTATTATCTTAATATTAGCTTGTACAATCATATCTTGATTATAAGGATAAAAGGAGTGCAATCATATTTGCAATCAAAGTATTCACATTTAAAAATAATAATTAAATCTAATGAGAGTGGCAAATGTTTTTATTATAAATCTGAATTTGGTAGTAATGTTTTAACTAAAATGGTATTTTTCTTCACCAATCTCATTATATTGAGAAATTTTTTAAAAAACATAAATACTTTGATGGCAAACCTGCTTTCACTCCTTTTGATCCTTATAATTCGTTGCATCCTACTCAAAATGATTTTGATGGGGTAAATCAAAAAGAATATGCTTGTATTATTGGTCGTTTTAGATATGTCACTAATTGTATAAGACCCGATATTGCATATGCAGTAGGTATGCTTCTAAATGTGTTTAATTGAATATCTTAAAATTTGTGCCACATATATGGTTTTGAACCACAGTCAAAGAGGAACGAAGGGAGTTTATCATTATCTTGTCACTTCACCCCTTGTGGTCATTCTCTGTGTTTCTTATAACTTGTTAGATGCAATAGACTTGATGAAGAGATGACCCCTCTGAACAGAAAATACCAATTCTTAAGGCACCTTAAAACAATAACTTATATTGAAAATGAGTTTTTTTTTTTTTTTTTTTATCAACCTAGCTCCCAATTTTTGAATCCTTTTAAGTTCCAGAGAATAGCTGTTTGTCCTTCAGATTAGAATAAAAATATAATATGCATATAACTGTTTAGACATCATGAATACAACTCCTGATATTCGAGTTGGTAAAACTTAACTTAACAATTCGTATATAAATTTTTCATCCGTCATGTAGAATAATTTATTATTATTGAGTTTTAGAAGACATGAATTCGAATATAACCTTACCTTGGTTATTTCCAGGTTGTCCTAGCAGCTCAGTTATTTTGCTGGACAGGACAGTTTATAGGCCATGGCGTATTTGAGGTGATTATTCCTGTAATTTCGATGCCATTCTTGCACCTTTTTTTATCAGGTTATGGATCTAACTTGTTTTCTCTAGAAACGAGCTCCAGCTCTTTTGAACAACTTAACTCGAGCTTTCCTTATGGCACCTTTCTTCCTACTGCTTGAGGTAAATTTTACCGATTCTCTTGTACATTCTAGAAATTGTTCTCTTTATTTGAAGAATAAATTTGGTATATTGGTTCCATGCAGACGCTAATGTTATTTCACTAAGAGCCGTATCCTGGGATCGTTAAAGCAAGGATAGAAGCTGAAATCAAAGAATGGCAAGACAAGAAGTTGAAGAAAATATCTCAAGTTGAGCCGAGCACATTGACCAAGTGTACGAGTATCTCTTAGGTCTGCTTCTGATAAATTTGATCATGTTTGGTTCATCCCATATGTTGTTTTCTCTCGACCCATGTAATATCTAAGTTGACATTTCTAGACTGCTTAACCGGACCTCACATATATAAATTGTGAATCGTTCTATTTTCCTTTTTGAATGTGCACAGTAAAGCTAATAAAGAATCTGAATTGATGTATACAAACAAGGGATTTCTTAATCGAATTTGCAGTATTTGTTAATCGTATAATGAGCTTTTAGTTGGTTCATTCTAGTGTTGCTAATGAAATGCCAGATTCTTTTCTTTGGATTGTGCCTCAGAAGTCTTGGCATTGCATTCTTCTACTGGACTGTGTTCGAATCACTTGGCAGAATATATTTGCTATTATGCAATGATTTCAATTCCAAATGTGCCTACGCATTTCCCATTGTCTAAACTGGTATTAAGCACACCTAGAGGGCGGGTGAATAGGTGTAAATACTTAGAAGTGATCCACAGTGGCCAATTTTCAAAGTTTACTATAGCAGGCTATAATCGGACGGTCTAACCCTGTCCGTATTAGTTATATTCTTTGTTTGTTATAAACAGACAGCTAATACCTGTCCGTATTAGTGTAAAATTTTTCGACGTAAACAAAATACGCAGAATATAGAAGCTAAAAACAGAAGCAAAACAACAGTAAATCACACCGAGATTTTTTACGTGGTTCGGCCCCTATCCTCTAGTCTAGTAGCCTAATCCACGTCCAATCCCAACTAGGATTAGAGACTCACTTTATTAAAATAATATTCAGTAATTACAAAGACAATAAAACTCCCTGTTACAACATCTCTCACCTCTGCCCCCTTTGCACCTCTGCAACACTTCTCACCTCTGAGACTTTGATACCTTCGTTGTACAGACCCAAGCCAACCTAGACTTGTACTATGTTTACAATAGATATAAATAAGGAATACAAGAACACTGTAAACCAAGACTAAAATAGTGATATGATGCTTTGTATCTTGGATAACTTGAAGAGTATCTGTTCAGTAGTCTTGTTTTTTCATGAAGCCAAGTAAACAGAATATATAAAGAAGAGAGCAACGGCTATTTCACGCAACGTACCAATTCTTCCAGCAACGGCTATTTTACTTGTTAGTAGGAGATGAATAACAGCCTCAGTAGATAAGAGAAATAGTCAAATAAAATATAAAGACTAGCTGAAAGAGTCCTATTGACTGATAACATGTTTTCTTCAAAATAGCTTGAATAAGAGTCCTTAAATATACCAATTCCTAAAAAGATCTTTAAGACACGTAAATTGGTAAATCAATATATATATATATATATATATATATATATATATATATATATATATATATATATATATAAGATAACATATATATCTATATTTGAAGAATATAACCCAAACAAATAAATATGGGAAACTTAAGGAATTTTAAACAGATTAGATATAAATTCCAGCTTGCACATACCTGTTATAAATCCAATACCTGATTTTCAATGTCTTTAAAAATACTCCAATTCACATTAGAATTAGTCTTCATACCAAAACAGGTTTAGTTAATCATATAAATATTATATTCCAAAAACTTTGAAACACTTGACCAACCTGCAATATACTTTCATGCAATAACCCATGCAAACTAATATATATTATATAATTAATATGCATAAAAATATTTGATTAACATGACTTAATTAAATTATAAACCAATATAAATTCATTTTAGCCCATACAAACATTATTATCATTAAAACCACAAAGTATAAATACTAACATTGCCGGGCATTGGTTTCTGGACTCCCCTATCCCTCATCGATTTTCTCTCTTTCATCACATCTTTCCACTGCCCTGCACTTGCATACATGTTTGCAAGGAGCAAATAATCACTGCTGTGATCTGGTTCCAACTCCAACAGATGCCTTCTCACCTCTTCTCCTAGTTCAACGTTGCCATGGACCCGACAAGCAGCCAACAAAGTCCTCCATACAATGGCATTGCATTTCATTGGCATGTTTCTTACTAATTGGTAAGCTTCCACAACAAAACCAGCTCGACCCAGAATATCTACCAGGCATCCATAGTGTTTTATAGTAGGTTGGATATGATATTCTTTTTGCATCCAATCAAAATATTGTCTTCCTTCTTCAACCATTCCTCCATGGCTACATGCACATAAAACTCCCAAGAAAGTAACATCATTCGGCGACTCAATCTTTTCGTCTAGCATTCTTGAGAAGAGTTCCAGTGCCGCGCTTGCATGGCCATGTGTTGCCAACCCTAGTATCATCGTATTCCATGTCACTAAATTCCTCTTGTGCATCTTACTGAATATCTTGTGTCCTTCTTCAATTGCTCCGCATTTAGAATACATGTCAATCAGTGAATTTGAAACTGAAACCATGCTGTCCATGCCGGTGTTGTCAATACAGGAATGCACCCACCTTCCAAAATCTAAAGCACCCAATGCAGAACATGCCGAGAGGATCACAACCAATGTGGCGTCATCAGGTTCTATTCCGCGTCGGCCCATCCGCAAAAACAACTCAATCGCCTCTTTGTGATTTCCACAATTAACATGACAATCAATGATGGTATTCCAAGCTACCAAGTCCGGCCTGGGTATTTCTTCAAACAGTTGGTATGCAGTGTCGATGTCCTTCAACATACCATACATATGAATCAGAGTGTTTCTGACGAAGACATGATCCTCTAGGCCATGCTTCAGAGTATTACCATGTATCTGCTTTCCCAATAAAACTGATCTGAGTTGGCCACTAACTTTGAGCAAGAAAGAGAATGTGAAGTTATCAGCTAATTCTCCCTTTTCTTGCATTTTCTTGAAGTAGTCAAAAACTTTTTCCACTTGCATTGTCCTGCCAAACCCTCTAATCATTGCGTTCCAAAGAAACCCATCTGGCTTCTCGATATTGTCAAAAACCGAGGTAGCGTAATCCATTGAACCGCGCCCCGATACCGCGCAAAACAAGACGATCTTGCCCACAAGATAGAGGCTCTGATCCAAGCCACTTCGAATGATTTGAGAGTGGATTTGCTCTACCTCTCTGATGGAAAAACATTGCTTGAAAACAGAAAGAAGGGTTTGCTCTTTTTTCAAGCTGTTATTGTCACTTTGGTTTGTTGTCTTAGTGGGTACTTGTGAAGAAAAGAAAGATTGTGAGAAAGGTAATGGAAGGAGGGAAAATTTTCTTTTGATTAGGGGAGAGAGTGGAATATGTGGTCTTCGGCAATTGAGGTTGGCCATACTAACAACTTATTAGGTTACAACTTTCTAGAGCTGTATGTATATCTAATAATGTAGATATATGGTGGAAGTGGTTATGATGAAGTTTATTTTTGGTAAGTTGGTCTATTAATCAATAGAATATTGATACGCAGGCGAGACTCACATTATATGTGTCAATATTTTATTAGTCAATTGACCAACTTATTAAAAAATAAATTTCATACTAACTGGATCCATATATGGTCAAGAAAGTGTCCAATTTTCTATGCTTACATACTGGTGTTTAGGGTGCAACTGTCGACCCCGTACACGATTTTGAAATTATTTACAGTTTATTAATATCAATAGACTTTTAACATCTTTTATATTTTCATTGCCTTAACATCTTTTATATTTTCATTGCCTTTTTTGATTACTATTATAAAAAACAAAGTGGTTACCTTGTCTAAGAAATAAATAGTAAGAATCATTTTTGTTAGTTCCCATTAGGCACAATAGATCTAGAAAGGGGGGGTGAATAGATCCTTAGAATTTCAAATTCTTTTCTCGTTTATTTTGCATTGCTCATGAATTATCATATGACAAATATAAGAATCTTTTCGAGCACAACGAAATAAGTAAAAGATCCCCTTCATTGATATATTCATAATCATCCATACATTGTTCGTAGAGTTAGTTCAGTAGTAAGCAATTAAAACATACATAGCAGTTATAGCAGTTAATGTACATAATGTAAATGACATAAAGTAAATGACATAAGAGGTTTTAAGTGGTTCAGAGACTTAAGCTCCTAATCCACTATTCTGCTTTCAACTAGTAGGATTTCCACAAAGGAAGGGTAGCACCCTGAATCACTGAGATTCCTTCAAGGCCGCCAGACATTTTGGGACTTGGATTCACTAAGAACTGCTCAAGGCCGTGACCTTGGAACTTTCTAGTTCACTAGAACTCTTCAAGCCCAAACCATTGGGATCTTCATTTAGTCCCTCTGGACAAGGACCCCTCAGGCCATGGCTTCTTGTTGTTGTAGTTGTTGTTGTTGTTGGTGTTGAGCTGCTA
Source organism: Panax quinquefolius (assembly GCA_020205615.1). Classification (NCBI taxonomy): domain Eukaryota; kingdom Viridiplantae; phylum Streptophyta; class Magnoliopsida; order Apiales; family Araliaceae; genus Panax; species Panax quinquefolius. Next base: position 13,607,391 of record CM035156.1, read on the forward strand.
AGATGTCTTTAAGCTCTGAGCATCTTTTGCTCTTAGCAGCTTGGTGTGGTCCTCTTTGCGTTCAGCTTCGAGTCTGGACCACATCTTCCTTGGTGCAGCTGATCTATTCTCTTTTCAGCTCATCTTCATCTGATGTCAGCTGTACACCATCACCATATGGAGTTACTAAGCCCCTGAGCTTTTGGTAGTTCTTCTGGCACTTAGTAATCCCTGAACCCTTCTTGAATGTTTTCCAGACATGGTTTTGCACTTGTTCAGTTTCAGCTTTAGGTTCATGGTGACTTGTTGAGTGGCTCTCTTGTTCTTCTTTGTACTCAGCCACTTTCCTGAATGCTATTTTGTTGGCCTTCTCAGCTCTCAGCTTGGCTGCCATTTTCAGTGGCATTCTCATCTTTGTTGAGTGAAGTTTTGATCTGATTGAGTTCTTCTTCAAAGCTTCTTCACTTCCACCTTGGTAGTCTCACTGTCATTGAGACTTATTCTGTTGATCTTTGGTGGAACTCGTAGAGTCAACTATAGCATTTACCAACTCAACGATTCTGCAACTTCACAATCATCAACACCTTTGATCTTTGAGCTTCTGTTGATTTATACTGCTTTCCAATCTTCCCGTTGGAAAGTAGCCGTTGGAAGCTATTTAAATGACTTCATAGATCTCGAGATATTTGGTGCAGACTACAGATGTGACATGACATCTTTTTCTGACTTTCTGACACTGCAGTCTACTGTTTCACCAACCCTGTCAGATATGTCACTTTAATGTCTTGGGCAGGTCGAAGACTTTATTTCCTCCTTCTGATTTCTTGATCAGAGGTTGTCCTTTTTGCATCAATGCTCTCATTAAGCTCTTGTCCGAATATTACCCTTCAGATTGAACCGTTGCCAATGCTTCAGTCTTTAGCTATTCGAACTCTACGATTCTGATGCATGTCTTCTTGGTCTTGATCATAGTGTCTTGTTGACTTGCTTTTTGATGTGTAGTATTAACACTACGATCTTGAGGAGTATTCATTAGATCTCTAATGTGGAACACCTATTCCTTTTCTTGTGCAGTGCTTCTATACTTCTGTTTGCCTCGATGTTCTCAGATACTGATGACTTGATTATTTGTTATGGTCCCTTCTGAATAGCAAGACATCTCAAATTTTTAGCATTTCTCAGTTTGCTTTCTCCTTGTGATCTCCCGTTCACTTATCATCAATGGACTGACCCATGCTTAATCACTTTAGCCTTGTTATTCACAGGCTGACCAGTATCTTTGTGTATACTCCATCAGTTTCTTCTTTGTATGGCAAACACTACGATCTTGGTTACTTTTAAGATCGTTGTCATCTTTCTTCTTGACAGCTACTGCACTTGCTGACTTTCCTTAGTCAATTACAGAAGTCTTCCTCTAACTTCTTGTGGAAGACTTCATCTCAAATGGCTTTATAACTCAATCTTGATACTGATTGGGTTGGTGCTTAGATCTTCTGCTAGCTTGCATGCCATTCGTTGAGAGCTCTCTGGTTTACTTCAGGTGGGACGTATCTATGCAGTGTCAACCAGAGGCTTCATTTCTATGGATATTCTGGGAGTGCTCAGTTATTGAGAATCGTGTTTGCTCTACGATTCTTCCTTGGCATTGTGAGCACATCTATTGATGTCTTAGTTCTGCACTCTGTGATTCAACATTGGCTGTACAGACACTACGACTCTGAGATCAGATCTTGATATTCTACAATCTCTGTTGTTGTGTTTGTTGTCTTCATCTGATCTTGCTCGACTACGATCTCTGCCTCTGGTATGATTAGTAGACTCTACGACTCTGAGTGTAGTCTATGATTCTTGACTTGGCTTTGGCGGATACTCGGTCAATTCATAAAGTGGCGAGTTGTCTCTCACGATTACGAACACGACTTCCTCACAGACTACCTTGAGGAAGTTATTCTCTACGACATTCACGATCCTTCTTCGTCTCTCCTGGAAGTCTACGAACTCCGAGATCTACTATCTTTGTAGACTATGATTCTGCCTTGATAGCTCTCGAGTTTTCCTTGACTCTCCTAATAGACTACGATTTTTGGTGCAGTGCTCGACGATCAGACAAACCTATCTATTACATCATAAAATCAACCTAACATGCTTGATCTTTCTATTTTTATAGTCCTTGTACATCATTTCTTTTTAAGGACTTTACAAAGCTGTTTTGCTTATGTAGGATCAACCTAACACATTTGATCAATTCATTCTAATTCCTTGTACATATGTTTCTATTATCTATCAAGGGACTATAAAACTTTTCTTAATGCAAGCATACTTGCATATTCATTCATATATATATCATAATCAAATCATATATAAATAGAAATATCATTCACATGTTTATTCCTGAAAATCTCCCCTATTTGATTATGACAAAAATAATAAGTGCATATGCATGTTATGAATGAATCTTATATACAGTGAGCAGTTGTTTTTCTAAAACAGATAATCATGAATGTCATTTATAATGATGTGGAATTTTAATACACTGACATTTTACATCCTGGATCCAGAACATTCCTAACTAGTTAGAGATGTACCTCTTTGGCTCCATGTATGCTTCCAGGATGTCTGTTGATGTGCTAATCATCTGTTTAATCTTCTTGAATCTGATCACCTTGGGATGTTGATTATATTTCCTTTGTTTGTTCCCTCTCAGATGTATGCTCCTCTTCTTCTTCTTTTTCTGACTCCCCCTCAGCCTTTGCAAATGCAGGTTCATCATCCTTTGTCTCCCCCTCAGATGATGACCCAGCTTCTTCTTCTACTATCTTCTTCTTTGTATTCTTTGTATCTTCGTGCATCTGTTTCCTTCTGTTTTGCTTGCCCTTTCTTGAATACCTCTTATTTTGCCTCTTTCTATGCTTGCTTGCCCTTTCTTGAATATCTCTTATTCTGCCTCTTTCTATGCCTCTTTTTCTCCCCCTTTTTGTCATTAGTCATTTGTGAAAGTTGCGCCATGTTGGTCATAAGCTGCTCCATTAGGTAAGAGGAGTTACCAACTTCAATCTTGAGTTCTTGTTGACCTAACTCAAGTTGCATAGAGAAAGACTGATTCAGGTTGTCAATCTTATTAGAGAGGGCTTATAGTTGTTCTTCATTTGTCTTTTGTGCTCGCAGAGCCTCAGCCTTTTGATCATGTATGACCTTCAGATAGATGTGATCTCTCTCTTTGATTTTGAGAGAGATATCAGCTATAGTAGCTTGAAGTCTGTTTTGAACAAAATTATCTGCTGTTGTTGTCAGCCTTTCAGACTCTTCTGTGATTTGAACCATCTTCTCAATCAGCTCATCAGAATTTTTCATTAGCTCCTTCTCCATGGGTGGTTGATCATCTGCTTGGGCAGCCTCTTGTTGAGCACCAGATTGAACTCTACGATTTGCATCCTTGGACAGATTTTCGAAGGTGTTGAAAATCTGAAAGATTGTTGAGTGCCAATTGTTGTTGGAGAATGACTGCATGTTAGACATTTGTACATGAGCAGAGGGAAGCTCTTCAAACTAATTTTGATCATTTTCAGTGATAGAGGGAAAGGACTCTATGATTGTGTCCTTGCTCATGATCCTTCTTCCGTCAGAGCCCACTCTATGATCGTAGGGAATATAATAGTTGCCAACATGTCTGTAGACTTTGTAGTGAGGCTGGTCTTTGATCATTATTATAGCAAAACTCTTTACACTTGGGAAGTTTTGTGACACTAGTTCTAGATTTGGAAATTGAGTGTTGCACCAGCTGAAGTAACTCTCATCTTTCTCACTATGTTCTTTTAGCCGAGGCATCCATGGATAGAACCACCTCATTAGAAGGTTTTCAGAGTTGTATAATATAGTTGTGCAATCTAACTCCATAATTTTTCAGTTATGGAGCACTTCATCTGTAGTCATCCTTACAACTCGAAGTTGTTCATTTCCTTGACTTATCCATCTTGTTGGTGGTTCTGCTGGTGGCTCATCAAAGACTTCCACTATAATTCTTCTGGTGATTCTGGCTGGAGAGAGAACAGGATAATATTCTGGTTCCTCTGATTCCTGAAGTGCAGAATCAGACTCTTTCCTTATTTCCTCCCTTTTTGATCCAGAATCTTGCTGACTTCCTTCATCAGATTCTTCAATAGATTCTTCTTGCTGAACTTTATTTTCAGAATCCTCTTCAGCGATATCTTCTTCGGAATCGTTTCCTTCAAAGTTGGTCCTATCTTTAGCATTCTCTTCCCTTAATGCGGATTCACCGTCACTTAGTTCAACGATTTCAGTAGTTTTATCACTTCTATTCTTTGAGGCAAATTGAGCTATCAATTTGTGACTCCTCCTTCTTCTTGGTGATTTAGTTATAGGTGAATCAGATATTTCTTCTTCTTCAGACTCTGAGATCTTTGAGTCAGCATACAAACTTTCTTGATTTTCATCATTGGTGAGGGCATTTCTTTCTTTGTTAGAGTCAGCATCATTTGATCCATCATGAGAGCTTGTTGGAGCATTTGCATCTGAACATTCAGATGGGTCATTTTGCAGCTTTTCTTCAACTTCAAAGTGACTACTCTGAGAGTTGGCCATAGGGCTTACATATTCTTCTTTATCAGCTGAGTTTACATCTTCTTTTATGGGTCTAGTTTCACCTTCGTCATTAGATCCATTCTCAAGGGACTCAGTCTTGAGATTATCAGTTTCCTTCTCTTCCTTTGACTCTACGTCCTCTTCTTTGTCAGATATGCTTCCTTGGGGAACTGGAACTTGTCTGTTTACCATTTTAGCTTTCTTTTTGAATGGCTCTTGAAGCAGCCTGTTGCTTCTTCGCTTTGTGGTTCCAGCAGTCAAGACTTTTTCTTCTTCATCCTTGTTTTTGGTGGAGAGACTTCTTGGTGGGGACTTGGTTTTCTTCACACCTTTAGATTTCCTTCTGACTGGTGTGATTTCTTGTAAGACCCCAATTTTTTGAATAAAGATGAATTTTCTATAATTATCATTTTTTGAATATTATGGAATGAATTTAATATAATGTTATAGTTGTGGGTAATATTTACAAATTTTACAAAGTATGCAAGTTGTCATATTATATTCAATTGGTCGGGAAATATACTTTTTGGGGAATATCCGTACGACGGTACAATCATTGGTGGATCCCACAACAAAATTATTGTCGGATTGAGAAAACGACAAAAATATTCTATTGAAAATAACGACGGAAGTTTTACCGTTAATACTGTTGAACTACTCGGTAGTAAAGTAAAAGAATGATGTCTGGCGTGGTTGCGTAAGTAAGACTTGCGGTATTGATTATTGATGCTTATGTGATAAGTCACTCAGTTTTGTTTTATTAGTATTATTAACGTAATAAAATAGAAAAGCTTTTTATATAAAACAGAATACTTTTATAAAGTTATTCGTTTTATTAGATTATAAAAAGAATATATTATATTTTATTTAAAAGATTTTACTTTAATTATGGACCGTCCGATGACCGTTCGATTAAAGTAAATCAATCTGGACCGTTCATGAATTAGTTACTATGCAGTCCATTCTTCTATAAATAGAAGCTCATTCCTTCATTATTTTCTTACGAATTCATTGAAACTCTAGAGAGAGAAATTATAGAGAGAAAGAAGAAGAGTATTCTGCTACTTCACTACTTCGATATCAAGTTTCTTTTACGGTAAGGGGTATTATTTCTTTTGTATTCATGAAGAGAACTTCCGTTATTCCATTCTTTATTATTCTGTTGGAATAACTTTTGATACGCCAAGCTACCCTATACTTGGTGAAATTCTTCGTTATTCCATTCTTTATTATTACATTTGGAATATCCTCGCTCATGCGTTTTCTTGGGACCGGTAAAATCTTTATTATTCGTTGGAATAAACGTCTGGCGCTGAAGCACCGCATGCATGGTGATTTCATTGTTATTCCATTCTTTATTATTCTTTGGAATATCATCATGCGTTTTCGTACAGAACACGGTTTCGTCTTTTATTATTACATTGGAATAACTTGTCTACGCGACGCATCGCGTACGGTGATTTCGTTGTTATTCCATTCTTTATTATTCGTTGGAATATCTTGTTGCATGCGTTTTGTGGGACCTAGTTCCGTCTTTATTATTACATTGGAATAAACCTACATGTGACGTACGCATGCATGCATGGTGATTTTCATTGTTATTTCATTCTTTATTATTCTCATTGGAATATCCACGCTACATGCGTTTTGCGCGGACTTTGGTTCCGTTATTTATTATTCTATTGGAATAACCATCATGCCAAGTACTGCATGCATGGTGATTTCTTCGTTATTCCATTCTTTATTATTACATTGGAATAACGCCTACATGTGGTTTACCACGTACGCATGGTGAATGATCCTTTGTATTCATTCCTTATTAAATTGTAGAAATGATCATACAAGTGGATTACCGTATTGATTTGATGGACGAAAATCCATTCATAGCTTCATATATTCTTTATCAGTACTTTCATTGGTTAAAGTTTTGACTTTATACTCCATGAAATTAGTGGAATATCCTTGATATTTGCACTTCATCCAGTATCTTTTCATGGAAATATTCTTCTGAGCATTCTTGAATTTTACTCTACAAAGAAGTATCATGTTGACTATTTGGACGTTATTGGTTCCTGGACAAATTAATTCGTGAACTTGTTTTATTGAATTCTTATATCATTATCATCATCTTCATGCTTAGATTGTGATTAAAGTCATCTTTGGCTTACGTGCATAGATGGACTTGGTATAATTGTGACCAGGGATTACTCGGTATAGTCATGACCGTAATGTGACGAATGATGTGGTAAAAGTCCTCATTGGCCTGTAGTTCATTGATGGACAGTTGTTGGTGTGATTATGACCAGGGATTATTCGGTATAGTCATGACCATTGATGATTACGTGAATATCCTTGACTGTGATGTAGGGATAATTCGATTTTATTTATTAAGCTGAGTCTCAACAATAAAAATGGATGAAAATATTTTAAATCATAGAAGATAGTAGATTTTATTCTCTACTTGACTCTTCTATTGGATTGCTTGTTCCGCTGAAGTTAAACTTGATGTCTATTGTATTTTATTTGTTTAACATTGTTGAAGACTAATGATAATTTATTCTGCATTATCTTAGTCATAATATTTCTTACTGGGCTAGTTGAGCTCACCCTTTCTTTCACTCTTCTTCGTGAAATGAGAATATAGTTGGGATTTAGTCAGGGGAAGCGGAGTGATGGACCGAGATGATAGTATTAGTAGTCCTCACTATTACATTAAATAAGCGTGACAATAAATGTAATGAGGACTCCATTGAGAGTGGATATTGTCTGTAAGGCAATATTATTGTTTAAACTCTCACCTATGTTTTTGTCGTATTTTACATTTATCGTCAGATAATTAAGTTGTATTTGAATTTATGTACCATGTATCTGGCGACTCAAGATGGGTGATGTATACCTATTTTTAAGGGCATTACAGTTGGTACCAAAGCTTAGGGATATGATCACTGGCTGAGATGTGAGGCAAGAACTAGGAGGGGAGAGACAGGGCAATTCATTCGCTTGTATGACCTACCTAAGTTTATTTGGTATTTAATTGGTTGGTCAGAGTATAGGGATAGTATGTGATATGTTAATTAATCCTTGTTTTGTGGCAGTGTTTGAAAATGGCATCCGAAAATGTTGAGAACATCAATGGAGCACAGGAGACCATTGAGTCTCCACAGATCAATAATCAGGACAATATGCAACAGGATGGCCATAATCCTCCTGTAAAAACAACAACGATCGATCAATCGACAACGATTTGTGACGTTTAGAGCTTTTAGAATTCATGCAACATCGGTGTAAGGCGCGCCCTCGTCCAAAATGCGGTGGAAACACCGATAACTCTTGACGGCCACCGCTAAGCGATTCAAGGAGCTGGGACCACGAGGAGTTTTTGGAGAGCCAAAACCACTTAAGGCGGAGACATGGATAAAGCAGATCAACAAGATATTTGATGTCTTGGGATGCTCCGAGGAGCAAAAGGTTCCCTTTGCCACCTTCATGTTGCGTGCCGAGGCAGATTACTGGTGGGAATCTGTAAAGTGTACTCAACCTGCCACACTGAAGATGTCTTGGGAGAAGTTCCAAGAGCTGTTCAATGACAAGTACTTTCCTGAAATTATTCATCACATGAAGGAGGTATAGTTCATCAAGCTTGAGCAAAACAATATGACCATGGCGCAGTACTAAGCTAAGTTTGCTGAGTTGTCTCGGTTTGCATCCCATTTGATTGATAATGAGGAGAGAATGACACGGATGTTTCTACGAGGTTTGAAACCCGAGATACGTCAATACCTTATCTCTCATAAACTGTGTTTGTATTCGGATGGTGTGAATAGGGCTCAGTTATTGGAACGCGATAATGAGTCAACCCAACCAAGAGAGAGCAGCCGACATGTCGATAATACTAGTGGTAGTAGTCATTGAAGCGGTGACAACAAACGTGGAGGAATCAACATGCGAAATGATAACCACTTCGGTGGTAATCATGGCCAAGACAATAGGAGTGGAAAGTTCAAGAAGGAAAGTTCAAAGAAAGATGGAAAGACGGCGTCGATTCAAAGACCACCGTTAAGGAAGGAGAAACGACCGCCTCGGTCAGATGTTACAAATGTGGAGGGGAAGGACACATAAGTCCAAACTGCACGATGCAGTACAAAGCATGTTATAATTGTGGGAAAGAAGGCCACCTAGCCCGATTTTATCGTGCACCAAAGTCAAGTCCAGCTGGGATGGAGGCATCAAAGGGGGTCCCAGACAAGACCAAACCGGTAGTTCAAGGGAGAGCGTTTGTCGTAACCTCTCAAAAAGCAAGGAATCCGAACGAGGTGATCACGGGTAAGCTAAACATAAACTCTAGTGAAGTTTATACTTTATTTGATAATCGGGTTCTACCCACTCTTTCATTTCTCCTACTTGCGCCAACGCTTAAATTTGACTCGGAGAAATTAGACTTTGACTTATCTCATTGAAACTCCGTTGAGAGAAACCTTCATTACATCCACGGTTTATAAGTCTTGTTTGATTCAAATTTGTAACCGCACGTTACCTGTCGATCTTATTTCTTTGAAAATACTTGCATTTGATGTGATTCTAGGGATTGATTGGTTAACTACTCATCATGCAAAAATTGATTATTTTCGTAAGGTTGTTAGCTTTCATATTCCTAACCAACCTATTATGCGAATTCAAGGAATCAAACCATTAAAATCAATCACTCGTCATCTCAAGCCATAAAGCTATTCATTTATTGAAAACGGATGTCAAGCTTTTCTTAGCTCATATCACGATCTAAACAAAAATACGCCGCTTTTGAATGATATTTCTATTGTTATTGAATTTCTAACGTATTCCTCAAGAACTTCCGGCCTACCCCAGAAGCGTGAAATTGAATTTTGTATCGACCTTGAACCCGATACAAAATCCATTTCAAAGCCCCATATCGAATGGCTCTATTGAACTTTAGGAGTTAAAAACCCAACTCTGTGAATTGTTAGACATCGGTTTCATTGGCCCCAAGACGCTCTCCTGGGGTGCTCCTATTCTATTCATGAAGAAGAAAGATGGGAGTATGCGACTTTGTATTGATTATCGAGAGTTGAATCATGTCACCATTAAAAATAAGTACCCATTGTCACGGATTGATGACCTGTTTGACCAGTTTCAAGGCGCCAAATTCTTTTTAAAGATTGATCTTCGTTCCGAATATCACCAATTGAAGATTAGAACCGATGACATTCCAAAGGCAGCTTTCAAAACTCGGTACGGGCATTATGAATTCCTAGTCATGTCTTTTGGATTGACTAATGCTCCTGCTGCCTTCATGGATATGATGAATCGAGTATTCAAGGAATATTTGGATCACTTTGTGGTCGTCTTTATTGATGAAATCCTTATTTATTCCAAAAGCCGTGAAGAACATGAACAACACTTGAGGCTGATACTCTAAAAACTTCGTGAATATAAGCTTTATGCCAAGTTGAAGAAATGCGAGTTTTGGCTTGAGGAAGTAGCATTCCTTGGGCACGTTGTGACGCCCCCAAAATTAGGTATACATCACCCATCTTGGGTAGTCAAATACATGGTACAAAATTTAAATACAACTTACAAATATAACTGTCGTGGTACAATCGACATAAAGCGTGAGTTTGAATACAAATATTGTCTACTAGATATTATACAAACTCAAAAGGAGTCATCATTACAATTATTATCACACTATTTCACGAGAATAGTGAGGACTACTAATGCTATCCTCTCGGACCATTACTCCGCTCCCCGACTCGTCCCCAAATTTATATTCTCATTTCTCAAGAGAATAAGCGGTGAAAGAAAGGGTGAGCTCAACTAGCTCAAGAAGAAATATTATGACTAAGATAATGCGTAATAAATTATCATTAGCCTACAACAAAGTTGTTAAACCGATAAAATATAATGAACATCAAGTTTAACTACAAATGAACCAAAGAATCCATTAAAAGAGTCAAGTAGAAAATAAAATCTACTATCTTTTATGATTTAAAAGGATTTTTTCATCCTTCGTTATATACCGAGACTCAAACTTTAATAAATATTCCACATCATCGAATCACCCCGCACTACTTCGCCAAGGATATTCTTTAAGTATCACGACCACAATTATTCATGCACTACGGCCAAGAATAGTTGTGTATTCATTAATGGTCATGATCATTCCAACAACTGGCCCATCAATGCACTACTACTAATCGAGGATTTTTATCATATCATTTGTAACATTACGGCCATGATTACACCGAATAGTCTCTGGTCATAATCATACCAAGTCCATCTATGCACTACTGTGCCACAGATGACTTTCAACAAAATATAAACATGAGGATGATGACAATGATATAAGAATTCAATAAAACAAGTTCAAGAATTATTTTATCCAGAATTATTAACGCCCAAATTGTCAACATGACATTGTTTTTTGTAGAGTAAAATTCAAGAATGATCGGAAGAATATTTCCATGAAAAGATCTTGGATGAAACGCAAATATCAAGGATATTCTACTAATTTCATGGAGTATAGAAGTCAAAGTTTTAACCAATTGGGTATAATAAAGAATGGAATAACAAAAGAAATCACCATGCATGCGATAGCCGCATGCAAAGGAGTTATTCCAATGTAACAATAATAAAAATTTTAACCAGTCCTGTAAAACACATGCATGTGATGTTCCAACAAAATAATAATAAAGACGGAAACTGAGTTGGTAAAAAACACATGCATGGATGTTCCAAATGAATAATAATAAAGAAGGCGGAACCAGTCCTGTAAAACACATGTACATGGATGTTCCAATGTAATAATAGAAGAATGTCACCAAGTATAGGTAAATGGCATGATACAAAAGTTATTCCAATAGAATAATAAGCAATGGAATAACAACAGCTTCTTTTCATGAATAAGAAAGAATAACACCCTTTACGAGTAAAACAAATAATATTCCCTACCTTAGAAGAATCGAATATTGGAAAAGTGAAGTAGCGAGAATACTTTTTCTTTCTCTCTATAGTTCTCTCTCAGAGTTTCAATGAATTCGTAAGAAATAATGAAGGAATGAGCTTTCATTTATAGAAAAACCGAGGGTGGCTCTTGAGTCTTAACGAAGGTCAAAATGACTCTTGGTAATATCAAGAGACAACTACTATTCATGAAGGGTAATTAACCTTTGGAACATCAAGAGGCATAAACTCTTGGTAATATGAAGGACAACTACTATTTGCGAAGGGGTAATTACTATTGACGAAGGTAATTACTATCGATTGTGAAGGTAAATACTATCAAGAAGGTAATTACTATTTACTTAAGGTAAATACTATCGACGAAGGTAATTACTATTCACAAAGGTAATTACTATTCACAAAGGTAATTACTATTGATGAAGAGACTCTTAGATGATGACATATGCCCCCCACCATAAAATAATCAAACTTACCACAAACGTCTCATAATGGACTCTTTATATACATCGAGGATTGAATAAATATTACCACAAATCATTTTATTTTTAATCAACACATTTTTAATCTTTCAACAATTATTAATCATTTATAACTTGTCGTCTCAATTAATAATATAACATATTATACTGAGATGATCTCGTGACAATAATTGAATCAATAATATAAGAGATATGATGCAAAGAATTATCAGAAGAATAATTGAGTATAGCTAAGTGACTTCTCACGTAAAGATCAATAATCAATACCGTGTGTTACTATGCAACCACGCCAGACATCGCATTTTTTACCACCGGGTAGTTCAACAGTTTAAGCAGTAACACCTCTGCGCCGTTATTTTTATAGAAAGATAATTTTGTCGCTTTTTAACTACGATAATACTCCATTCATGGGATCCAATTAATGATTGAGCCGTCGTATTTAATAAAAGAATATTCCCCACCAAACGTAATATTTTATAACAACTTGCTTAATTTACAAAATTTATAAATATTACCCACAACTATAACATTATATCAAATTTATTCCATAATATTCAAAAATAATATTTATAGAAAATTCATCTTTATTTATAAAAAAAGCCGGGTCTTACAACCTCCCTTCTTATAAAATTTTTCCTCGAAATTAGGTACTGGTATGTCGAAGAGGTAAGGATACCTTGATTTCATTTCAAATTCTAACTCCCAAGTCATTTCCTCAACATCGTGGTTCCTCCACAAAACTTTCGACTTGAGGTATAACCTTGGAGCGTAGAATATGTTCCTTCTTATCCAAAATTTGAACAGAACCTCTTCATACGCCAAATCTTCCGCTATTTTGTCGGTTTCTAACTCAATAATATGGTTCGGTCTTTCACATATTTACGTAACATGGATATGTGAAAAACGTTATGAACACGAGAAATATTTGGCAGAAAAGCGAGTCTATAGGCCCATGATTCCTACTCGATCGAGGATTAAAATGGACCGATGAATCGAGGATTAAGTTTTCTCTCTTTCCAAATCTTGTAACTCCTTTCCATGGAGCAACTCTTAACAACACATGATCTCCTATATCGAATTCCACGTCCTTTCGATGAAGATCAACATAACTCTTTTGTCAATTTTGTGAGGTTTTTATACGTTGTCGGATCGTTTGAATCTTTTCCGTAGTCATACATACCAACTTCGGTCCCAACAACGTTGCTTCACCCACCTCATCCCAGCATACTAGAGAACGACACTTTCTTCCATACAACGCTTTAATTGGAGCCATGCCAATACTTGCTTGATAACTGTTGTTGTAGGAAAACTCCACCAATGGTAAGAACTTGTCCCAACTCCCCTTGAAATCAAGGACACAGAGTCTTAATAGATCTTCAAGAGTTTGAATAGTCCTCTCCGACTATCCGTCCGTCTGAGGATGATATGTCGAGCTAAATTGTAAGTCTGTGCCCATAGCTTTTTGCAAACTAACCCAAAATCGTGAAGTGAATCTTGGGTCTCGATCAGAAACTATGGATACCGGGCATACTATGCTTGATCTTACAATCTCGCGTTTGTACATACTGAGCAAGACGTTCAAGTGTATAAGTTTCTCAGATCGGAAGAAATGAGCGGACTTGGTCAATCTATCAATAATGACCCAAATCGCATCAATGCCTTGAGAAACCTTAGGAAGACCCCAGAACTAAATCCATGGTAATGTGCTCCCACTTCCATTCGGAATTTCAAGTGGTTGCAATGGACCTTTTGGTACTTGATGCTCCGCTTTAACTTCGTTGACAAGTTAGACACCTTGAGATAAACAACGCTTATCTCTCTTTTCATATTGCTCCACCAAAATATATATTTAATATCATGATACATTTTGGTACTCCTGTGATGGATTGTAAATGGTGTGTGTTGCGCCTCCATCATGATATTATACTTTAAATCGTGGTCGTTAGGAACACAAAGTCCTGAGTTGACTCAAGTATTCCTTCTTCATCGATTCTTGCTTACGGCATAGCACCTTCTTCGCACTTTTTCTTCCTCATACGATCGCCTCCGTGTCCGTAGCTCGAAAACTTTTAACTTTATCAATTAAAGTCGGTTCTACTCAGATACTCGCTTATCATCACATGCTTCCCTAGAGTCTTTAACTCTATCTCCTCCCTTTGCAAGTCACACAAATGGGCCTTTGCCTTGACAATAACGCACTCAGATTTCTTGATATGATCTTCTACTCAACGCGCCACCTACCACGTTTCGCTTTTCCAGGATGGTATTGGATGGTATGATCATAATCTTTCAACAGTTCAAGCCAACGTCGTTGTCGCATGTTGAGTTCCTTTTGAGTGAAGAAATATTTGAGGCTTTTATGATCCGTAAAGATCTCCACTTTCTCCCCATACAAGTAATGCCTCAAAATTTTAAGTGCAGAAGACAACAAACCGCTAACTCTAGATCATGAGTAGGATAATTCCTCTCATATTCTTTTGAGTTGTCGCGAGGCATATAGGCTATAACTTTTCCATGTTGCATGAGAACACATCCCAACCCTTTGCCTCAAGCATCATCTTTAGAGATGACAAATCCCTCCGAGCCGATGGTATTATCGTAACAAGTCTTTGAAATAAGTCTCCTCTTGAGTTCTTGAAAACTCTTCTCATTCTTCTTCGCTCCAACCGAACTTTGTATCTTTTCGATTCAAATTTGAGTCGATGGAGTAGCGATTCGAGAAAATCCTTCCACGAATCTCCGATAATAACCAACTAAACCGAGAAAGCTACGATTTTGGTCATCGATTTAAGTTGTTTCCAACTTTGAATAGCTTCAATCTTTCTTTGGGTCAATGATATTCCATGACTTGATACCACGTGCCCAAGGAATGCTACTTCTTGCCGTAACTCGCATTTCTTCAACTTGTCATAAAGCTTATATTCACGAAGCTTTTGGAGTGTCACCTCAAGTGTTGCTCATGATCTTCACGGCTTTTGGAATAAATAAGGATGTCATCAATAAAGACGACCACAAAGTGATCTAAATATTCCTTGAATACTCGGTTCATCATATCCATGAAGGCGTAGGAGCATTAGTCAATCCAAAGGACATGACTAGAATTCATAATGCCCGTCATTCAGGAGTTCGAAAGCCGTCTTTGGAATGTCGTGGTTCTAATCTTCAATTGGTGATATAAAGAACGAAGATCAATCTTTGAAAAGAATTTGGCTCCTTGCAGAATCGGGTCAAACAGTCATCAATACGTGGCAATGGATACCTATTTTTGATGGTGACATGATTCAACTCCCGATAATCAATACAAAGTCGCATACTCCCATCTTTCTTCTTCACGAATAGAACAGAGCACCCCAAGGAGAAGTACTAGGATTTAATAAAGCCAATGTCTAACAATTCTCTGTAGTTGGGTCTTTAACTCACGAAGTTCAATAGAGCCATTCGATATGGGGCTTTGGAAATAGGTTTTGTCTGGGTTCAAGGTCGATACAAAATTCAATTTCACGCTCTGGGGGTAGGCCAGGAAGTTCTTCGGGGAATACGTCAGGAAATTTATTAACAATAGAAATATCGTTCAAAACTGACGTATTTTTGTTTAAATCTGTGACATGAGCTAAGAAAGCTTGACATCCGTTTTTCAATAAACGAATAGCTTTATGGCTTGAGATGACCGTGATTGATTTTAATGGTTTAGTCGTTTGAATTCGCATAATAGGTTGATTAGGAATATGAAAGCTAACAACCTTATTAAAACAATCAATTTTTGCATGATAAGTAGTTAACCAATCAATCCCTAGAATCACGCCAAATGCAAGTATTTTTAATGAAATAAGATCGACAGGTAATGTGAGGGTACCGATTTGAACCAAACAAGACTTATAAACAGTGGATGTAATGAAGGTTTCTCCCAACGGAGTTTCCACAGATAAGTCAAAGTCTAATTTCTCCTGAGTCAAATTTAATCGATGAGCGCAAGTATGAGAAATAAAAGAATGGGTAGAACCCAGATCAAATAAAGTATAGACTTCATTAGAGTTTATGATAAGCTTACCCATGATGACCTCATTCGGGTTCCTTTTCTCGGGAGGTCACAACAAACGCTCTCCCTCAGACTACCGGTTTTGACTTTTTTCGAACGGCCTTTGGTGCCTCCATCCTAGTTGAATTTGTCTTCGGTAAACGACAAAATCGAGCTAAGTGACCTTCTCTTCCATAATTATAACATGCTTTGGATGGCATGACGAAGTTCGGACTGATGTGTCCCTCTCCTCCGCATTTGAAGCATATGATAGGTGGTCTTTCTCCTTCCTTAACAACATGGTCTTTGGCCGACGTCTTTCCATCATTGTTGAATCTCCTTTTCTTGAAATGTCCATTCTTATTGTTTTAGCCTCGATTACCACCGGAAGTGGTTACCATATCGCCCGTTGATTCCCTCCACGCTTGTTGTCACCGCTCATGACTACTCTCACCGGTATTATAATTTTGTTTACCGCTCTCTTTTAGTTGCGTTGTCTCGTTATCGCGCTTCTACTAATCGAGCCCTATTTACAACATCCGAATACAAACACGCTTTTATGAGAAATAAGATGTTGACGTATCTCCGCTTCAAACCTCTTAAAAACATTCGCGCCATTCTCTTCATTATCCACCAAGTGACGATAAACCGTGATAACTCCGCAAATTTTGCCTCGTATTGCGACACGGCCATATTGTTTTGTTCCAACTTGATAAACTCCACCTCCTTCATGTGGCGAATACTTCGTGAAAGTATTTGTCGTTGAACATTCTGGAACTTCTCCCAAGATATCTTCAAGATGCAAGAAGTTGAGTACGTTTTACCGATTCCCACCAAGAATCGCCTCTCCATGCAACATAAAGGCGTGAAAGGGAACCTTTTGCTCTTTAGAGCATTCCAAGACATCAAATATCTTGGTAATCTGCTTTATCCATGCTTCCGCCATAAGTGGTTTTTGCTCTCCCTTAAACTCCGGTGGTCCCAGCTCCTTGAATTGTTTAGCGGTGGACCGCCTTGAGAGTTTTCCGTGTTTCCACCTACGTTTTTGGACAGAGTCGCCTCGCTTTCATTGTTGCATAAATTGCATAAAGCCTCCGAACATTTGATCATTCATCATTTGGTCGGTGTTGTTGTTTGCATGAGGAGGATCGTCCTTCTCGATGCACATTATCCTCGATTATTGATATGTCTTTGAATCAACGATCGCTTTGTGCTCCATTGTTATTCTCAACATTCTCGGATGTCATTTTTAGATACTTCGCCACAAAACAAAAGGTTAATTGACATGTAATAATTTATCTCTATATTACGTGACCAATAAAATAGCACATAAACTTAGGTAGGTCATACTAGCGAAAAGGTATTCCCCGTCTCTCTCCCTCCTAGTACTATTCTCACGTCTTAGCTGTGGATCATATCCTAAGCTCGATACTAACCGTGACGCCCCAAAATTAGGTATACATCACCCATCTTGGGTAGTCGGATACATGGTATGTAATTTAAATACAACTTACTAATATAAGCGTAGGTGTACAATACGATATAAATCGTGAGTTTGAATACAAATATTGTCTACTAGATATTATACAAACTCAAAAGGAGTCCTCATTACAATTATTATCACACTATTTCACGTAATAGTGAGGACTACTAATGCTATCCTCTCGGACCATTACTCCGCTCCCGACTCGTCTCGGCCTATATTCTCATTTCAAGAGAAGCGGTGAAAGAAAGGGTGAGCTCAACTAGCTCAAGAAGAAATATTATGACTAAGATAATGCGTAATAAATTATCATTAGCCTACAAATAAGTGTTAAACCGATAAAATATAATGAACATCAAGTTTAACTACAATGAAACCAAAGAATCCATTAAAAGAGTCAAGTAGAAAATAAAATCTACTATCTTTTATGATTTAAAAGGTTTTTCATCATCATTATAAATTGCGACTCAACTTTAATAAATATTCCACATCATCGAATCACCCTCGCACTACGGCCAGGAGGATATTCTTTAAGTATCACGACCACAATTATTCATGCACTACGGCCGAGAATAGTTGTGTATTCATTAATGGTCATGATCATGCCAACAATCGTCCATCAATGCACTACTACCATCGAGGATTTTTATCACATCATTTGTAACATTACTACCATGATTACACCGGAATAGTCTCTGGTCATAATCATACCAAGTCCATCTATGCACTCATGTGCCGCTGATGACTTTCAACAAAATATAAATATGAGGATGATAACAATGATATAAGAATTCAATAAAACAAGTTCAAGAATTATTTTATCCGGGAATTATTAACGTCAAATTGTCAACATGATATCTTTGTTTTGTAGAGTAAAATTCAAGAATGATCGGAAGAATATTTCCATGAAAGATCTTTGGATGAAACGCAAATTATCAAGGATATTCTACTAATTTCATGGAGTATAGAAGTCAAAGTTTTAACCAACTGGGTATAATAAAGAATGGAATAACAAAAGAAATCACCATGCATGAGATAGACCGCACAGGCAGGTTATTCCAATAGAACAATAATAAAGACGGAACCAGGTAACTCGAAAAGATACAAAATTCGATTGGATACAAAATTCGATTGGAGCGAGGAACGTGAGAAGAGTTTTCAAGAACTCAAGAGGAGACTCATTTCAAAGACTGTTACGACAATACGATCCGGCTCGGAGGATTTGTCATCTCATGGTGATGCTTGAGCAAAGGGTTAGGATGTGTTCTCATGCAACATGGGAAAGTCATAGCCTTTATGCCTCTAAGAACTCAAAGAATATGAGAGAAATTATCCTACTCATGATCTAGAGTTGGCAGCTGTTGTCTTCGCACTTAAAATTTGGAGGCATTACTTGTATGGGGAGAAAGTGGAGATCTTTACGGATCATAAAAGCCTCAAATATTTCTTCACTCAAAAGGAACTCAACATGCGACAATGACGTTGGCTTGGCTGTTGAAAGATTATGATCATACCATTCAATACCATCCTAAAAAGTTTAACGTGGTAGGTGGCGACGATTGAGTAGAAGATCATATGCGGGTACACGTGCAATATTGTCAACGCAAAGACCCATTTTGTATGACTTGCAAAGGATGGAGATAGAGATAAAGACTCTAGGGACCCATGTGATGATGGCGAATATACGAGTAGAACCGACTTTAATTGATAAAGTTAAAGTTGTTCAAGCTACAGACCTGGAGCTGATGCGTATGAGAAAGAAAGTACATGAAGATGCTATGCCGGAAGCAAGAATCGATGAAGAAGGAATACTTCGAGTCAACTCCAGACTTTGTGTTTCTAACGACCCTGATTTAAAGTATAAAATCATGATGGAGGCGCACAACACACCGTTTGCAATCCATCCTGGGAGTACCAAAATATATCGTGATCTTCGTCATACATTTTGGTGGAGTAATATGAAGAGAGAGATAGCGTTGTTTAAGGTGTCTAACTTGTCAACGAGTCAAGGCGGAGCATCAAGTACCAAAAGGTCCATTCCAACCACTTGAAAGTCCAGAATGGAAGTGGGAGCACATTACCATGGATTTCATTACTGGTCTTCCCAAGGTTTCTCAAGGCATTGATGCAATTTGGGTCATTGTTGATAGATTGACCAAATCTGCTCATTTCTTACCTATACGAGAAACTTATACACTTGAACGTCTTGCTCGTATGTACATAAAAAGGTTGTACGATTGCATGGTATGCCAGTATCCATAGTTTCTGATCGAGACCCAAGATTCACTTCACGATTTTGGGTTAGTTTGCAAAAAGCTACGGGCGCGGATTTACGATTTAGTTCTAAGCATATCATCCTCCTGATCGGACGGACAATCAAAGAGGACTATTCAAACTCGAAAGATTTATTAAGACTCTGTGTCCTTGACTTCAAGGGAAGTTGGGACAAGTTCTTACCGTTGGTGGAGTTTTCCTACAACAACAGTTATCAAGCAAGCATTGACATGGCTCCATTTGAGGCGTTGTATGGAAGAAAGTTTCGTTCTCCATTATACTGGGATGAGGTGGGTGAAGCAACGTTGTTGGGACCGGAGTTGGTACGGATGACTACAAAAAAGATTCAAACGATCCGACAACGTATAAAAACCTCACAAGATCGACAAAAGAGTTATGTTGATCTTCATCGAAAGGACGTGGAATTCGATATTAAAGATCATGTGTTGTTACGTGTTGCTCCATGGAAAGGAGTTACGAGGTTTGGAAAGAGAGGAAAGCTCAATCCTCGATTCATTGGCCCATTTTTAATCCTCGATCGAGTAGGAACTGTGGCTTATAGAGTCGTTTTACCGCCAAGTATGTGTCGTGTTCATAACGTTTTTCACATATCCATGTTACGTAAATATGTGGAAGACCCGAACCACATTATTGAGTTAGAACCAGACGAAATAGCGGAAGATTTAACATATAAAGAGGTTCCTGTTCAAATCTTGGATAAAAATGAACATATTCTACGCTCCAAGGTTATACCTCAAGTCAAAGTTTTGTGGAGAAACCACAATATTGAGAAAATGACCTGGGAGTTAGAATCTGAAACGAAGTCAAGGTATCCTTACCTCTTCGATATACCAGGTACGTACCCTAATTTCGAGGGCGAAATTTCTTAAGAAGGGAGGTTGTAAGACCCCAACTTTTGAATAAAGATGAATTTTCTATAATTATCATTTTTGAATATTATGGAATGAATTTAATATAATGTTATAGTTGTGGGTAATATTTACAAATTTTGCAAAGTATGCAAGTTGTCATATTATATTCGATTGGTCGGAAATATACTTTTTGGGGAATATCCGTACGATTTGCAGACAATCATTGGTGGACCCCACAAATGTAATTATTCATCGGATTGAGAAAACAATAAAATATTCTATTGAAAATAACTAGAAGTTTTACTGAATTATCTTTGCTGAACTACTCTTAGTAAAAAAGTACGATGAATACGCGTGGTTGCATAAGTAGCATTACCAGATTGATTATTGATGCTTATGTGATAAGTCACCGGTTTTGTTTTATTAGTATTATTAACGAAAAAATGTAAAGCTTTTTATATAAAAATGTAATACTTTTATAAAGTTATTCGTTTTATTAGATTATAAATAATATATTATATTTTATTTAAAAGACTTTACTTTAATTATGGACCATCCAGATGACCGGTCGATTAAAGTAAATCAATCTGACCGATTCATGAATTAGTTCTTATGCAGGTCCATTCTTCTATAAATAGAAGTTCATTCCTTCATTATTTTCTTATTTAATTCATCGAAAACTCTAGAGAGAAAGAAGAAGAGTATTCTCGCTACTTCACTACTTCGATCTCAAGTTTCTTTTTTACTAGAAGGGGTATTATTTCTTTTTGTATTCATGAAGAGAACTTTTGTTATTCCATTCTTTATTATTCTCGCTGAATAACTCAGATACGCTGCTACCCTATACTTGGTGAAATTCTTCTCGTTATTCCATTCTTTATTATTCATTTGAATATCCTCGCTCATAGGCTTTTATGCTTGGGACCGGTTCCGCTTTTTTATTATTCTCATTGGAATAACTCGTTGCCAAGTACCGCATTTACGGTAATTTGTTGTTATTCCATTCTTTATTATTTCATTGAATATCCGTCATGCGCTTTTACGCCGTGAACTCGGTTCCGTCGTTATTATTCATTTGAATAACTTTCTACGCGACGCATCGCATGTCGTGGTGATTTCTGTTGTTATTCTATTCTTTATTATTACATTTGGAATATCCTCGTTTGTGCGTTTTTTATTTGGACCTAGTTCCGCCTTTTATTATTCTCGTTGAATAACTTGTCTACGCGACGCATCGCATGCATGGTGATTTCGTTGTTATTTCATTCTTTATTATTCATTTGGAATATCCCGTCATGCATGCGTTTTTACCTTGGGACCGGTTCCGTTATTTATTATTCTATTGGAATAACTGCCTCACGCCAAGTACCGCATGCATGGTGATTTCTTCGTTATTCCATTCTTTATTATTTCATTGAATAACTCTGCTCATGTGGTTTACCACACGCACGGTGAATGATCCTTTGTATTTATTCCTTATTAAATTGTGGAAATGATGCATCCAAGTGGATTACCGCATTTACGGATTTAAAATCCATTCATAGCTTCATATATTCTTTATCAGACTCAAATTGGTTAAAGTTTTGACTTTATACTCCATGAAATTAGTGGAATATCCTTGATATTTGTGACTTCATCCAAAGATCTTTTCATGAAAATATTCTTCGAGCATTCTTGAATTTTACTCTACAAAGAAGTATCATGTTGACTATTTGGACGTTATTGGTTCCTGGACAAATTAATTCGTGAACTTGTTTTTATTGAATTCTTATATCATTATTGTAAGACCCCGAATTTTATGAAATAAAAGTATTCAATTTTTTTTTTAATTACTATTCATGAGTTACTATTCACGAGTTACTATTCATGAGTTACTATTCACGAGTTACTATTCATGAGTTACTATTCACGAGTTACTATTCACGAGTACTATTCATGAAGCATGATAATTTTTTTCGTAAGAAGGCATTACTCAATAATTGTTACAGTAATTACTGTTCAATATTTTATTTTATTGATTCAATAATTGCTACGTTGATATTTTATATTACTGTTGTTTTAATAATTGTCACTACACAGTATTTTCTATTATCGAAGCAATAATTCATATTATTTGAATAATATTATTAGAAAACATTATTGGCAATGTCTAGAAAGTTCTGTCTAAGGAGAGGTTTGGTCACCTAATTGCGCGCTAGTAAGGAGAAATTCTTATTGGAAAGCCCCCTCTTTCCTGGGAACTGCATGGTTGTTAATATTGTAATTATGTAATATTATTTGTGAATAATTAATTATTGATTTATATGATGAGGAAAATATTAATTTTATGTGGATATAGATGGAGAAAAATTTTAAAATGACAATTGTTGAAAATTAATATTTTATCTTTTCTCGATAAAATAATTTATTTAAATATATTATTTTAATAATATATTAACGGTGATATTTTTATAATGAATGTGGGATATATGAGTATATGAGGAGGAAGAGTATTTTTTGTGGCATTAAATGATTAACATATGTTTTGTGTGTTTGTGGACCCCATTTCTCGACCGAAATTTGATTATACTTTGTGTAAAATCGCTTCTGTTTGTGGATTTTTACCAATTTTTGTTTGGAATTTGGAAAAACTTTCTTTTGTAAAGTTGTAGAGAATTGAATTTCCTATAAAAATTCGCAAGATTCAATTTTTCCGATAAAAGAGCTATTTATTGTGAATTATTAAAGTTTTGTATATCGGTCTCAATTGATTTTTGAGTTTAAATGATTTTTGTTAGAAAAACGTTTTCAGTACTTTGGTGGCCCTCACTTGCACATGTTAATGGCTGAAATCAGATTTCAAAGGTGGGCTAAGGAATTTTGTTTATAAATAATATTATTATATTCAATTTTACTTTTTGGTGTTCTAAAGATTTTTTATAAATAGGTGCTTAGGTTAGAATTGAAAATCACAATTTAAATCAAGTTTTCTCTCTATATTATCGAGCGTATTCTTGTGAGTATTTTGAGTATACTTTGAGTATTGTTATACGGTGCAAGTTCGTTTCGTTATTATTCAAAATGTAAGTATCGCTTCTTTTTGAGGTAAGGGATAGTAAAAGGATTTTAAGTGGTTATTATGTTTTTAGTTTCGAAATTTTTCTGAACCTTCAAAAATTCTGAAAAAATTTGAAATGATAATTTGATGAGTTTTATATATTGTGTCCAAAATGGTGATTTTTGGATGTATAGATTGAGAGTTATGAATTTTATGAGAAAAGACTATTTTAAAAGTAACCGCTTATAACTCCTTGTGATTAACTCCAAAATTGATGAAATATTTATTGGGAGTACGTCTATATAATATCGTTATACCGTGTAAATTTCAGAATTGTTGGATAAAAGTATAATTTATGATAAATGTTTAAATATTCGTGGTTTTGGCCATATGAAAAATAGTAAATGAATTTTTAAAATTTTTAGAAAAATATATGTTTAATATGGGACTATGTTATACTAAATCCCTTAAAAGAAATATTTTTGGAACTGAATTGGTATTTTTCATGAAAATGTTCTAGTTATGAGTAAATGAATTAAATATGTTATGTGAAGTAAGAAAATTGAAAATATGATTTTATAGCTTGAGAATCATATATGAGGTATATGCAGATTTTTGATTGAGGGTTTTGGTTATTGGTGATGAAATCTTATGAGTTTGGCATTTTATGATGATTAAATGCATTAATTAGTAAAGTGTAAACAATTTAATTAAATTGTTTATAAGTTTTAGAAATTATTAAATATTGTTGTAATATTAAGAATATTAAGATTTTGATATTATTAAGTGATTTATAACATTTGGATTAAGGTGTTATAAATATGGATATGAATTTTATTATGAAACTTTATCTTTTCGTGTTTATCGAGGTTACTTATGCACGATACTAGTATTATGTAAGAATACGGGTACTATTCACTACAAATTGGTTTCTTCTTCGACCAAATTATCGTTGATTTATGAATCTTACTTTTGAAATTAAAACCATGTTTTGATTATATTTTTTTATATAACATTCTTATAACCCTAATGATGATATTCTCTTCGACTTGAGTGTAAAGATGGGTAGATTATTGGTATGATCGTGACCATAGGTTCTCTTTGACCAAGATTGCAAAAGTTGAATTGTTGAATCGGTATGATCATGACCATTGAATTTACAATTGAATATTTTTAGCTTAAGTGCAAAAGGTGAATCGATCAACATGGTTATAATTATTGTTATATAACTTCCGAAATGATTATGTATTTCTTTGATATATGAATATCTTTGGCTCGTTGTGCAAAGATGACTTGTTGATGAATATCTTAATTTAGAGCAAAGATGAATTATTGATGAATATCTTTTGCTCAGTAATGCAAAGATGACTGTTGTTGAATATCTTTAGCCAGTAGTGCAAAGATGAATTATTGATGAATATCTTTTGCTTCGTAATGCAAAGATGACACGTTGTTGAATATCTTTTGCTTTCAGAAGTGCAAAAGATGAATTATTGATGAATATCTTTGGCTCGTAATGCAAAGATGACTGTTGTTGAATATCTTTAAATTCAGTAGTGTAAAGATGAATCTGTTGATGAATATCTTTGGCCCGTGGTGTAAAAAGATGAATTTATTAGTATGATTATGAGCAGAATCGTGATTTGGTATAACCATGATATTTGATGTTTCGGGTAAAGACAAGTGATGAAAATTATCTTCGTCCCGGATGAGAAGAGGAATTTAAAATCACAATTATGATTATGAGTTATTCATATGATTGTGGAAAGGAACTGTTAATTGATGTTCTGAGGATAAAATATTGTTGGTGGACTTTTAACGTGGAGAAGACAATAGACTTTATAGTCTATTTGACTCTTTTAATGGATTCGCTTCGTTCACCGCAACTATGGTTGAAAAGTTTTATCATCTACCATATGTTCTAAATCTACGATTTATTATCGATGAAGACTATTGATAATTTATTTATCTTTAGTCATAATATTCTTTATCGAGCTAGTTGGTTTCACCCTTTTGTTTCACAATTCCTTTTCGTGTAATAAAAGTGTAATGGTCGAGCGGGGATAGCGAGGGAATAGAATGGTGGTCTATAGATGTTGAGGGTGAGATGAATTTAACTTGGAAGCGGTGTTTTGCCACTATCATACAAGATGTCTAATGACATACAACCTCGTGTTATCATAAGACACATGGTTGGTTTCATCCACTTGCCGAGTATATTTACAAGCACTACCTATATAATCTTGGTGTTTGTTTGGAGTATAATACCCAATTAGAGACAGTGGAGATAATGATATGTCAAGAGAAGACTCACCATTGGGAAGAATATGATAGTAATCTTCTCGCTTTTTCTTCTGGGTCTATTAGGTCAACCAAGGATAATTGTATGTATATGATATCTACCATAACCTAAAAGTATGGCCTCCCATGTATGAAGGTTTCTTGAGCACTTCCCAAAGATTCTAATTTCTAAAAACAGCTTTTGACTATACCTTTATGTAAGGTGTCATTGTGACGTACACTGATTGGTATATATTTGTATCCAAACTCACAAAGATATGTGTTGTTGTATTTTGCATGACAATTGTTGTAATAAAGTTGTAGTTATTTTTCGTACTATATATTTGGCGACTCAGAATGGGTTGGATGGAATGGACCTATTTTGGGGTCGTTACAATTATCATCATCCTCATGCTTAGATTGTGATTAAAGTCATCTTTGGCTTACGTGCATAGATGGACTTGGTATAATTATGACCAGGGATTACTCGGTATAGTCATGACCGTAATGTGACGAATGATGTGATAAAAGTCCTCATTGGCCTGTAGTTCATTGATGGATAGTTGTTGGTGTGATTATGACCAGGGATTATTCGGTATAATCATGACCATTGATGATTACGTGAATATCCTTGACTATGATGTAGGGATAATTCAATTTTATTTATTAAGCTGAGTCTCAACGATAAAAATGGATGAAAATATTTTAAATCATAGAAGATAGTAGATTTTATTCTCTACTTGACTCTTCTATTGGATTGCTTGTTCCGCTGCAGTTAAACTTGATGTCTATTGTATTTTATTTGTTTAACATTGTTGAAGACTAATGATAATTTATTCTGCATTATCTTAGTCATAATATTTCTTACTGGGCTAGTTGAGCTCACCCTTTCTTTCACTGTTCTCTTCAGGAAATGAGAATATAACTGGGACGAGTAGGGGAACGGAGTGATGGACCAGATGATAGTATTAGTAGTCCTCACTATTTTGTTAAATAGCGTGACAATAAATGTAATGAGAACTCCATTGAGAGTGGATATTGTCTAGAAGGCAATATTATTGTTTAAACTCTCAGCTATGTTTTGTCGTATTTTACACGATTGCTGTATAATTAAGTTGTATTTGAATTTATGTACCATGTATCTGGCGACTCAAGGTGGGTGATGTATACCTATTTTTGGGGGCGTCACATTTTTGCTTATTCAGAGTCACTAGACTTAGAACTTTCTAACTCTCTTGCCTTCCTCTTCCATGTAGAGGCCTTCTCATTGCCGCTCCCCAAAGAGTCGACCTCCTGCATTTTCCATGGGATTCTTCTTCCAGTTCAAGAACAGTTGTGGAGACATTACTTTGTGAACATTTAAGGGCTCTCCCTCATTATCCTTAATTTTGCTTTCTAGCTTCTTCTTCATCATTATGCTTATCAGTCTTCCATGAAAAACTTTTGTAAGTGGTTTGTCTGTAGATTTCTTCAACTCAGCCTTTTCATCCATTTCGAGATTTGGTCGAACAAGATGGCTCCAAAATTGATTGGCTTCTTCGTAACTATTGCGTATATAATCTTCAATCACCGGTCGAAGCACAAAGGTCATACGCAGTATCTTTGCATAGTATATATTTTCCAACAATCTCAAAGAAGGAACTCGAATTCCTCTGGAAACTCCTTTTTCTTCATGTCCTTCAAACTAGGGTTTCTTTTGTACCCCATAATCTCTTTTGCTTTCTCAGTGTCAATCTCATCAAGGTTTTTCAATCCTAGGTCAGGAAAATCTAGGCATTAGTTGATATCAGATGATTTCAGTTTTAGAGACTGACCTTTAACCTTGGTTGAAAGAGTTCCGGCATTTACAGATGCATTTGAGTAGAATTCCTTAACCAGTTCAGTGTATACTCGAGTGCTTGCCTCAAGACATTCTGAGAATCCAGCATTCTTCACGAGTTTAAGAATGTCTCTGAACTTCTTTTCGGATTTCTCAAATGACTTGGTTCCGAGTTGAATGCCAGTGATTACTTGCCAATCTTCCAATTGAATGATTCGAGGAATATGGATATTGATTCAGGGAGATTTATGAAGTATGGCTGATTGTGATTTGAACTCTGGAAATTTTAGTGGTTTGGCTTCGAAGAGAATTCTAAGGTTTGAAAATGGGAGGGAGAGAGGTTCAATGAATTTTGGTAACTGTTTGCAGATTTTAAATTTGTCTTTATGGCAGTTCCTGCTTACACTATATACGCTATGACGTGTTAACTAGTTATTGGTTGCACGATGCCCAAGAACTAGTCAGAATTTCCCAAAGAACTTGTCGGCTTAGTCGTCTCTTTCAGAAGAGTGGACGTTTGATTGACGTGGATTGACCTTTGACCTTTTTAGCTCGTAGAGTAACATGATAGGACAACTATTGACTCTACGTTTTCTTTGTTGACTCAACGATCAATTCTCTAAAAGATGTTGCAGTGGATGGTTTTGACATTTCTCCTTATGTTGAAAATGCATAGCTCAATCACTGATGTACCCCAAGCCAGTTTGGGTACTTAAGTTCTGATGTGCGTTTGCAAGATGTCTTTCCAAACTGTATTTGAATAATCTCTTTATACTTCAGAATGGTAGAACAATTATCTCGTTCTTCCAAGCTCCTCATGAGCTAGAGTGCCTTTTCGTTAAGTCTGCAATCGTCGAGTCTGCTTCTGCGATTGTTGAGTTTTCACTACGATCGTTGAGATTGTATCACGATCGTTGAGTTCTCTCAAAACTCTATTCTACAATCGTCGACTAACTTGGTCCTTGAGATGAGCTTTACTAAGCATTCCTTCTGGGTCAAGGTAGCTCAGGAAGGACTAACCTCTTAGAGTGAGCTAAGGGTCAGGTTTGTCCCTGAGGCGCTTTCCAGATGAAATACTTTGGAAGTGATTTGTATTGATATCTCATTCGACCTTTTTTATTGGGGAGTCCCTCTTCCAACTTTAGACATCTGCACTGGCTGCAATTGTGGTGTTCTCATACTCTTGCACTACGATCAGATGTTTGATCGTAAGTACTCCACAATTTTGAGTTGGGTGGCTGAAAGGTTATTAATAGTACGTTTTGAGACATTCCTACTGACTATGGATCTTCATTTAGTTCATCAGCCACAAAGTTTTGGGACTTTGTAGCTGGTACACAACTTCATAGTATATCTTTGATGATTTAGACCTTCTGTACTGTTAGCAGATTACTGCTCCCTCATAGTTAATATTGTCTTCTTAGGGAGACCTAAGTTCTTCTTCATGTGTAGCAGAAGGAAACCATGCATATCTCATTCTGGTTGAAGTCATTAAATCTCTTTGTATCGTATGAATGGACATTTTTAGGGTTGATCATTCTACGATCATTTGACAGCACTACGAACGTAGTATTCCTTGTCAGTTTGTGCTTGCTAAGTTCTGCTCCCATAATGAGTTCCTCATGATTGATGCTCGATGATCCTCTGTAGTTAGCTTCCTTGAGGGTTCTTCTCTTATGACATGCTTTGCATGATTGAGTATATAAGACCCTTTTCTTCTTGTTGAGTGGCCTGCTTTCATATAAAGATATACAGCCTTTTTGAGCTTCATTTAGATTAGCTCAACAGGTCTTCAAGGACAGGCTTTAACATATAGGAATTTTGTCAGAATTATTTCTGAACAGTCCTAAGCCTTCTGCTAGTTGACTCTTCTTGACTGAAGTCCTTTGCTTTAGCATTCCTTAGTGTGGTCAGATAGACCAAGTACCTACAGGTTATTCATTTCTAATATTTGGTACCCATGGTTAGATGGGTCCTGCTAGGTTAGTTACTAAAACCCCTGTTCCTCATATATTTGGATGAACATCACATTGACCACCATCAGTCGTATCCATATATTTACTTCATTTAGATAATACATTTTGAGATGCATAGTGGTGAGTGTGAGAGAAATCTATCATTTTAATAAAACACTCTTTTCCTTTATGGTTTCATCATATCCTAAGTTATGATCACAGAGTTTAAATGTTCACAGAGTGAGAGTCAGCTCTACGATTTATTAGTATCTGGTTGATTCCATGGAGGTGATCAGTTTCTATAAATCTTCAAGATTCTCTTGTAGATCTGATCATACTCTGTGTGTCATTAAACACTTAGACCATAGGATGTACAAAGCATATTAACCCATCAGCAAAGATTTCTTCACATTCAATCGACCTGTGAAGCTCTTGAAACTATTTTAGATTTCTTTCAAGTTATCATCTTCAACCTAAAACTTGGATGGAGAGAAAGTTTATAGACATTTGAGTTTCTATCATTAGTGTACTTTGTCTCTTCACCTTTTTAGATAGATTATGAATGTTTGAAGGAAAACTGTTATAGTTCATGAGTAAGATGCACATAAGATGTTCATATCTACGTTAGCGAGGAACCATACCTTTTTTGTCGGTTTATTAATGATCATTTATCTTAGATATAATTGAGTTTAGGCATTGATGTGCATGTTTTCTCATTTGCTTTCGATACCAGTTGCTTCCGGTTGATCTTCAATCAATCAAGTAGTGGTCTTGAAGATACTGTCGAGAGAGTGTCGTAATCTCCAATTCTTTGACATCCTCGAGTTCATAAGATTTACATCCATTCATGGTTTGACCAAGCATGTGGTTGAGAAGTTCTTCTTTCTTCTCTGGATAAGCATTACTTAGCATGTATGTCCTTCTTATCTTTTCAAGCTGGTGGATGTTTGAATCTTTCCTGTTGAAATCTCTTGAGCTTTCTAGCCTGGTCTTCAGACAACAAGATTGACATCGAGCAAGGATTGGTCTTGTTGATATGATAATCAAAGACATGGACCAATCTCGAAGGTGTTTCGTGTGTATATGCACATTTACTTGTACATAATATTTCCAACGTGTGAGCTCATCTGCATATAACAAGTAACTTACTACTAAACTAAGTTTAGAACAATGTTTGTGCCTATGATCAGACTCAAAGTGATTAGATTTTGAATGTAGCATGAGAACCTGCTCTGATACCAATTGTTAGTTCCCACTAGGCACAATAGATCTAGAAGGGGGGGGGGGGTTGAATAGATCCTTAGAATTTCAAATTCTTTTCTCGTTTATTTTGCATTGCTCATGAATTATCATATGACAAATATAAGAATCTTTTCAAGCACAGCGGAATAAGTAAAAGATCCCCTTCATTGATATATTCATAATCATGTATACATTGTTCGTAGAGTTAGTTCTGTAGTATAAATTCAATTTAGCCCATACAAACATTGTCATCATTAAAACCACAAAGTATAAATACTAACATTGTCGGGCATTGATTTCTGGACTCCCCTATCCCTTATCGATTTTTTCTTTTTCATCACATCTTTCCACTGCCCTGCACTTGCATACATGTTTGCAAGGAGCAAATAATCACTGTTGTGATCTGGTTCCAACTCCAACAGATGTCTTCTCACCTCTTCTCCTAGTTCAACGTTGCCATGGACCCGACAAGCAGCCAACAAAGTCCTCCATACAATGGCATTGCATTTCATTGGCATGTTTCTTACTAATTGGTAAGCTTCCACAACATAACCAGCTCGACCCAGAATATCTACCAGGCATCCATAGTGTTTTATAGTAGGTTAGATATGATATTCTTTTTGCATCCAATCAAAGTATTTTCTTCCTTCTTCAACCATTCCTGCATGGCTACATGCACATAAAACTCCCAAGAAAGTAACATCATTCGGCGACTCAATCTTTTCGTCTAGCATTCTTGAGAAGAGTTCCAGTGCCGCGCTTGCATGGCCATGTGTTGCCAACCCTAGTATCATCGTATTCCATGTCACTAAATTCTTCTTGTGCATCTTACTGAATATCTTGTGTCCTTCTTCAATTGCTCCGCATTTAGAATACATGTCAATCAGAGTATTACCATGTATCTGCTTTCCCAATATTACCATGTATCTGCTTTCCCAATAAAACTGATCTAAGTTGGCCACTAACTTTGAGCAAGAAAGAGAATGTGAAGTTATCAGCTAATTCTCCCTTTTCTTGCATTTTCTTGAAGTAGTCAAAAACTTTTTCCACTTGCATTATCCTGCCAAACCCTCTAATCATTGCTTTCCAAAGAAACCCATCTAGCTTCTCGATATTGTCAAAAACTGAGGTAGTGTAATCCATTGAACCGCGCCCCGTTATGGCGCAAAACAAGACGATCTTGCCCACAAGATAGAGGCTCTGATCCAAGCCACTTCGAATGATTTGAGAGTAGATTTGCTCTACCTCTCTGATGGAAAAACATTGCTTGAAAACAGAAAGAAGGGTTTGCTCTTTTTTCAAGCTGTTATTGTCACTTTGGTTTGTTGTCTTAGTGGGTACTTGTGAAGAAAAGAAAGATTGTGAGAAAGGTAATGGAAGGAGGGAAAATTTTCTTTTGATTAGGGGAGAGAGTGGAATATGTGGTCTTTGGCAATTGAGGTTGGCCATACTAACAACTTATTAGGTTACAACTTTTTAGAGCTGTATGTATATCTAATAATGTAGATATATGGTGGAAGTGGTTATGATGAAGTTTATTTTTGGTAAGTTGGTCAATTAATCAATAGAATATTGACACGCATGCGAGACTCACATTATACGTGTCAATATTTTATTAGTTAATTGACCAACTTACTAAAAAATAAATTTCATACTAACTGGATCCATATATGGTCAAGAAAGTGTCCAATTTTCTATAATTACATACTGGTGTTTAGGGTGCAACTGTCGACCCCGTACACGATTTTGAAATTATTTACAGTTTATTAATATCAATAGACTTTTAACATCTTTTATATTTTCATTGCCTTAACATCTTTTATATTTTCATTACCTTTTTTGATTACTATTATAAAAAACAAAGTGGTTACCTTGTCTAAGAAACAAATAGTAAGAATCATTTTTGTTAGTTCCCATAGGCACAATAGATTTAGAAGGGGGGGTTGAATAGATCCTTAGAATTTCAAATTCTTTTCTCGTTTATTTTGCATTGCTCATGAATTATCATATGACAAATATAAGAATCTTTTCAAGCACAGCGGAATAAGTAAAAGATCCCCTTCATTGATATATTCATAATCATACATGCATTGTTCGTAGAGTTAGTTCAGTAGTAAGCAGTTAAAACATACATAGCAGTTATAGCAGTTAATGTACATAACGTAAATGATATAAAGTAAATGACACAAAGGGTTTTAAGTGGTTCAGAGACTCAAGCTCCTAATCCACTCTTCTGCTTTCAACTAGCAGGATTTCTACTAAGGAAGGGTAGCACCCTGAATCACTAAGATTCCTTCAAGGCCAGCAGCCTTGGAACTTCAGTTCATTAAGAACTCTTCAAGGCCAGCAGCCTTGGAACTTCTCTAGTTCCCTAGGAACTCTTCAAGCCCAGCAGGCTTGGGATCTTCAGTTAGTCCCTCTAGACAAGGACCCATCAAGCCCTGGCTTCTTGTTGTTGTAGTTGTTTTTGTTGTTGGTGTTGTTGGTGTTGAGCTGCTAAGATGTCTTTAAGCTCTGAGCATCTTTTGTTCTTAGCAGCTTGGTGTGGTCCTCTTTGCGTTCAGCTTCGAGTTTGGACCACATCTTCCTTGTAATTGATCTCTTCTCTTTTCAATTTCATCTTCATCTCGATTTTCAATTGCACCATCACCATATGGAGTTACTAAGCCCCTGAGCTTTTGATAGTTCTTCTGGCACATAGTAATCCCTGAACCCTTCTTGAATGTTTTGCAGACATGGTTCTGCCCTTGTTTAGTTTTAGCTTTAGGTTCATGGTGACTCGTAGAGTGGCTTTCTTGATCTTCTTTGTACTCAGCCACTTTCCTGAATGTTATTTTGTTGGCCTTCTCAGCTCTCAGCTTGGCTGCCATTTTCAGTGGCATTCTCATCTTTGTTGAGTGAAGCTTTGATCTGATTGAGTTCTTCTTCAAAGCTGCTTCACTTCCATCTTGGTAGTCTCACTGTTACTGAGACTTGTTCTGTTGATCTTTGGTGGAACTCGTAGAGTCAACTATAGCATTTACCAACTCAACGATTCTGCAACTTCACAATCATCAACACCTTTGATCTTTGAGCCTCTGTTGATTTATACTGCTTTTCAATCTTCTCGTTGGAAAGTAGCCGTTGGAAGCTATTTAAACAACTTCATAGATCTCGAGATATTTGGTGCAGACTGCAGATGTGATATGACATCTTTTTCTGACTTTTTGACACTGTAGTCTACTGTTTCACCAACCCTGTCAGATATGTCACTTTAATGTCTTGGGCAGGTCGAAGACTTTATTTCCTCCTTCTGATTTCTTGATCAGAGGTTGTCCTTTTTGCATCAATGCTCTCATTAAGCTCTTGTACGAATATTACCCTTCAGATTGAACCGTTGCCAATGCTTCAGTCTTCAGCTATTCGAACTCTACGAT
Organism: Panax quinquefolius; assembly: GCA_020205615.1. NCBI lineage: Eukaryota > Viridiplantae > Streptophyta > Magnoliopsida > Apiales > Araliaceae > Panax > Panax quinquefolius. The sequence continues at coordinate 13,641,819 of CM035156.1, forward strand.
TCTGATGCATGTCTTCTTGGTCTTGATCGTAGTGTCTTGTTGACTTGCTTTTTGATGTGTAGTATTAACACTACGATCTTGAAGAGTGTTCATTAGATCTCTAATGTGGAACACCTCTTCCTTTTCTTGTGCAGTGCTTCTATACTTCTGTTTGCCTCGATGTTCTCAGATACTGATGACTTGATTCTTTGTTATGGTCCCTTCTGAATAGCAAGACATCTCAGATTTATAGCATGCTCAGTTTGCTTTCTCCTTGTGATCTCCCGTTCACTTATCATCAATGGACTGACCCATGCTTAATCATTTTAGCCTTGTTATTCAGAGGCTGACCAGTATCTTTGTGTATACTCCATCAGTTTCTTCTTTGTATGGCAAACACTACGATCTTGGTTACTTTTAAGATCGTTGTCATCTTTTCTTCTTCGATAACATCGTGACTTGGCGACTTTTCTTAGTCGATTCATGTAAGTCTTCCTCTGAACTTCTTGTGGAAGACTTCATCTCAAATGGCTTCATAACTCAATCTTGATACTGATTGGGTTGGTGCTTAGATCTTCTGCTAGCTTGCATGCCATTCGTTGAGTGCTCTCTGGTTTGCTTCAGGTGGGACGTATCTATGCAGTGTCAACCAGAGGCTTCATTTCTATGGATATTCTGGGAGTGCTCAGTTATTGAGAATCGTGTTTGCTCTATGATTCTTCATTGGCATTGTGAGCACGTCTGTTGATGTCTTAGTTTTGCACTCTACGATTCAGCCTTGGTTGTGTAGACACTACGACTCTGAGATCAGATCTTGATATTCTACAATCTCTGTTGTTATGTTTGTTGTCTTCATCTGATCTCGCTTTCGACTCACGATCTCTCGCAGATCCGGTATGATTAGTAGACTCTACAACCTCGAGTGTAGTCTATGATTCTCGACTTGGCTTTGGCAGATACACTCACAAATTTCATAGGGCGTGCTATCTCTACGATTCTGAAAATGACTTCCTCAGCAGACTACGGCCTTGAGGAAGTTCTTCTCGACACACTACGATCATTCCTCGTCTCTCCTGGAAGTCTACGAACTCCGAGATCTACTATCTTTACAGACTATGATTCTGCCTTGATAGCTCTCGAGTTTTCCTTGACTCTCCTGACAGACTATGATTTTTGGTGCAGTGCTCGACGATCAGACAAACCTATCTATTACATCATAAAATCAACCTAACATGCTTGATCTTTTTATTTTTATAGTCCTTGTACATCATTTCTTTTTAAGGACTTTACAAAGCTGTTTTACTTATGTAGGATCAACCTAACACATTTGATCAATTCATTCTAAGTCCTTGTATATATGTTTCTATTATCTATCGAGGACTTTTATAGTTTTTCTTAATGCAAGCATACTTGCATATTCATTCATATATATATCATAATCAAATCATATATAAATAGGATTATCATTCACATGTTTATTCCTGACAATTTTTATATTTCTTTTTTGTTTAAAAATAAAGAGAGAGAAATTCAAAACATGTCTAATTTATTATTATGTTCTTCCTATTCTTTCAAAAGTAATTATTAAATTAGTCAATAAATTGTCATTTTTCAACAATTTATGATTACCAACTACTCCCTCTGTTCTTAAAAGATTGTTGTTTAATGTTAATTCACATAGATTAAGGAATGTAATTAATACCTATAAAAAATACTCCCTCGGTTCCTATATAATTGACGCTTTAGAGAAAAACTGATTCCTAAATAATTGACGTTTCCATATTTTTAGGAGGTTTTTTCTCTTATTTTCCTAGATTACTCCTAAAATATTTCATCTTTCCAAGTGCAAGACTCCTATTTAATTTCAACCTTTTCTTTTACGATACATGTGTACCCAATTTGTTCTCTTTCTCAAAATTCTAAACGTCCCTCAATATGGCTTCAATTTTTCATACATTCTCATCATCTCTGTATTCTCTCATGGATTCTTTATTATATGCTTTCTCCTCATCTATGTTTTCTACAAAAAATTTATGAAAAATCCTGTACAACTCTATGGCGTTATTGAGAAAAATAAATTTTCTTTTGATTTAAATGAGGAACCAAACCATGAGTGTGAGAAGATTGTACGAGATATTGATTTGAATTTAAACTCAATTTTTTTTTTCGAGGAAGGGAGGTAAGATGATATGAAAAAGAGAGAGATTAAAGTTACTTGAAGAAAAAAAAATCATGGAGAAGAGTAAAGGTTGTATGTTGAATTACTGATATCAATTACTACTGCTCATTAATTATAAAAAACAAAAACAGAAAAAGGGTAATTTAGACTTTACCTTGACCCACCATTACTTTCCTTAAAAAGTGGACTTTGGCCTCCAACGTCAGACCGAGGGAGTATTATACTACCGTTGTTATAATTGTCTCAACCAATTATTAGCTTTGTAGATTCCAAAAAGGAGTATACCATTCAATTAATTCTACTCCCTCCGTCCCTATTTAAATGACGTTTTAGAGTTTTTTATTTGTCCCTAATTAATTGACGTTTGTTCAAATCTAGGAGAATTAATGATAATTTTTTTAAAATTACCCCTCATTACTCTACCTATTTTTTTGGTACTTTAAACTCTTGTGCTATGATAAATTAATGATTTAAGGGTATTATAGACAATTGAGTACTATATTTAATGTTTTTCAATCATTACCTTAATTCTTGTGTTTATCTCTAAAACGTCATTTAAACAGGGACGGGGGGAGTACTTTGTATCCCAATGCTATATTCAACAATAAATAGAAGAAAGCTTTAAATAAGGGTAAAGTAGAGAAAAAATAGTTACTTTGTATTGATAAACTCAAAATTACTTCTTAAAACGATAATCTTTTAGGAACGGAGGGAATATTATATTTTAACAAAGTAAGTTTATTATAATTTTAGTTATATTTTAATTGTTGTCCGTCCAAAGTCGTCTAACCTAACTCAAACTCAAACTCAAACTCAAACTCGTAAATTTTATCACGAATTGATACTTGGACAACAAAAAATAGACCCGAGTTTTAGGCCTAATAAATTTTGTGTGGATTGAGATTAAAATGAGCCCTAAACTCGCCAAATTACAGCCGTACAAGTGTTGGTTGATATCAAATCACCCCGACACCGTAATCTAGATTAAAGTGTTTCTCATTCTATTGTAAAACGAGTAAGTTGAATGTGTATTATTTTAAGTGTTGATTCACAATTTCATCGGATTATGATTATTGTGAATTAGATTAAAGTCTTTGTCACTCTATTGTATTGCGATTTGCGAGTGAGTTGGACGCTGCGAAGATATCTAAATGCTTGGGTTGGGTTGGGTGCATGTACGTACCCAACTCACCCACTCAACTGGCTTTTGACAACAATTACATCCTTGAACAAGAGTTGTCCACTTGAAAAAACTCCAAAAGGAGCCGAGAGAAGATATGTCATCAGATTTTGATGCCATTGTCTCATTCATCTTAAGCCATTTCTTATACTTATTTGCTCTATTCTCAAAATCATGACTCAATTACACTATTTTTTTGAACTACAGATCAAATAATAAACTCCTAAGGCCGTCCATTTGAGAACGAATATGTTTGTTTGTAAGAATTATAATTTATGATATTATAATTATAATTTTAAGACTATTAAGCTATTTTATAATTACTAAACTAATAGTTTCGAGTCTAAATTTAAAAACAAACAAGACACTTGAGATTAATTGTCCTATCCCAAGTATATTCCTTACAAAAAATGGTTATAATTCATACAAACAAACATAACCGTAGTCAGTCCATTTGAAAACCAAACTTCAAGTGACTAAAGATGCCGGTAATATGCCAACTAAATCACTGCACCTTGATTGTGTTACATTTACTATAGGACAATTTGACATCTAACAAATTACTCCATTGTTTTTGTATGTTAGCTTCCATGGTGATGCGGGAACACGCTGCCAATCTGTAAGCTACACTTTATTCACTTTTTAATATTAATATAAAATATTTATAAATTCAAAATTGAGAATAATCAATTTTAGATAATTTATAATATTCAACATTATATTTTCAAAATCAAAATAATTCATGTCAATTTTGAATTTAAAAAATTACAATCTGATTTTAAAAAGTCAATAATAATTTTATGGAGTATTTTAAAACGAAAGAGGGGAAAGACCGAAGGGGGGGGAGGGGGCAAGGGAACACTAAAATTGACAAGTGCCTGCCGAAGCTTAAAAGCGGGAAACATGAAAATTTGTCGAATCTAATTAAAATCTTTATTTGTTTATGTTATTATAGAAGTAGTAGTAGTAATTTTCATCACTATTTCGACCAACTTATCGTCTACGCGGAGTGATGTTGTATTTGGATTATGATTTGAAATACGCAACCCCTTTCAAATACTAATATGTATCATTATTAACTTTCCAAAGTTATTTGATATATTTTAAATTTAAAAAATTATTAAATATAGTTAATTTTTGAATTTATAGTGTCTTTTAAATAATTCATATATAATATTAAATTTATATAAATTTTGAATTTTAAAATATTTATAATTACCTTTAAAATTAAATAATATTATTATATTTGAAAAATGCTTATAAATTTGTGATATTGAAAATGTATACTTTGTATTGCCAAAAAAATATATATGGAATTATGCATATACATAAGCTTATTCTTTTGGGTACAAATGGCAGTGTCATCTCTACTAGTTAGCTTCTTCAAACCAGAGATTGGCACCTACTACTATTTTAATAAGTTGAATATATATATATATATATATATATATATATATATATATATATATATTATTAGTTCCAAATTAAGTTGTCCAATGAAAGACATACAACATATATAGTATAGTATTGACCTCTATTATATATATATATATATATATATATATATATATATATATATTCCTCATCAGAAAAATAACAAGTTGTTACAACCTCCAACTTTGATTTGAATCCAAACCAATAAACTATAGAGTTGGGTGGATACTGTCATTTTCCCTGTTTCAAATTTTAATTTTTATCTTAATTGATTCCACCTTCTACATACTTCTATCAATTTTTAATCATTATTGATACTAAAATATAACACCATAAATATTGAGTCGTTGTGGTTGGTCCCGAATTAACTCGGAAGTTCAATTTTGATGATTAAATAACTCAAAAGTTTTTTTTATTTTTCTATTTTGTTACTTTAAAAAGTTCAATTTTTTTTGGGATTTTTCTAGCTTCCCAATCATTAAATTTGAAATTCTTAAACAATTTTTTATTATTATTAATTCTCCTATTTAGCCAACCCAAAAAGTCATTGAAAGAATGTGCGACTTTTACTCCATATATATATATATATATATATATATATATATATATATATATATATATATATATTCATCCATCCAATAAGAATCTACCGCTGCTATGAACATCGTTATAGTAACCCACTTTGTAATCATTGATCAACTTATTGGAAGGCTTAGATTGAATACCATAATTGTCCAACCGTCACAAGTTTTACCGGCTTTTATTTTAATATATTGCATTACATGGTCGACTGTTGTCATTTTAATTATTTTAAAACGATTTTTTAATATTAAAATATTCACATAGCATAAATTGTATCTACTTTAGTATGTCTTTTTTACGCATTTCTCCATTTTATAGAATGACTGTGACGCCCCCAAAATTAGGTATACGTCACCCATCTTGGGTCGCCACTTACATGGTACATAAATTCAAATACAAACTTAATTATACATCTGTCGTGTAACATACGACAATACATAAACCGAGACTTCTAATAGAATATTGTCATTTAGACAATATCCATACTCATCGAGTCCTCATTACAATTATTATCACACTATTTCACAGAATAGTGAGGACTACTAATGCTATCCTCCGGACCATTACTCCGCTTCCGACTCGTCTCAAACCTATATTCTCATTTCAAGAAGAAACGGTGAAAGAAAGGGTGAGCTCAACTAGCCCAAGAAGAAATATTATGACTAAGATAATGCGTAATAAATTATCAATAGTCTTCAACAATGTTAAACCGATAAAATACAATAGACAACCAGGTTTAAATGCAATTGAATATGCAATCCATTAAAAGAGTCAGTAGAAAATAAAGTCTACTATCTTTTAGGTTTTAAAAGGTTTTCATCAATTTTTATCACTAAGACTCAAATTTTTAATGAATAAACCACAATATCTAATCATCCCTATACTCACGGCCAAGAATTTTCATCAAATTATCAATGGTCATGACTATACCAAATCACCCCCGGTCATAATCATACCAAAAACTATCCATCATCGCATTACAAAGCCACCGAGGACTTTTGTCACATCATTTATAACAAGCCATGATTATACCGAATGATCCTCTGGTCATAATCATACTAAGTTCATCTATGCACGTAGCTAAAGATAACATAATATAACATGAGGATGATGACAATGACATAATAATTCAATAAAATAAGTTCACGAATTAATTTATTCAGAACTAATAACGCCCAAATTGTCAACATGATAACGCTTTGTAGAGTAAAATTCAAGAATGATCGTAAGAATATTTTCATGAAAAGATATGGATGAAACGCAAATATCAAGAATATTCTACTAATTTCATGGAGTATGTAAGTCAAAGTTTTAACCAACTGGGTATAATAAAGAATGGAATAACAAAGGAAATCACCACGCATGATTTTTAGAGATGTATACAAAGTTATTCCAACCGAATAATAATAACTAAACCAAAGTCGTGAAATTCACATCGACAGGATGATCCAATGTAATAATAAATGTGAATAATAAACAATGGAACCTAGGTAAAACACATGTAAAAGATGCATTGATATTAATAAATGTAATAATAAAGAATGGAACTGTGTCCGTGTAAAACACACGTATGGGATATTCCAATCGTAATAATAAAGAATGAAATAATGTAAGAAGATCACCAAGTATAGGGGATTCACAGATACAAAAGTTATTCCAATGTAATAAATAAGAATGGAATAATATAAGGATTTCACCAAGTATAGGTACGCACAGATACATGATTATGTATAGGGTATGCCACTTTTACAAAAGTTATTCCAATGTAATAATAATGAATGGAATAATGTAAGTTCTCTTCATGAATAAGAAAGAATAATACCCTTTACGCAAGTACAACAAATAATATCCCTACCGTAAAAGACTTCGGATATCAAAAGTGAAGCACCGTAATACTCTTCTTCTTTCTCTCTATAGATTTTCTCTATAGCTTCTCTCTATAATTTCTCTCTCTAGTTTCAATGAATTGTAAGAAAATAATGAAAGAATGAGCTTCTATTTATAGGAAAATAGAATGCATAGTAATTAATCCATGAGCAATCCAGCAAAATCTTTTAAATAAAATATCATATTGATTTACTTTAACTGACTACGCAAAAATACTATATTCATATTTAAAGCAAAATCTTTTTTAAATAAAATATCATATCATATTTATAAAAAAAATTTTTTTAAATAAAATATCATATATTCTACTATTTATATAAAAACATTTTTACTACGCAAACACTACGCAACACTACGCAAAACACTACGCAACACTACGCATAATAAAATATAATATATTCTATTTATGTAATAACTTTAATAAAGTATTGCATTTTATATAAAAAGATGTTTCGCTTTTATTACGTTAATAATAATTAATAAAACAAAACGTCATTATCGCTATAATAATTCATATTATTAATCGACAATAATGGAATCAAACTCGACTTCATAACATCATAATCAATATAATCAATATTTACTATCAACCAACACATCGACATCGCATTTTACTACTTAGTTCAACAAAGACGAACCCAGAAAACTTCCAAGTTATTTCAATAAAATATTTTGTCATTTTCTCAATCCGGCAATAATAATACATTCATGGTCCACCAATGATGATTGAATTGTCTTATTCGAATATTAAGATTTCGCTAAACCTAATATTTCACCAATCTAATATAATATAACCACTTACAAACTTTGTCAAAAAAATTATATAAATACTACCCACAACTATATAATATTACCTCAAATTCACACCATAATATTAAAAATTATTTCACAAAATTTAAATCTTTATGATAAAATCAATTCGAAGATTACTTAAACGATTTAATATTAAAATAAAAAATTAAAAAAAACAAAAATCAATACAAATGGTAATAAAAATTTCTACCGGTAATCTCTCTTCTCCTCTCTAATATAAGTATATAAGTAATGGTATTATAATACATTGATTTTATCAATAAAGATTTAAATTTTGTTTAAATAATTTTTAATATTATGGTGTGAATTTGAGATAATATTATACTGTGGGTAGTATTTATAAATTTTGCAAAGTATGCAAGTGGTTATATTATATTCGATTGGCTCTGGGAATATTCTGTTTAAAGCAGGAATATTCGACAACTACTCAATCATTGGTGGACCCCACAATGTAATTATTATTTGATCGAGAAAACGAAAAAATATTTTATGAAATAACTATGAAGTTTTACCGCTGACATCGCTGAACTACTCTCAGAGTAAAAGTACAAAGAATAACGTGTGGTCGCATAAAGAAAGACACCAGATCGATTATCGATGCTTATGTGAGAAGTCACCTTTGATTCCATTATCACGATTAATAATATGAATTATTATAATGATAATGACGCTTTTGTTTTATTCAGATTATTAACGTAATAAAATGTAAACATCTTTTATATAAAATGTAATACTTTATTAAAGTTATTCTATAAATGTAATATATATATTATATTTATTACGTTATACGCATAGTGTTTTCGTATAAGTGTGTTTGTTTGATAGTAAAATGTTTTTATATAAATAGAATATATGATATTTTATTTAAAAGATTTTGCTTTTAAATATGGACCGCCGATTAAAGTAAATCAATCTGGACCGCTCATGGATTAATTACTACGCATTCTATTTTCCTATAAATAAGCTCATTCCTTCATTATTTTCTTACTTAATTCAATCAAACTCTGTAGAGAGAAATTATAGAGAGAAGTTTATAGAGAGAAAATCTATAGTAGAGAAAGAAGAAAAGTATTCTCGCTACTTCACTACTTTTGATATTCAAAGTCTTTTTACTAGTAAGGGATATTATTTGTTGTATCCGTAAGGGTGTTATTCTTTCTTATTCATGAAGAGAACTTCGTTATTCCATTCATTATTATTATTCGTTGAATAACTCGTAAAAGTGGCATACCCTATACATAACTCAGATACGCCAGATACCCTATACTTGGTGAAATCCTTATATTATTCCATTCTTATTTATTCTCGTTGAATAACTCAGATACGCCGAATCCCCTATACTTGGTGATCTTCTTCGTTATTCCATTCTTTATTATTCTCGCTGAATATCCTCGTCTCGTGGTGTTTTACAACCGACCGGGTTCCATTGTTTATTATTCCGCATTTATTATTCTCGCTGAATATCCTCGTCGTGTGTTTTACACCCCGATTCGGGTTCCATTGTTTATTATTATTCAAAGATTTATTATTCTCGTTGATCATCCCGCTTTGTGAATTTCACCGACCCGTTCCGTTATTATTATTCGCTGAATAACTCGCCTATGCTAAGTACCGCATGCACGGTGATTTCTTTTGTTATTCCATTCTTTATTATACCCATTAGTTAAAACTTTGACTTCTATACTCCATGAAATTAGTAGAATATCCTCGATATTCATGTTTCATCCAAAGATCTTTTCATGGAAATATTCTTCCGATCATTCTTGAATTTTACTCTACAAAACAAAGATTCTTGTCGACAATTGACGTTATTAATTCCTCGGATAAAATAATTTTGAACTTGTTTTATTGAATTATTATGTCATTGTCATCATCCTCATGTTATATTATGTTATCTTCGCTTACGCAAGATAGATGAACTTAGTATGATTATGACTGTGGATCATTCTAAGATAATCATGGCTTGTTATAAATGATGTGATAAAAGTCCCAAAGGGCCTCAGTAATGCAAGTGATGGATAGTTTTTGGTATGATTATGACCACTGTGGGTGATTCTAAGATAGTCATTACCATTGATAATTTGATGAAAATCCTCGACCGTGGTATGTGGATGATTAGATATTGTGGTTTATTCATTAAACCGAGTCTTAGTGATAAAAATTGATGAAAAACTTTTAAAACCTAAAAGATAGTAGATTTTATTTTCTACTTGACTTTTTAATGGATCAGATATTCACCGCAGCTTAAACCGGTTGTCTATTGTATTTTATCGCTTTAACATTGTCAAGGCTAATGATAATTTATTCTCGCATTATCTTAGTCATAATATTTCATCGGGCTAGTTGAGCTCACCCTTTCTTTCACCGTTTTCTTCGTGAAATGAGAATATAGCCGGGACTTAGCTCTGGGAAAAGAGTGATGGTCCCGAAGATAAGATTAGTAGTCCTCACTATTCGTTAAATAAAGTGTGACAATAAATGTAATGAGGACTTTTCGAGTATGGATATATTGTCTAAATGACAATATTCCTATTAGAACTCTCGCTTTATGTATTGTCGTATGTTACACCTACGTATGTATAATTAAGTTTGTATTTGAATTTATGTACCATGTAAGTGGCGCACCCAAGATGGGTGACGATACCCATTTTTGGGGCGCCACACTTGGTATCGTCGAGCTTAGGATATGATCCCCGCCGAGATGTGAGATAAGAACTAGAGGGGAGAGACGGGAATTTTTTCGCTAAGATGACCTACCTAAATTTATTTGGTATTTAATGGGTCTCACGTAGTATAGGATAATATGTGATATGTTAATTAACCCTTGTTTTGTGATGTTGTTTGAGAATGGCATCCAAAATGCCGAGATAAGCAATGAAGCACATGAGAGTGTTGATTCATTTCAAACAAAAGGTAACGCACCAACAACACGATAATAATCATATCGGTGGCAACGGCCATCGTAACAATGATAACCATCGTGGGGAAATTATCATGTTAAGAATGGTAACCACTTCTGTGGTAATCATGGCAAAGATAATAGAAGTGGAAATTGCAAGAAGAGAAGGTCATTTAGCTCAATTTTGTTGTGCACCAAAGTCAAGTCTATGGGACGGTGGCACCAAAGGTGGATATGGACAAAACAAAGTCGTTGGTTTTAGGAAGTGCATTTTTTCATGACTTCTCAAAAAGCGAGTAAACGAAACGGGTTAGCATCAAGTTAGTTAATTATAAATCATAAGTCTATACCTTATAAGATAATTTGTCTCTACCCATTATTTTTATCTCTTGCTTATGCTCAACGCTTAAATTTGACTCCGAGAAGTTAGACTTTGACTTATGGTCAAACTTCGTTAAGAGGAGCCTTCGTTATCGCTTACTATTTTTAAATCTTGTTTGATTCAAATAAACACTTTCACGCTAATTCGTCGATCTTATCTTTTGAAAATACTTGCCTTTGATGTGATTTTAGGAATCAATTGGTTAACTACTCATCATGCTTTTCAGTAAGGTTGTTAGCTTTTATATTCATAACCAACCCTGTTATAGCGTAATTCAAAGTAACCAAACTACTAAAGTCAATTCATCGTTATATCAAGCCATAAGTAAAGAGCCCCAACCTTTCGTTGTTGACTTCCTTGTGTGGAATGCACCAAGCCGCACTTTTTCAGAGGCTTACATCGTGAATGAAGATGGCAAGTTGATAGGTATCATTGTGAGGTGCTATCCAGTTAAGGGATGAAGTCACAGCTTGGTATCAATGTGACGACTATCCAAGTCTTGGACGAGAGTAACAGCTTTGAATGATATTTCTATCATTAATAAATTTCTTGACGATTCTTGAAGACTTTCTAGCCTACTTAGAGAGCGTGAAATCGAATTTTGTATTGACCCCAAAGACAAAAACCCATTTCTTAAACCTCAAATATTTCTTCAACTAAAAGGATACATTTACGAGGATTATGATGAAAGTCATAATAAAAGCATTGGACTAATGAAAATCATGGGTATATGAAGTATTAGTAAGTGTTATGATGAGTTATGTTGGTTATTATGTGAAAACATGAAAGTTTCTTAGAAATCACAAAGAGTTGAAAATCGATTTTGGTGAAAAACGAATATGAAATTCAATTGACCATATCTCCTATTATATTTTGAATTTTTGAATGTGGTCAAGTCCTAGAGTTAGATCTATGAGTTACCTAACTAATCCAAGTGGAATTACTGGAAAAGGTGTTGTAGATTTTGTGTGGACTGATTTTAGCAAAGGAGTGCAAAGCTGCAAAACCAAAAAAGTCACGCCATGATTTTAGAGGGGCTGTTTCGGCCACTTAAATTATGAGAGAAAATTCTGGCCTTTTGGGACATGAAGGTATATGGTATAAAGTACCTCCTGTCCAAAAATGAGCTCATTCTCGACTTAAAATGAGCAAGTTATGACTATTTCAATATTTAGGTTTTTCCGATTTAAAAATGCTATAACCTGAGTTCTATAACTCCCATGACCATGAAATTTAAACTCGAGGCTCACATTAACATGTGTAAGGTCCTGCCAAGATTTGGGAATTTTGGAGTTAAACTTGAGGTAGCTAATTTTTAAGGAATTAATTAGAAATTGATTTTTGAAAATAGTAAATGAATTTTAAAAATTTCGAGAAAAATATATTTTCATTATGGGACTATATTATGCTAAATCCCAGAAAAGAAATATTTTTGGGACTGATTTGGTATTTTTCATGAAAATAGTTTAGTTACTTAACATATGAGTTAAATATGTTATGTGAAGTAATAAAAGTTGAAAATAGGATTTTATGGCTAGAGAATCCTATATATAGTATATGCATATTTTTTTGATGAGGATTTGATAATTGGTGATGATATCTTATGAGTATGGCATTTTGAATGATTAAATGCATTATATGGTAAAGCGCGAAACAATCGAGATAAATTGTTTATAAATTTAAGAAGTGATTAAAATATTGTTATAATATTAATGATATTAGATTATGAGATTATTAAGTGATTGATAACATGGGGATATTCTTGAACTCGGATAAATTATATTATAAATGTTTAATATTTATCCTTTATCTCATTTGATCGATTCTTTATATCATTATCCTCATGTTTATATTACGTTGAAAGTCATCTCGTGGTCTCAGAAGTATGCATAGATGGACTTGGTATGATTATGACCGTGGATTGTTTTGTATAATCATAACCGTAATTGAAAACACAATTATTCTTTGGCCAGAAGTAGTGCATTCGCCGTCGTGATACTAATGGATAATTGGTGGTGTATGGATAATTTGTGGTCGTGATACTAATGAATACACGATTATCTTCGTCGAAGTGTATGGATAATTTGTGGTCGGATACTAATGAATACACGATTATCTTCGCCGAAAGTGTATGGATAATTTGTGGTCGTGATACTAATGAATACACAATTATCTTTTCGTCAGTAGTGTATGGATAATTTGTGGTCGTGATACTAATGAATACACGATTATCTTCTTTCGTCAGAAGGTATGGATAATTTGTGGTCGTGATACTAATGAATACACGATTATCTTCGTCGTAGTGTATGGATAATTTGTGGTCGTGATACTAATGAATACACGATTATCTTCGATTATCTTCATATCAGTAGTGCATGGATAATTCGTGGTCGTGATACTAATGAATATCATCGCCCAGAAAAGGTGGATGATTCGATGATATGGATTAATTATCGAGCCGAGTCTCAAAGAATGAAATATTAATTCATGGATGTGGTAAAAGTCATCTTCGTCAGAAGTAGTATCGATAGACTTGGTATGATTACGACCAAGGATTATTCTAAGATAATCATGATCAGATTGAAAAAAAACACTAATATCCTCGCCAAGAAAGGTATGGATAATTCGTGGTCGTGATACTATTAAGTCAAAGCCTCAAAGATTATTGGTTTTATAGCTTGTATATCTTCGCCAGAAAGCAAAAGATGAATTGTTAATGAATATCTTCGCGGATTGCAAAGATGAATTTAATATTTTTAACGATAAAGGTATTCAAGGTATCCTCACCTCTTTATCATATCGTGTACGCACTCTAATTTCGAGGGCTTAAATTCCATAAGGAGGGGAGATCAGGAGACCCAGATTTTATCAATAAAGATTTAAATTTTGTTTAAATAATTTTTAATATTATGGTGTGAATTTGAGATAATATTATAGTTGTGGGTAGTATTTATAAATTTTGCAAAGTATGCAAGTGGTTATATTATATTCGATTGGTCTGGGAATATTTGGTTTAGCAGGAATATTCAGACAACTACTCAATCATTGGTGGACCCCACAATGTAATTATTCATTTGATCGAGAAAACGACAAAAAATATTTTATTGAAATAACTACGGAAGTTTTACCGTTGATATCGCTGAACTACTCTAAGTAGTAAAAAAGTACAAAGAATACGTGTGGTTGCATAAGACACACCAGATCGATTATCGATGCTTATGTGAGAAGTCACTCAATTTGATTCCATTATCACGATTAATAATATGAATTATTATAATGATAATGACGCTTTTGTTTTATTCAGATTATTAACGTAATAAAATGTAAACATCTTTTATATAAAAAATGTAATACTTTATTAAAGTTATTCTATAAATGTAATATATTATATTTTATTATGATAAGTAGTATAAGTTTAGCAAAAGTTGTTTTGCATAGTGTTGCATAAGTGTTTGCATAGTAAAATGTTTTTATATAAAAGAATATATGATATTTTATTTAAAAGATTTGCTTTTTTAAATATGGACCGCCGATTAAAGTAAATCAACTGGACCGCTCATGGATTAATTACTATGCATTCTATTTTCCTATAAATAAGCTCATTCCTTCATTATTTTCTTACTTAATTCACCAAACTCTAGAGAGAGAAATTATAGAGAAGTTTATAGAGAGAAAATCTATGTAGAGAAAGAAGAAGAGTATTCTCGTACTTCACTACTTTGATATCCAAAGGTCTTTTACGGTAAGGGATATTATTTGTTAAAATTCGTAAGTGGGTGTTATTCTTTCTTATTCATGAAGAGAACTTCGTTATTCCATTCATTATTATTCGTTGAATAACTCGTAAAAGTGGTATACCCTATACATAACCTCGATACGCCAGATACCCTATACTTGGTGAAATCCTTATATTATTCCATTCTTATTTATTCATTGAATAACTCAGATATACGCCGAATCCCCTATACTTGGTGATCTTCTTCTCGTTATTCCATTCTTTATTATTCGTTGGAATATCCCGTCTGTGTGTTTTACACCGACCGGTTCCATTGTTTATTATTCCGCATTTATTATTCTCGTTGAATATCCCGTCTGTGTGTTTTTACACCGATTCGGTTCCATTGTTTATTATTCAAGATTTATTATTCTCGTTGATCATCCCGCTTGGTGAATTTCACCGACCGTTCCGTTATTATTATTCTCGTTGAATAACTCGCTCATGCGCAAGCACCGCATGCACGGTGATTTCTTTTGTTATTCCATTCTTTATTATACCCAAATTGGTTAAAACTTTGACTTCTATACTCCATGAAATTAGTAGAATATCCTCGATATTTCATGCTTCATCCAAAGATCTTTTCATGGAAATATTCTTCGATCATTCTTGAATTTTACTCTACAAAACAAAGATTTGTCGACAATTTGGACGTTAATAATTCCTCGGATAAAATAATTTTGAACTTGTTTTATTGAATTATTATGTCATCATCATCATCCTCATGTTATATTATGTTATCTTCGCTTACGTGCATAGATGAACTTAGTATGATTATGACTGTGGATCATTCTAAGATAATCACGGCTTTGTTATAAATGATGTGATAAAAGTCCTCAAAGGGCCTCAGAATGCAAATGATGGATAGTTTTTGGTATGATTATGACTGTGGGTGATTCGTAAGATAGTCACGACCATTGATAATTTGATGAAAATCCTCGATCGTGGGGTATGAGGATGATTAGATATTGTGGTTTATTCATTAAATCGAGTCTTAGTGATAAAAATTGATGAAAACCTTTAAAACCTAAAAGATAGTAGATTTTATTTTCTACTTGACTCTTTTAATGGATCAGATATTCCACCGCAGCTTAAACCGGTTGTCTATTGTATTTTATCGCTTAACATCGTTGAAGGCTAATGATAATTTATTCTCGCATTATCTTAGTCATAATATTTTTATCGGGCTAGTTGAGCTCACCCTTTCTTTCACCTTTTCTCTGTGAAATGAGAATATAGCCGGGACTTAGAAGCCTGGGAAAAGAGTGATGGTCCCAAGATAAGATTAGTAGTCCTCACTATTCTCGTTAAATAGTGTGACAATAAATGTAATGAGGACTCTTGAGTTGGATATGGATATTGAACTCTAAATGACAATATTCCTATTAGAACTCTTGTATTTATTTATGTGTCGTGGCGACCCAAGATGTTTACACATAATACTTATAATGTATAATTAAGTTTGTATAATTGAATTTATGTACCATATTTTGTAATATTTTGTAATATTATTAACCCAAGTATTAATATTTTGGGTGACGATATATATATTATTACTAATATTACAAAATATTATAACATTATTTTAAAATATTAATACTTATAATATTAAGTATTAATAATATTACAAAATATTATAATTTTATTATTACAAAAAATATTATAATTTGATATTAATACTTATGATATAATATATAAAATGATATCAAATTATAAGTATATATATGACGCCCCAAAATAGGTATACATCACCTATTTCGAGTTGTCAAAACATGGCATGTAAACAACTACAACTTTATTATTACAACAAGAAATCTGTGAGTTTGAATACAAATATTATCTTCAGATAATATCTATACTCAAATAAATCCTCATCACATTATTGATTCATTATTTTACAAAATGGTGAGGACTACTAAACAACTCTCTCTAGAATCTTCATTCCATACCCCTACTAGTACTCGCTACATTCTCGCCTCCGAGAAGAAAAAATGGAACAACAAGGAAAAGGGTGAGCTCAACTAGCCCGGTAAAGAATATTATGACTAAGATAATATACAACAAATTATCGTTAGTCTTCAACAGGAAAAATCTGATAGAATACAATAGACAACAAGTTTGGATCAATATTCAATAATGAAATAATAATTCATAGAAGAGTTATGTAGAGAATGAAATCTACTATAATCTATGAATTTAATAGTCCATCATCAATATTTTATCCTGTAACATCAATCAATATGCATACGAATCAAATATTCATCTTTGCACTATGAGCCAAAGATATTCATCGATTGGTCATATTCATTTAAACACATTGCTCATCTTTTGCACTACAGCCAAAGATATTAATCAATCGGTCGTGTTCATCTCAACACTGCTCATCTTTGCACTACTGTGCCAAAGATATTAATCAATCGGTCATGTTCATCTCAACACTGTTCATCTTTGCACTACGGTGCCAAAGATATTCTTCAGAAATCATTCATCTTGCACTACTGTGCCAAAGATATTCAATAATATCATCATTTAAGACCGAGGATGATGAAAAATTTTTAAAGAAACGAATCCGGTGAAACAAAATGACAAGGATTAAGGATTAAGGATTCGTACTTGGTTTTATCCACGCCCAAAAATACCTCAAAAATAATCATAGTGGTGTAAAATTCAAGAATGATCAAAACATGGATACAATCAAAGTTAGTATCCGGAATAGATGTTTTGGATGAAAAGAAGAAATTTTATTTTTCTATTGAATAGTACCAGATATCGTGAATAGTCAGATACGTGAATAGTCCGATACGTGAATAGTAATTCGACACCAAAAGATAGAAATTCCACAAAAAACATCTTCACGCTTCATGAATAGTACTTTCGTGAATAGTAACTCATGAATAGTAACTTCGTGAATAGTAACTCATGAATAGTAACCCGACATGAAAAAGTTCCAAATTTGATAAAAACTTCAGATCAACATTTCAAAGATAATGATATTGAAGAAATAATATCATTACGAAAAAAATAATATCCCTTACCTCGAAAGATTAAGATTTCTAAATTTGGAATAAGGTATATAAGGTGAAGGAAACTTGCATCGCCTAACAATACTCAAAGTATACTCACAAGAATACGCTCAATATATCGAGAGAAATAGAGAGAAACTTGGGTTTTGTGTGTGTTTTTCAATTCTAACCCAAGACCCTATTTATAGGAAAATGCTTAGAACACCAAAGCGAAAATTGAATATAATATTAATATATTTTTCACATTTTCTTTAGCCCACCTTAGACAACTGATCTCAGCCCATTTGAATCACATGTGAGGCCAACTTAGTGTAAAAAACGTTTTTCTCAAAATAATTAACTAAAACTCCCAAAATTAATTATTTTAACTTGAACTTCAATAATTCATAATAAATAGCCCTTTCATCAGAAAATTTGAATCTCATGAGTTTTTATAGGAAATTCAATTCTCTACAACTTTACAGAAGAAAGTTTTTCCAAATTCCAAATAGAAATTGACCGAAATCCACAAGCGGTGATTTTACAATTTATAATCAAATTTCTATTAATAATTGTGTCCACCAACACACAAAACATGTGTTAAACATTTAATGCCACAAAAATACTATTCCTCTTCATATACTCATATATCCCACATTCATTATAAAATATCACCGTTAATATATTATTAAAATAATATATTTAAATGAATTATTTTATCGAAAAAAGATAAAATGTTAATTTTCAACAATTGTCATTTTAAAAATTTTCTCCATCTATATCCACATAAAATCAATATTTTCCTCATCATATAAATCAATTATTAATTATTCACAAATAATATTACAGAATCACAATATTGACAACAAAAGCGCTCCTAAAGAAGAGGGGCTTTCAATAAGAATTTCTTCATCTGGCGCGCAATTAGATGATCAAACCTCTCCTTAGAGCAGTAACTTTCTAGACATTGCCAATAATGTTATCTAATAATATTATTCAGATAATATGAATTATTGCTTCGATAATGAAAGATAATCGTGTAATGACAATTATTGAAACAACAAAGAATATAAAATATCAACGCAACAATTATTAACTCAATAAAATATTGAATAAAGTAATTATCGTAACCATTATTGAGTAAGTGCATTCTTACGTAAGAATCAATAATTGGTGCAATACCGTAAAGCTACTTGTTCAACAACGCGTATTAGTGTTTTTTTTAACCACGGGTATTCCAACAAGATTAATTCAGAATAACTACTGTTATTTAAAAACAACTTATATTTGTCTGCTTTCTTCATCCAATCGCTTTCAGTTATGGGCCCACACATGGTCGCTTATTGTATTTACGAATATTCTGACGATAAAGATTTAATATTCCACGACCAAACTAATATTCCCGACGATAATGAATATTTTATAACCACTTGCTTATTTTGAAATATTTGCATATTTAACCCTTAACTATCCACATTAATCAAATCAACCCTTACTATTTCAAAATAATAAATAAAGGAAATTCCTTTTTATTTAAAAAATTTCGGGGTCTTACATTATATCATAAGTATTAATATTCATGATTAATTTACAAAATATTAATTTACCAGTTTTATTACTATCATAAGTATTATAAAATATTATAATATTTTATTACTATTGTGCCGCCCCCAAAATAGGTATACGTCACCCATTCTGAGTTGTCAATACATGGTACAGAAACAACTACAATTTTATTATTACAACAGTAAAACTGTGAGTTTGAATACAAATATTATCTTCTAGACAATATCTATACTCAAATAAATCCTCATCACATTTATTGATACATTATTTTACAAAAATAGTGAGGACTACTAAACAACTCTCTCTAGAACCTTCATTCCATACCCCCACTTCGTACTACATTTATATTCTCGCCTCCCGAGAAGAAAAATGGAACAAAAAGGAAAAGGGTGAGCTCAACTAGCCCAGTAAAGAATATTATGACTAAGATAATATACAACAAATTATCATTAGTCTTCAACAGGGAAAAACTAATAAAATACAATAGACAACAAGTTTTAAATCAATATTCGCAGCGGAAATAATAATTCATTAGAAGAGTTAAGTAGAGAATGCAAACTACTATCTTCTATGTATGAATTTAAAAGTTCATCGTCTATCTTTTATCCTTGTAACATCAATCAATATACATCTGGAATCAAATATTCATCTTTGCACTACAGGCCAAAGATATTCATCAGTTGGTCATGTTCATCTAAACACATGTTCATCTTTGCACTACGGCCAAAGATTTTCATCAGAAATCATTCATCTTTGCACTACAAGCCAAAGATATTCAATAATATCATCATTTAAGACTGAGGATGATGAAAAATATTTTTAAAAAAACGAATCCAGTGAAACAAAATGACAAGGATTAAGGATTAATGATTAAGGATTCGTACTTTGTTTTATCCATGTCCAAAAATACTTCAAAAATAATCATAGTGGTGTAAAATTCAAGAATGATCAAAACATGGATACAATCAAAGCTAGTATCCAGAATAGATATTTTGGACGAAAAAGGAAATTTTTATTTTTAGATGAATAATGTCAGATTCGTGAATAAAGGTCGTGAATATACGTGAATAATAACTCCGACACCAAAAGTTCTAAATTTGATAAAAACTTCAGATCAATATTTCAAAGATAATGATATTGAAGAAATAATATCATTACTTAAAAAAATAATATCCCTTACCTCGAAAGACAAGATTTTAGTTGAATCAATGGGATATAGGCTATAACTTGAACTTGCACCATATAGCAATACTCAAAGTATACTCAAAATACCCACAAGAATACGCCGATAATATAGAGAGAAAACTTCAGCTTTACGGTGTGATTTTCAATTCTAACCTAAGCACCCTATTTATAGGAAAATGCTTAGAACACCAAAGTAGAAAATTTAATATAATAATATATTTATAAAAATTTGTCTACGCCAACCTTTGAGAATCTGAAATCAGCAACCTAACACATGTAAAATGAGGCTCACACATCTAAAAAATATTTTTCTTTTATAAAATAATTAAAACTTCCAAAAATCAATTATTTCGAAACTTCGGAACTTCAATAATTCATAATAAATAGCCCTTTTATCGAAAAATTGAATCTCGCGAATTGTTATAGGAAATTCAATTCTCTACAACTTTGCGTAAAAAAAGTTTTTCCAAATTCCAAACAAAATTGACCAAATCCACAAACAAAGCGTTTTACCAACCTATAATCAAATTTCATCAAGAAATGGGGTCCACCGACATGTTTAACATGTTTTAAACATTTATTGCAACAAAAATACTCTTCCTCCTCGTATACTCATACATCCCACATTCGTTGTAAAATATCACCATTATTATATTATTAAAATATAATAATATATTTAAATGAATTATTTTATCGAAAAAGATAAAATTTCAATTTTCAACAATTGTCACATTAAAATTTTCTCCATCTATATCCACATAAAAATCAATATTTTCCTCATCATATGAATCAATAATTAATTATTCACAAATAATATTATAGAATCACAATATCGACAACCAAGCAGTTCCCAAGAAGAGGGGCTTTCAATAAGAATTTCTCTCACTCTACAAAGCAATTAGGTGACCAAACCTCTCCTTAGATGTAACTTTCTAGACATTGCCAATAATGTTATCTAATAATATTATTCAGATAATATGAATTATTGCTTCGATAATGAAAAATATGTGTAATGACAATTATTAAAACAACAAAGAATATAAAATATCAACGCAAAGAATTATTAAATCAATAAAATAAAATATCGAAGCAGTAATTATCAGTAACCATTATTGAGTAGTGCCTTCTTACGTAAGAATCAATAATGGCAATAATCATGTGTCTTCTTGTGTTTTAACCAATAGAGTATTTTTAAAGATTAATTAAGAATAACAATCGTTAGGTTTGTAATATTCAAGAACGCAATCAAATTGCATAAATAAGTTTTAAAACGTGTAAAAATCGGAGTTTAAAAATTTTACAAACCATATATCGGATCACCCTTTATGCACAATTATTAATTAAACGAAAAATTGAAGAACAAGAATCATACCTTGAAGATCCGAAAGCTTCCTCGTGTACAAGTTCACCTCCAATTCTTTTTTCGCTCAACTTGAATCCATCGGGTTTGGTTCCTTCCTTTGATCAATGTTAGCCACCCAAGTGTTTGGCCTCAGAGGTGATCCACCAAGGAAGAAGAAGGATTCAAGAAATGGGTGGTTGGCTAAACCCTAGTTTTTCTATCTCTATAGAAAAGAAGTGCTCTCTCCAACCATGGAATAATCACGTAGTTTTGATATCTTATATAATAAGACCTCTTATAAAGATATCAAGTAACCCTATTAAAATAAGGTATTATTTAATTAAACCCTTTTAATTAAAGGGCTCCCTAATCTTATTAGGATAATTAATTAAACTCCTTTAACTAATTTTTCTTCCTAATTCAATTAGGAATAAATGAGAGTATTTATATTAAATTAATTCCTAAACTCTTTTAGAAATTAAAATAATAATAATAATTGTAATAATATTAATAAGACTCACTTATTAATTTATATTTAATATTTTAAAATATTAAATAATAAATATTAAGCTATTTAATTTATTCTATCACCATAAATTAAATTAAATATACATAACATATTATTACGATTATGCCATTAACTTCTTAAATAATTATTCTTCCTTTTATGGTGTGACCCTTTAGGTTCTCCATATTAAACCTATTGTGAATAAATCAATTAGAACAATTCTAATCTTATTTAAATAAATAAATTAAACAATTAATTTATTTAAATAAATAATATTTATTCTACAATAGGAGGGATAAGCCTCCCTAGCGATCAACGACTTTCCAGATAATATAGATTTCAACATTAATCATAAAAGAACCTTTGAGTAAATAGTTACCGTGACAATTCAATCCTTCCACCATACAATGTCCCAATTAAATATAAGACATGGAATTATCACAAGTCTTATTTTATTTAATTATATGTATTTCGACTCTTAAATGCACAACTCAAATAATGCAAATTAGAAACTCCTTTCTAATTTCATTCGCATTGCCAAGGACTACCGGGTTGTCATTTATCGAATCACATAGGACATTTTTCTTCTTTAATAGAAGTGGTAGATTCTTTATCGATCATACATTATCTCCATGCATACAACTTATTATACCCAAGCATACCCTTTGATATACCCTAAGGGTCTTAAGGAATAAGTCAAAGTATAACTCATCATACACAAGATACTATGATGATCTCAAGTCCAAGGATCACTTCAGACTTACTATCACTACAGAATTCCTATCGACATGCAAGTAAAACTCCATTAGGTATTCCTTATGAGCCCAATGCTCAAATGAACTTATTCTCCAATAAGCACCTACATACTTGTTTTAGTGTCTCCACACAAATGATCATGAGATCAATCATCCTCATCCAATGAAAGTAAAGCAACGATGTATCAATCTATCCGGATTCACTAATCCCAATTTAGTAATCCAACGATTGGGAACTATTTTAGTTTTAAGCTTTCTAAGAATTTAGATCTCATTAGAATGATCATCATCATTATTCTAAAAGCATTGCTTAAAACTATGGGTTTATCACATATTATAAAACAAAGATCATGTAGATAATTAAAAGCCTTTAATAAATTAATACTTTTTATTAATAAATGAATAAGATTGTTACAAAGTATATGCTTTATCATCAAACATGATTGGCTTTTGTGTGCATACTACTTTCAATCTCCCACTTGCACTAAAGTCAATCGTCATGGTATCTCATACTCTTCTTCTCTAAGTGACGATTATCCCGTCGTTGGATAAGCTTTAGTTAATGGATATGTAATGTTGTTCATGAGAGTCCACTATCTCTATAGTGATTTCCCATCTTCAATGATTCTAATAATCAAATGAAAGTGCCACAACACATGTTTAGATCCAAGATGAGACTTAGGAACTATTCCTAGTTCTCAGAATGAACTTTTAATCCAAACAATCAACTTGCAGCCTTCATTTATAGCTATATACTTTGTCTTTATCACTAAACCAAAGAACTCTTTTGTTGTTTGGAACCTTTCCAATTTCATCGCACTACCACTATTCAAGATAACGCTTTACCTTAAAGTGGATTTTTTTCGTCATCTTGGTCGCATCGAAAAACTTGAGTCTCATAAGCCCTCTAGTTTTAATTTAGACCCACCATGAATATGATCACATCCTTAGTAGGTTAAGCACTTTAAGATGTTTTTCACCGACTCATAGTGAACTTCTCCATAATATGACCGATCAACATCGTGTCTCGTACATTTCATTGTATATACATGATTATCACTCATGCGATCTCTCTTTTCGTGAGTCTGTGGGGACTATAAAGAGAGATACACTCCATAGCTCATCAACATGAGACATCTCTTGAGTTTGCCATGCTAAACGACTTTTAGCATCAAATGAATATACGTTCTCGGGTTAAGTTGAACATCCTTTTAAATCTATCTATAGATTTATATCCCCAATTAAGATACTCTTCCAAACCATTCATGGAGGAATGTTTAGACAACTTTATCTTTATCGATTGTAGCATTGGTATATAATTCCTCATCCGTAGTATATCAACATATAGTACTAGGAATGTCACGATGCTCCCATCGACCCTTTTTGTACACACTAGAACTCTTACCTCATCGTATGTAATCGGATCATCATCATCTATGATGCGTACCTCATCATCATCATCCATGATGAATCCATACCTCCTAGGTATCTTTAGTACTATTCCAGCATTTATGATTTGGCCAGGTACAATAGGTCTATCTATCTAAGTTCCTCTTATTTGACTTATAGTGTTTTATGGTTCTTGAACTCTTCAAGATCTATTATCCTCCCACTAGCCCCTTCTTTAATGATAAACACCTTTATCTTAGAAGGCGTGTGTTTCGCAAATAAACACCTTTTGCTAAGTTGGATTATAGAACATATACCCTAAACTTACTTTAGGATGTCCCACAAATTTGTATTTGTCAAATGTTGTCCCAAGCTTATCCTTTGAAACCTTTTCACATAAGTTGGACAACCCCTTATCTTAACATACTTAAGATTAGGAATCCTCCTTGTCCATAACTTTTATGGAGTCTTCAATGGATTTTGAGGTTACCTTTTCGTAGATATGCAACCATTTCTAGGACATGACCCCGTAGGATATCGGAATGTTTCAGTAAAATCATTATGGACCGCACTATGTCCAACAAGGTACGATTTTCCCTTTAGATACATCAATCAATTATCACGATCAAGAGGTGTCCATTATGAGAAAACCATTTGAGATGATCTAGAAACTTATTTCACAAGTATTTATTCCTTCGATCTAATCAAAGAATCTTAATACATTGTCAATTTGTTTCACACTCTCAATTCTTTGAATCTTTCAAATAATTCATACTTGTATTTCAACAAATACACACATTCAACTCTTTGAATGATCATCTCCTTTTCTTATACTAATTTGTTCAATATGCAAAATTATTTTCATGTAAGTCAAGTATACAAAATTTATTAAGTAATATTCCATTCTATACAAAACATTATTATTATAAATAGTAACAACAATTGTTCTTAATTATAATACCAAAGATTTCATTGTTCAACAATAAAATGGAAATAATATTTTTAACAAGAACCGGAATACAATAACAACTTATCGACTTAATAGATTTGCCAGTAGCATTGCTAAACTATAAGTTTCTATGGCTAATATGCAGCAACCATTGCTTCATTTTCCACACATAGGATTACTTATCTTTGTTTAACTTTCTACTTCGCTTTGGTCCCTTCATAAATCTATATTTATGATAACCAAAGTCAGTATCCAATACCCAAGTAGAACCTCGACTTAAAGAAAAATTATTTTAAATCATGAACAAATTTATATTTGTAACCAAAACTTCACTAAGCTTCTTTGGTTAGCCTCGCAAGATGCTTCTCGCAGCTTTTTTCCAAAGGTCCAAAGCTTATAGCGGTGGAAGCAAACTCCTTTGCTATCCGTGACGCTTTTGTTCTTATTATCCTTTGTTTATGCCTTTCTATTTACCTTCTTTGAATCGCTCTTCTCTTTCGAAGATCCTTGGCCCCTACCAAGAAGACTTTATCTTTCTTGGTTGGAAAGTGACTCTCATCATTTTTCAACATGTTAAGCAAATCAACGAGGTCGATATCTAGCTTGTTTATATGAAAATTCACAACAAATGTGAAAGGAGTCCGGAGTGAGTGCAAGATCAAATCTTGGCTCAACTCTCCATCCATGACAAAAACCAATTGTTCTAATTGATCAATCAAATTGATTATATTAAGAACTTTTTGTCTGTATTTATAGTGCCATTGGCCATTCTAGATCGAAGAGCTCCTTAGATATCTCGATATCTATCGCCCCATTTTCCTCACCATCAACTACTTGATGTGTGGTGAATATAGTAGAGCATCCATAGTTTTCATGCCGACAACAAGCTCGTTACTCATGGATGCGAGCATGATGCATCGAGCCAATCGTGCATCATCTTGCCACTTTCTAAAAGTAGCAATCTCTTCCTCAGAGGCATTGTTGCGCAACCATTGCAGGATAGGCGATTAAGGACATAAGATAGCTTTTCACCATGAGAACTATTCTCAAATTCCTTAACCAATCCGCTTAATTCTTATTCTCGATTAATTTAGCATCTAATATGCTTCAAGTGATAGTAATTTTAGACATTGTAAAATTTCAGTAAATGAATTTGTAATTAACAACATTTTAACATACATTCTTTTATTAATTACCAAAATAAATTAGGTCTTGTTTTAAATTGGTATCTCCCACTATTTTCTTCAAACTATATTACCTCACTTATATAGTTCGCAAAATCTAATTAAAGATTTGCTAGTGAGAATAAGGATCCCATTTCAAATGTATATAGCCTTGTGGTGACACAACAAACTATATATAAATAAATAGGTAGACAACTTTTGTCAATTACATCAACTATGCAACTCCTTTTCTTTTTGCCTCTTAGATTATTTTGATGATCAGTGGTGGCACATCCGAATCAAAATTATCCAAGTTAAGTCTAAACCTAGCACTCCATATATTCAAAAAAAGAAAAATATCATCCTTGTGGTGACACAACAAAATAATATTGTTCAATTTTCTTTATAAGCATCAAATGTGATAAATTAACATCTTAAATACTTAATACTTGCCTTGTGGTGACACAACAAACTCATATTAAATATTTAATACTCTATTAATTTTATCATGTTAAGGCTTGACGCTCGATATTCCAAATATCTTTGAACGCTTAGGACTTAATATAAAAAAATTGAGGGGTTTGTTATTAATTTGTCTCATCTTGTTTAAGCAGCATGCACATATATATATAAAATACGCTATTATATTAATGAATATGCGAAGCATGTTTTTATAATATATATATATATATATAGTATAAGCATGCATATATAGAATACTATATTCTACCCGAATTGATTATGGACTTTTATTCTAGTTTTGGTTCACTAGAGCCACCAAGTGAACCAAAAGGTCAAACCCCTGGGGTGCAAGAAATAATATTTAAATATAACTATTACATTTAAACCCTGCTCCATTACAAACGGGTCTTCAAGCTCCTTGTTCTTGATCTCCAATTTTTCAAAATTAATTCTAACTATTCCTATTACAAAACTATTTAAAATAAATAGAAACCTTGATCGCTAGCCAAGGGAAGTACATAGGAGGGAGATAGAATTTACATTAAGAAAAAATTAGAGAAGACGAGGCACGCAGAACCCCATTTAATAAAACCCATACATTCATGCATCCAACTAAAATAAAATCCAATCACATCGTCAATAGTCCATAATCAATCCCATTTATTATCATACACATCACCATACGCATCAATAAATAACATTCATCTTATGAATAATAAACATTCAATATATATATTGATATCATTTAATGGGCAAATTTAGTTAGTATAAAATCTATTTTGAATCAAAATAAACTCCTTTATTTTAATCCAAATTTAAATCAAAATAAAACTATTTTATTTTAATTTATCCAATTTTGAATAAAATAAACTATTTTATTTTAATCAAAATCTTTAATCAAAATAAACTCCTTTATTTTAATTAATTATGGAATCCAATTCCATGTAAAAAAAAAAACTCCTTTATTAAAGGAAAACACGATGATTTCTTTTCCTATTCAAAATAAACTCCTTTATTTTGAATAATATGAAATCTTATTTCATATTTAAATAAACTCCTTTATTTAAGGAAACACTTGATTTTCTTTTCTTATTCACAAATAAACTCTTTTATTTTGAATAATATGAAATCTTATTTCATATTTAAATAAACTCCTTTATTTAAGGAAATTAGGATTCTCTTTCCTATTCACAAATAAACCTTTTATTTTGAATAATATGAAATCTTATTTCATATCTAAATAAACTCCTTTATTTAAGGAAACATATAATCCAATTTCAACTCCAATTAGTTATCATGAAATCCAATTCCAACTCTAATTAGTTAGCATGAAATTTAATTTTAAAATTAAAATAAACTTTTTTTATTTTAATATTAAAATAAACTTTTTATTTTAAAATTAAAATAAACTTTTTATTTTAATTATAAAATAATTAATATATATATATATATATATATATTAATATATATATATATATAATATATATATATAATTAAAATATATATATATATATATATGTTATATATATATATATATATGGTTTGTAAAAATTATTTCTTTTATACGGATATATTATAAAATTTATATATATATATATATATATATATATATATATATATATATATATATATATATAAGGTAAACTAAAATTTCCTTTATTTGTTTGAATCTATGTTATTGATTCTCATGAATTAAGGAATTTAATCAATCAATAAAAAAAGCACATATGCTCTGCTAATCAATCACATATGCTCCTCTTTGAATCCTTGTTCACGAGAATCGAGATGTAATAATAAAAGAGCACTAACGGATGCATTAAAATAAAATGTTCTAAAAACATTTTTTTTTTTTTTTTTTTTTTTAATAAATTTTATATAACTAAATTATGCCCAATTAAATTATTCTAAACACATATCAATATACATATTAAATTAAAACAATTAATAATTCGCATAAAGGTTTGGCTCGATACCATCGTTAGGTTTGTAATATTCAAGAACGCAATCAAATTGCATAAATAAGTTTTAAAATGTAAAAATCGTAGAGTTTAAAAATTTTACAAACCATATACCCTTGATCACCCTTTATGCACAATTATTAATTAAACGAAAAATAAAGAATAAGAATCATACCCTTGAAGATTCGAGTTTCCTCGTGTACAAGTTCACCTCCAATTCTTTTTTCGCTCAACTTGAATCCACCGGGTTTGGTTCCTTCCTTTCGATCAACGTTAGCCACCCAAGTGTTTGGCCTCAGAGGTGATCCACCAAGGAAGAAGAAGGATTCAAGAAGATGGGTGGTTGGCTAAACCCTAGTTTTTCTATCTCTATAGAAAAAGCGCACTCTCCAACCATTGGAATAATCACGTAGTTTTGATATCCGATATAAGACTCTCTTATAAAGATATCAAGTAACCCTATTAAAATAAGGTATTATTTAATTAAACCCTTTTAATTAAAGGGCCCCTAATCTTATTAGGGATAATTAATTAAACTCCTTTAACTAATTTTTCTTCCTAATCCAATTAGGAATAAATGAGAGTATTTATATTAAATTAATTCCTAAACTCTTTTAGAAATTAAAATAATAATAATAATTGTAATAATATTAATAAGACTCTCTTATTAATTTATATTTAATATTTCTAAAATATTAAATAATAATATTAAGCTATTTAATTTATTCTATCACCATAGATTAAATTAAATATACATAACATATTATTATGATTATGCCATTAACTTCTTAAATAATTATTCTTCCTTTTATGGTGTGACCCTTTAGGTTCTCCATATTAAACCCAGAATAAATCAATTGAATAATTCTAATCTTATTTAAATAAATAAATTAAATAATTAATTTATTTAAATAAATAATATTTATTCTACAATAGGATAAGCCTCCCCAACATCATCAACGACTTTCCAGATAATATAGATTTCAACATTAATCATAAAAGAACCTTTGAGTAAATAGTTACCGCACAATTCAATCCTTCCACCATACAATGTCCCAATTAAATATAAGACATGGAATTATCACAAGTCTTATTTTATTTAATTATATGTATTTCGACTCTTAAATGCACAACTCCAAATAATGCAAATTAGAAACTCCTTTCTAATTTCATTTCGCCGCCAAGGACTACCGGGTTGTCATTTATCGAATCACATAGACATTTCTCTTCTTTAATGTAAGTGGTAGATTCTTTATCGATCATACATTATCTCCATGTACAACTTATTATACCCAAGCATACCCTTTGATATACCCTAAGGGTCTTAAGGAATAAGTCAAAGTATAACTCATCATACACAAGATACTATGATGATCTCAAGTCCAAGGATCACTTCAGATTACTATCACTACAGAAGTGAATCCTATCGACATGCAAGTAAAACTCCATTAGGTATTCCTTAGCGAGCCAATGCTCAAATGAACTTATTCTCTAATAAGCACCTACATACTTGCTTTAGTGTTCCACACAAATGATCATGAGATCAATCATCCTCATCCAATGAAAGCAAGCAACGATGTATCAATCTATCCGGATTCACTAATCCCAATTTAGTAATCCAACGATTGGGAACTATTTTAGTTTTAAGATTTCTAAGAATTTAGATCTCATTAGAATGATCATCATCATTATTCTAAAAGCATTGCTTAAAACTATGGGTTTATCACATATTATAAAACAAAGATCATGTAGATAATTAAAAGCCTTTAATAAATTAATACTTTTTATTAATAAATGAATAAGATTGTTACAAAGTATATGCTTTATCATCAAACATGATCGGGCTTCAGTGTGCATACTACTTTCAACAACTCACGCCGTTATTTTTAAACAACTTATATTTGTCGTTTTCTTCATCGATCGCTTCAAGGGTTATGGGGGCCCACACATGGGTCGCTTTGCGTAGTATGCATACGAATATTCCCGAAGCGATGCACGAATATTCCACGACCAAACGAATATTCTCCTAACAACAATGAATATTTTATAACCACTTTCTTATTTTGAAATATTTGCGTATTTTACCCATAACTATCCACATTAATCAAATCAACCCTTACTATTTCAAAATAATAAATAGAGAAAATTAAATTTCATTAATAATAAGTTGGGGTCTTACAACTATCATAAGTATTATAATACCAGTACTCACTACTTATATTAGAGAGGGAGAAGAGATTACCCGGTAGACTTACAAGTCTATCGATCTGTGCTACCTAGACTATTTTTTATTTTTTTTAATGTTATTTTAATGTGTTGAGTCATCCTATAAAATGGAGAAATGCGTAAAAAAAACATACTCGGCCGGTACAAGCTGTGCCGGTTAGAGTATTTTAATATTAAAAAATCGTTTTAAAATAATTAAAATGACAACAGTTGACCATACAATGCAATATATTAAAATAAAAGCCGGTAAAGCTTGTGCCGGCTGGGCAATTATGGCATTCAATCTAAGCCTTCCAATAAATTGATCAACGGTCCAAAAGTGGATTGCTATAATAGTGTCCATGGCAACCGGTTGTCATAGATGGTGTGACGCCCCTAAAATTAGGTATACATCACCCATCTTGGGTAGTCAGATACATGGTACAGAATTTAAATACAACTTACTAATATAACTGTCGTGTACAATACGACATAAACTGTGAGTTTGAATACAAATATTGTCTACTAGAGATCATACAAACTCAAAAGGAGTCCTCATTACAATTATCATCACACTATTTCACGAATAGTGAGGACTACTAATGCTATCCTCTCGACCATTACTCCGCTCCCCGACTCGTCCCGGCCTATATTCTCATTTTCAAGAGAATAAACGGTGAAAGAAAGGGTGAGCTCAACTAGCTCAAGAAGAAATATTATGACTAAGATAATGCGTAATAAATTATCATTAGCTTTCACAACAACAATGTTAAAGTGATAAAATATAATG
This sequence comes from Panax quinquefolius, assembly GCA_020205615.1. NCBI lineage: Eukaryota > Viridiplantae > Streptophyta > Magnoliopsida > Apiales > Araliaceae > Panax > Panax quinquefolius. The sequence goes on from CM035156.1 coordinate 13,674,203, forward strand.
AACATCAAGTTTAATTACAAATTGAACCAAAGAATCCATTAAAAGAGTCAAGTAGAAAATAAAATCTACTATCTTTTATGATTTTAAAAGGTTTTTTTCATCATCATAATTATAATTTGAGACTCACTTTAATAAATATTCCACATCATCGAATCACCCCCGCATTACTACTACCAAGGATATTCTTTAGTATCACACGACCACAATTATTCATGCACTACACGCCAAGAATATTTGTGTATTCATTAATGGTCATGATCATGCCAACAATCGTCCATCAATGCACTACTACCAATCGAGGATTTTTATCACATCATTTGTAACATTACTACCATGATTACAATCGAATAGTCTCTCGTCATAATCATACCAAGTCCATCTATGCACTACAGTGCCATGTATGACTTTCAACATAATATAAACATGAGGATGATGACAATGATATAAGAATTCAATAAAACAAGTTCAAGAATTATTTTATCCAGAATTATTAACGCCCAAATTGTCAACACGACATTGTTTTTGTAGAGTAAAATTCAAGAATGATCAAGAATATTTCCATGAAAAGATATGGATGAAACGCAAATATCAAGGATATTCCACTAATTTCATGGAGTATATAAGTCAAAGTTTTAACCAACCGGGTATAATAAAGAATGAAATAACAAAAGAAATCACCATGCACGCGATAGACACGCGACAGCAAAAGTTATTCCAATGTAATAATAAATAACGTAACTGTGTCGTGCCAGAAATACACAAACAGGATATTCCAACAGAATAATAAAGAATGGAACCAGTCTACGTAAAACACATGCAGTGGATGTTCCAATATAATAATAATAAAGATGGAACATAAGTCCGTTAAAGGTAAAACACACAAACAGGATGTTCCAATGTAATAATAATAAAGATTTTAACCAGTGTAACCGTGTAAAACACACGCATGTGATGTTCCAATGTAATAATAGAAGAATGTCACCAAGTATATAGGTAAATCGGCGATACAAAAGTTATTCCAATGTAATAATAAGCAATGGAATAACAACAGTTCTTTTTCATGAATAAGAAATAACACCCCTTTTTTTTGGTAGAGATTGAATATCGCAGATAATGAAGTAACAAAATACTCTTCTTCTTTATCTCTTATTCTCTCTATACTTTCTCTCTCTATAGCTTGAATGAAATTGTGAAAATAATGAAGCACTCAGCCTCTATTTATAGAAGATTTCTAGCTTAAGACCCTGCCATTGTGAAAAGGCAAGTGGCTCTGACGATCGGTGATGTGAAAAGAAAAGTGGTTCGACGCTCAGAATGTGAAACGACAAGTGGTTCGATCACTTGTAATGTGAAACGACAAGTGGTTCGGCCTTGTAATATGAAACGGCAAGTGGTTTGACGTCTAAGTAAAGGTAATTACTATCGACGAAGGTAATTACTATTCACAAAGGTAATTACTATCGACGAAGGTAATTCTTATCGACGAAGAGACTCTTAGATGATGACATATGGGCCCCCCATAAAATAATCAAACTTACCACAAACGCCTCATAATAGACTCTTTATATACATCAAGGATTGAATAAATATTACCACAAATCATTTTATTTTTAATCAACACATATTTAATCTTTCAACAATTATTAATCATTTATAACTTGTCGCCTCAATTATTGATTTAATACTATAACATATTATATGTATGATAATCGTGACAATAATTGAATCAATAATATAAGAGATATGATGCAAAGAATTATCGTAGTAATAATTGAGCATAATGAGTGACTTCTCACATAAGCATCAATAATCAATATCGTGCTACTATACAACCACGCCAGACATCGCATTTTTTTACTACCGGGTAGTTCAACAGCTTTTAATTCAGAACACCTCCGCCGTTATTTTTATAGAAAGATAATTTTGTCGCTTTTCTAACTACTTAATAATACTTCCGTTAATGGGGTCCACTAATGATTGAGTCATTGCATTTAATATTCCCCGACAAAAAGAATATTCCTCACCAAACTAATATTTTATAACAACTTGCTTACTTTTGCAAAATTTATAAATATTACCCACAACTATAACATTATATCAAATTTATTCCATAATATTCAAAAATAATATTTATAGAAAATTCATCTTTATTTATAAAAGTTGGGGTCTTACAACCTCCCTTCTTATGAAATTTCGCCCTCGAAATTAGGGTACGCACTGTATGTCGAAGAGGTAAAGATACCTTGATTTCATTTGATTCTAACTCCCAAGTCATTTCCTCAACATCGTGGTTCCTCCACAAAACTTTAACTTGAGGTATAACCTTCGAGCGTAGAATATGTTCCTTCTTATCCAAAATTTGAACAGAACCTCTTCATACGCCAAATCTTCCGCTATTTCATCCCGGGTTCTAACTCAATAATGTGGTTTGGGTCTTTCACATATTTACGTAACATGGATATGTGAAAAACGTTATGAACATTTAGACATACTCAAGCAGAAAGCGAGTCTATAGCCACAGTTCCTACCGATCGAGGATTAAAATGGACCGATGAATCGAGGATTGAGTTTTCCTCTCTTTTCAAATTTTGTAACTCCTTTCCATGGAGTAACTCTTAACAACACATGATCTCCTATATCGAATTCCCACGCCTTTCGATGAAGATCAAGATAACTCTTTTGTCGATTTTGTGAGGTTTTTATACATTGTCGGATCGTTTAAATCTTTTTCCAGTAGTCATACGTATCAACTCCCGGCCCCAACAATGTTGTTTCACCCACCTCATCCCAAAGATAATCGGAGAACGACACTTTCTTCCATACAACGCTTCATATGGAACCATGCCAATACTTGCTTGATAACCGTTGTTGTCAGAGGAAAACTCCACCAATGGTAAGAACTTGTCCCAACTTCCCTTGAAATCAAGGACACAGAGTCTTAATAGATCTTCAAGAGTTTGAATAGTCCTCTCCGATCGTCCGTCTCGTCTCGAGGATGATATGCCGAAGCTAAATCGTAAGTCGTGCTCATAGCTTTTTGCAAACTAACCCAAAATCGTGAAGTGAATCTTGGGTCTCGATCGTAAACTATGGATACTTGGCATACCATGCGATCTTACAATCTCGTTTATGTACATAATGAGCAAGACGTTCAAGTGTATAAGTTTCTCAGATCGGTAAGAAATGAGCGGACTTGGTCAATCTATCAACAATGACCCAAATCGCATTTATGCTGAGAAACCTTAGGAAGACCCAGAACTAAATCCATGGTAATGTGCTCCCACTTCCATTCCGGAATTTCAAGTGGTTGCAATGGACCTTTTGGTACTTGATGCTCCGCTTTAACTCGTTGACAAGTTAGACACCTTGAGATAAACAGCGCTATCTCTCTCTTCATATTGCTTCCACCAAAATGTATGTATTTAATATCATGATACATTTTGGTACTCCTGAGATGGATTGCAAATGGTGTGTTGGCGCTCCATCATGATATTATACTTTAAATCGTGGTCGTTAGGAACACAAAGTCCGGAGTCGACTCAAGTATTCCTTCTTCATCGATTCTTGCTTCGCATAAGCACCTTCTTGCACTTTCTTCCTCACGCGATCACCTCCGTGTCTCAGAGCTCGAAAGCAACTTTTAACTTTATCGATTAAAGTTTGTTCTCTACTCAGATACTCGCTTATCATCACACGCGTCCTCGAGTCTTTAACTCTATCTCCATCCTTTGCAAGTCACACAAAATGGGCTCTGCGTTGACAATATCGCACTCAGATTTGCATATGATCTTCACTCAACGCGCCGCCCTACACGCTCGCTTTTCCAGATGGTATCGATGGTATGATCATAATCTTTCAGCAGTTCAAGCCAACGTCGTTGTCGCATGTTGAGTTCCTTTTGAGTGAAGAAATATTTGAGGCTTTTATGATCCGTAAAGATCTCCACTTTCTCCCCATACAAGTAATGCCTCCAAATTTTAAGTGCAAAGACAACAACCGCTAACTCTAGATCATGAGTAGGATAATTCCTCTCATATTATTCTTTGAGTTGTCATGAGGCATAAAGCTATAACTTTTCCATGTTGCATGAGAACACATCCCAACCCTTTGCTCAAGCATCATCAGTAGATGACAAATCCTCCGAGCCGATGGTATTGTCGTAACAAAATAAATAAGTCTCTCTCGAGTTCTTGAAAACTCTTCTCACATTCTTCGCTCCAATCGAACTTTCAGATCTTTCCGAGTCACCGAGTCAATGGAGTAGCGATTCGAGAAAATCCTTCCACGAATCTCCGATAATAACCAAATTTAAACCGAGAAAGCTACGCATACTTTGGCCACTAATTTAGGTTGTCCCCACTTTAATAGCTTCAATCTTTCTTTGGCCGGGTCAATAGATATTCCATGACTTGATACCACGTGCCCAAGGAATGCTACTTCTTCAAGCCGTAACTCGCATTTCTTCAACTTGGCATAAAGCTTATATTCACGAAGCTTTTGGAGTGTCACCTCAAGTGTTGCTTTCATGATCTTCACGGCTTTTGGAATAAATAAGGATGTCATCAATAAAGACGACCACAAAGTGATCCAAATATTCCTTGAATACTCGGTTCATCATATCCATAAAGGCGTTAGGAGCATTAGTCAATCCAAAGGACATGACTAGGAATTCATAATGCCCGCATCGAAGTTCTCGAAGCCGCCTTTGGAATGTCACGGTTTTAATCTTCAATTGGTGATATCCTAACTAAGATCAATCTTTGAAAAGAATTTGGCTCTCTTGCAATCGGGTCAAACAGTCATCAATACGCGGGCAATGGATACCTATTTTTGATGGTGACATGATTCAACTCCCGATAATCAATACAAAGTCGCGATACTCCCATCTTTCTTCTTCACGAATAGTAACAGAGCACCCCAAGGAGAAGTATTGGGACTTAATAAAGCCAATGTCTAACAATTCCTCGCAATTGGGTCTTTAACTCCTCAAGTTCAATAGAGCCATTCGACATGGGGCTTTGGAAATAGGTTTTGTCACCGGTTCAAGGTCGATACAAAATTTAATTTCACGCCTGGGTAGGCCAGAAGTTCTTCGAGGGAATAAGTCAGAAATTTATTAACAATAGAAATATCGCTCAAAATCGACGTATTTTTATTTAAATCGTGACATGAGCTAAGAAAGCTTGACATCCGCTTTTTCAATAAACGAATAGCTTTATGGCTTGAGATGACCGTGATTGATTTTAATGGTTTGGTCGCTTGAATTCGATAATAGGTTGGTTAGAATATGAAAGCTAACAACCTTACTTTAAAACAATCAATTTTTGCATGATAAGTAGTTAACCAATCAATCCTAGTAATCACGACAAATGCAAGTATTTTTAATGAAATAAGATCGACAGTAATGTGAGGGTACCGATTTGAACCAAACAAGACTTATAAACAAATGGATGTAATAAAGGTTTCTCCCAACGGAGTTTCCACAGATAAGTCAAAGTCTAATTTCTCCGAGTCAAATTTAATCGATGAGCGCAAGTAGGAGAAATAAAAGAATGGGTAGAACCCCAGATCAAATAAAGTATAGACTTCATTAGAGTTTATGATAAGTTTACCCGTGATGACCTCATTCGGGTTCCTTGCTCTCTCGGGAGGTGACAACAAACGCCTCCTCAGACTACCGGGTTTTGACTTTTTCTCGACTACTTTGGTGCCTCTATCCTAGTTGAATTTGTCTTTGAGAAACGACAAAATCGAGCTAAGTGACCTTCTCTTCCACAATTATAACACGCTTTGATTCGCACATATGCAGTTTTGATCGATGTGTCCCTCTCTCCGCATTTGAAGCATATGATAGGTGGTCTTTCTCCTTCCTTAACAACGGGGTGTCAGGCCGACGCCTTTCCATCATTGTTGAATCTCTTTTTTTGAAATGTCCATTCTTATTATTTTGGGCCCGATTACCACCAAGTGGTTACCATATCCGGCGTGTTGATTCCCTCCACGCTTGTTGTCACCGCTTCGATGACTACTCTCTTTGGTATTATAATTTTGCTTACCGCTTCTCTTTTAGTCACGTTGACTCGTTATCGCGCTCCACTAATCGAGCCCTATTTACAACATCCGAATACAAACACGGTTTATGAGAAATAAGATGTCGACGTATCTCCGCTTCAAACCTCTTAAAAACATTCGCGCCATTCTCTCTTCATTATCCACCAAGTGGGGATTTAAACCGTGATAACTCCGCAAATTTTGCCTCGATTGCGACATGGTCATATTGTTTTGTTCCAACTTGATAAACTCCACCTCCTTCATGGCGTAATACTTTCGTGAAAGTATTTATCGTTGAATGTACCTCCCGAACTTCTCCCAAGATATCTTCAAGACAAAGAAGTTGAGTACGTTTTTACCGATTCCCACCAAGAATCGCCTCCTCCGCGCAACATAAAAGCGGCAAATGGAACCTTTTGCTCCTCTGAGCATCCCAAGACATCAAATATCTTGGTAATCTGCTTTATCCATGCTTCCGCCGTAAGTAGTTTTGGCTCTCCTTAAACTCCGGTGGTCCCAGCCTCCTTGAATCGCTTTAGCGGTGACCGCACCGAGAGTTTTTCGTGTTTCCACCTACGTTTTGGATGAGTCGCTTCTCATCATTGCGTTGCATGAATCGCATAAAGCCTCCGAACATTTGATCATTCATCATTTGGGTCGTTGTTGTTGTTTTACGAGGATTATCGCGCCTCGATGCACATTATCCTCGATTATTGATATGTGGTGAATCAATGATCGCGCCTGTGCTCCATTGCTATTCTCAACATTCTCGGATGTCATTTTCAGACATCGCCACAAAATAAAAGGTTAATTGACATGTAACATATTATCCCTATATTCGAATTGAACCAATAAAATAGCACATAAACTTAGGTAGGTCATACTAGCGAAGGAATTCTCCTCTCTCCCTCCTAGTACTATTCTCACATCTTAGCCAGGATCATATCCCTAAGCTCGATATAAACCGTGACGCCCCAAAATTAGGTATACATCACCCATCTTGGGTAGTTAGATACATGGTACATGTAATTTAAATACAACTTACTAATATAACTGTCTGTGGTATAATAATTACATAAACCGTGAGTTTGAATACAAATATTGTCTACTAGAGATCATACAAACTCAAAAGGAGTCCTCATTACAATTATTATCACACTATTTCACGTAATAGTGAGGACTACTAATGCTATCCTCTCGACCATTACTCCGCTCCCCGACTCGTCCCATTTATATTCTCATTTTCAAGAGAAGAAAATTGAAAGAAAGGGTGAGCTCAACTAGCTCAAGAAGAAATATTATGACTAAGATAATGCGTAATAAATTATCATTAGCTCTACAACAATGTTGTTAAACCGATAAAATATAATGAACATCAAGTTTAACTCACAGTAGAACCAAAGAATCCATTAAAAGAGTCAAGTAGAAAATAAAATCTACTATCTTTTATGATTTTAAAAGGTTTTTCATCATCATAATTATAATGAGACTCAATTTTAATAAATATTCCACATCATCGAATCACCCCACCGCACTACGGCCAAGGATATTCTTTAGTATCACGACCACAATTATTCATGCACTACTGGCCAAGAATATTTGTGTATTCATTAATGGTCATGATCATGCCAACAATCGTCCATCAATGCACTATGGCTAACGAGGATTTTTATCACATCATTTGTAACATTACGGCCATGATTAACCGAATAGTCTCTCGTCATAATCATACCAAGTCCATCTATGCACTTTCTGGTGCCATGATGACTTTCAACATAATATAAACATGAGGATGATGACAATAATATAAGAATTCAATAAAACAAGTTCAAGAATTATTTTATCCAGAATTATTAACGCCCAAATTGTCAACATGATCATCGTTTTGTAGAGTAAAATTCAAGAATGATCGGAAGAATATTTCCATGAAAAGATATCGAATGAAACGCAAATATCAAGGATATTCCACTAATTTCATGGAGTATAGAAGTCAAAGTTTTAACCTATTTGGGTATAATAAAGAATGTAAGACCCCAACTTATTATTAATGAAATTTAATTTTCTATTTATTATTTTGAAATAGTAAGGGTTGATTTGATTAATGTGGATAGTTAGGGTTAAATACGCAAATATTTCAAAATAAGCAAGTGGTTATAAAATATTCATTGTTGTCGGGGAATATTCGTTTGGTCGTAGAATATTCGTCATCGCTTTGGGAATATTCGTATTGAATGCTACGCGACAATGGGGCCCCATAACGGAAAGCGATTGGATGAGGAAAACGACAAATATAAGTTGTTTTAAAATAACAGCGTAATTGTTATCAAATTAAGATCGTTTGAATACCCGGTGGTTAAAATATGATGAATACGCGTATGCGCAAAGACATTACCAGATATCGCATAAAGATTGTTGAATTATTGATCCTTACGTTAGAAGGCACTACTCAATAATTTTCACAGTGAGTCTTTCGCTCAAAGATTTTATTTTATTGATTCAATAATTCTTTGCGTTGATATTTTATATTATTGTTGTTCAATAATTGTCACACGCATTATTATCTTCATTATCGGATCAATAATTCATATTATTTGAATAATATTATTAGATAGCATTATTGGCAATGTCTAGAAAGTTACGTCAAGGAGAGGTTTGGTCACCTAATTGCGGCCAAGAAGGAGAGATCCTTATTGGAAAGCCCCTCTTTCCTGAGGAACACTGGTCATTCATAAATGTGATTTCGTAATATTATTTGGGAATAATTAATTATTGATTTATATGATAAGAAAATATTTATTTGATATGGATATAAATGATGGATTTATTATATGTGGTTATAATTGAAGGATTTAATGTTAAGGTATTTTATCAAGATATTTTTGCCTGAATGGAGGTATTAAAATCAAATCAATATTTTTACGATATATTGCGTGAGTTATAATTTTTTAATCGACCGTTGGATCGTTATGATTTTTGGATATGTTATACATATATAAGTTGAGTATATGTCTACAAATTTTGAACCGTTAAAAATGAATGAATGATTTGTTATAAATTTTAAGAGGTGTTTGATTCTTGGAAAGTAGGGTTATAATTGATTTTGGTGGAAAATTCTAGAATTGAGTGGGCCCCACTTGTGGTTGGTGAAAAAATGTGCTGAATTTTATTTCAAATGTGGTGGGTGGCAATAGTAGCGAGTAAAGCCATCAGAAGTTGAGTCAAGTCTGCTTCTTGGGCTAACATTTTCCTATAAATAGAGGCTAAGTTAGAATTGAAAATCACACCGAAACAAAGTTTTTCTCTCTCTCTATATTATCGAGCGTATTTTGTGAGTATTTAGATACTTTGAGAGTTCTTTGCTCAAGATAAGTTTCATTCAAAGATCACTTCCGACCTTTCCTTCCAAGAAATCTTCGATTCTTTGAGGTAAGGGATGTTATTTTTTTCAGTAATGATATTATTTCTTCAATATCATTATCTTTGAAATGTTGATCTGAAGTTTTTATCAAATTTGGAACTTTTTCATGTATGGGGTTACTATTCATGAGTTACTTATTCACGAAGTTACTATTCATGAGTTACTATTCACGATTACTTATTCACGAGTACTATTCATGAAGCGTGAAGATATTTTTTTGTGGAATTTCTATCTTTTGGTGTTTGAAGTTATTATTCACGATACGGCACTATTCACGATATCTGACTATTCATTAGAAAAATAAAATTTCTTCTTCATTCAAAATATCTATTTTGGATACTAGCTTTGATTGTATCCATGTTTTAATCATTCTTGAATTTTACACCACTTATGATTATTTTGAGGTAGTTTTGAACATGGATAAAACAAAGTACTTTAATCCATAATCCTTAATCCTTGTCATTTTGTTTCATGGATTCGTTTCTTTAAAATATTTTTCATCATCCTCGGTCTTAAATGATGATATTAAAGAATATCTTTGGGCTTTCAGAAAGGCAAAGATGAATGATTTTGAAGAATATCTTTGGCCTGTAGTGCAAAGATGAGCAGTGTTGAGATGAACATGACTGTGATTAATATCTTTGGCTCAGTAGTGCAAAGATGAGCAGTGTTTAAATGAAACATGACTAATCGATGAATATCTTTGGCTCAGTAGCAAAAGATGAATATTTGATTCGGTGTATATTGATTGATGTTACAGGATAAAAGATGAGCGATGAACTTTTAAATTCATACATGAAGATAGTAGTTTGCATTCTCTACTTAACTCTTCTAATGAATTATTATTTCCGCATGTAATATTGATTTAAAATTTGTTGTCTATTGTATTCTATTAGATTTTTTTCCTGTTGAAGACTAACGATAATTTGTTGTATATTATCTTAGTCATAATATTCTTTATTGAGCTAGTTGAGCTCACCCTTTTCCTTTTGTTCCATTTTTTTCTCGGGAGGCGAGAATATAGCGAGTATTTAGTCTGGGGAATGGAATAAAGGTTCTAGAGAGAGTTGTTTAGTAGTCCTCACCATTTTGTAAAATAATGTATCAATAAATGTGATGAGGATTTATTTGAGTATAGATATTGTCAGAAGATAATATTTGTATTTAAACTCACAGCTTTTACTATTGTAATAATAAAGATGTAGTTGTTTCGCACCACGTATTGACAACTCGAATGGGTGATGTATACCTATTTGGGGCGCCACAGTTGGTATCGAGCTTAGGGATATGATCTCTGGCGGAGATCGGGAATAAAACTAGGAGGGAGAGACGAGTAAATCCTTCGCTAGTGTGTCCTACCTAAGCTTATTTGTTAGTTGGTCAAGATATAGGGATATTATGTGATATATTGATTTCTTAATTAACCCTTGTTTTTACGCGGTGATTTGAGAATGTCGATCGAGAATATTAACAATGGAAATGAGACCAGTGGAGACGCTCTGTACTCACCAACGAGGAGAACGTGCAACAGTTTGGTAATGTTCCTCCCTGTGAACAACACCATTGAGCGAGATGATGAACGAGGGATGTTTAGAAGTTTTTTGCAATTCATGCAAAAATCGCACACGAGGAGACTCGTGTTCAAAATCTGAGGAGGAAATGATAGGAATTCACGGTTGTCACAACCAAGCGATTCAAAGAGTTGGGACCACGAATTTAAGGGAAAGAGATCCGATCGTGGCGGAAACAGGTCAAACAAATTACCAAGATATTCGATGTCTTGGGATGCACGGAGGAACAGAAGGTTCCATTCGCCACCTTTATGTTCCGTGGCGAGGCAGACTTTGGTGGGAGTCTCGTGGAAGAAGCGTATCCATCGGCCCTTTTCAGCATGTCTTGGGAGACATTTCAGAACTATTTAATGACAAATACTTTCCCGAAAGTGTTCATTCATATGAAGGAAGTGGAGTTTATTAGGATGGGAGGTAACAAATATGACGATTTGTCTCAAAGACGAGGCAAAGTTTGCAGAGTTATCCGTGTTTGCACCTCATTTGGTGGAGAATGAGGAACGTATGACGCGGATGTTTCTTAGAGGTTTGAAAACCCAAGATACGCCAAGATATCTCATTTCTCATAAACTTTCTCTTTATTCAGATGTTATAAAATGTGGCTCAATTATTAGAGCGAGATAACGATACGGTCAACAACCGAGGACCATAACCAGGATCGTACTCGTAGATAGCAATCAATGTAATAATGATAACTGCGGAGAAAGAAAACAGACGGACAAAATGGTAACCACTCGGTGGTAATCATAGCCATGAAAATAGAAGAAGCGAGTCGGGAGGAGATTTTAAAAAGAGGAGATTTAACAACGACTATGTGAAGACGACAGCGTTTGGCAAAGAATCGGTTCTAAGGAGGAGAACGACCACCCATTATATGCTACAAATGCGAAAAAGAGGGACATATCACCCAAACCGCCCACAACAGTTCAAGGTATGCTATAGTTGTGGAAAGGAAGGACATATCGAGATCGAGATTGTGCAGTAGAAGCGAAACCTAGTTCAATGGGACGGTGACTCAAAAGATCGCCCCAAAAAAGTCAAAGTCGGCGATTCCGGAAGAAGCGTTTTTGTGGATCGGTCATAATGCGAGGAACCCAAACGAGGTTATCACGGGTAAGCTATTTATAAATTCTTGCGAAGTTTATACCTTACTTGATACCTAGGTGCATACCCATTCATTTATCTCTCCCGCGTGTGCTCAACGCTTAAACTTGACTCAGGAGAAATTAGACTTTGACCTATCTGTGGAAACTCCGTTAGAGAAACTTTCATCACATCCATCTGTTTATAAATCTTGTTTGATTCAAGTTGGCACCATCACCTTACCGTTGACCTTATCTCTTTAAAGATACTTGCTTTTGATGTGATTTTAGGATTGATTGGTTAACTACTCATCATGCCAAAATTGATTGTTTTCGTAAGGTTGTTAGTTTTCATATTCCTAACCAACCTGTTGTATTTAATTCAAGCAACTAAACCATTAAAATCAATCAACGTCATATCTAATCATAAAGCTATTCGCTTATTGAAAAACGGATGTCAAGCTTTCTTAGCCCATGTTATGGATTTGAATAAAGACACGCCAAATTTGAATAATATTCCGTTGTTATTGACTTTCCCGACGTATTTTTCAAGAACTTCCGCCTACCCCGAACGTGAAGTTGAATTCTTTATTGATCTTGAACCCAGTACAAAGCCCATTTCTAAAACCCCATATCAAATGGCTCCTATTGAACTTGGAGTTAAAGGTCCAACTACGTGGAATTGTTGGACATCGGTTTCATTGGCCCTAAGTACATCTCCTTGGGGTGCTCTGTTTTTATTCAGTAAAGAAGAAGAGCGGAGTACGCGACTTTTGTATCGACTATCGGGAATTGAACCATGTCACCATCAAGAATAGGTATCCTCACCTCGTATTGATGACTTGTTTGACGATTTAGTAAGGCACAATTCTTTTCAAAATCGATCTTCGTTCGGATATCATCATTTGAAAATTAGAATCGAGGATATTCCAAAGACCGCCTTCGAACTCCTGCAGATGGGCATTATGAATTCTTAGTCATGTCTTTGGACTAACTAATGCTCCCATGGCTTTCATGGATATGATGAACCGAGTATTCAAGGAATATTTGGATCGATTCGTTGTTGTCTTTATTGATGACATCCTTATATATTCCAAAAGTCGTGAAGATCATGAGCACCATTTGAAGTTCGGTACTCCAAAGGCTTCGTGAAAACCAACTATATGCCAAATTGAAGAAATGCGAGTTTCGGCGAGGAAGTAGCATTTCTTGGGCATGTGGTGTCAAAACATGGAGTATCGTTGATCCGTGAAGATTGAAGCAATATAAAGTTGGGAGCAACCGAAGTCGGTGGATCAAAGCACGTAGTTTTTTGGGCTTAGCTAGTTATTATCGGAGATTCGTGGAAGGGTTTTCTCGAATCGCTACTCCATTAACTCGCTAACTCGAAAGGATACGAAATTGTTTGAGCGAAGAATGCAAGAAAAGTTTCCAAGAGCTTAAGTGGAGACTTATTTTAAGACTTGTTCTAACAATACCATCCGGTTCGGATGGATTTGTTATTCTGCCGATGCTTCGTGCAAAGGGTTAGGATGTGTTCTCATGCAACGTGAGAAAGTCATAGCTTTATGCCTCATGACAACTTAAAGAGTATGAGAGGAATTATCCTACTCATGATCTAGAGTTAGCAGCAATGCGTTTTCGCTTAAAAATATGGAGGCACTATCTATATGGGGAGAAAGTGGAGATATATGACGCCCAAAATAGGTATACACAACACCCATTCTCGAGTCGCCAAATACATGGTACGTAAACAACTACAACTTTATTATTACAACAAGAAATCGTGAGTTTGAATACAAATATATCTTCTAGACAATATCTATACTCAAATAAATCCTCATCACATTATTGATTCATTATTTTACAAAAATGGTGAGGACTACTAAACAACTCTCTCTAGAATCTTCATTCCATACCCCGACTAAGACTCGCTACATTCTCGCCTCCCGAGAAGAAAAATGGAACAACAAGGAAAAGGGTGAGCTCAACTAGCCCAAAGAAGAATATTATGACTAAGATAATATACAACAAATTATCGTTAGTCTTCAACAGGAAAAACTGATAGAATACAATAGACAACAAGTTTCGTGATCAATATTCGCAATGAAATAATAATTCATGTAAGAGTTACGTAGAGAATGAAATCTACTATAATCTATGAATTTAATACCATCATCAATATTTTATCCTCGTAACATCAATCAATATACATCCGAATCAAATATTCATCTTTGCACTATGTGCCAAAGATATTCATCACTGGTCATGTTCATTTAAACACTGCTCATCTTTGCACTACAAAGCCAAAGATATTAATCAATTCCATGTTCATCTCAACACTGCTCATCTTGCACTATGTGCCAAAGATATTCTTCAGAAATCATTCATCTTTGCATCTACAGCCAAAGATATTCTTAAGAAATCATTCATCTTTTTGCACTACAAAGCCAAAGATATTCAATAATATCATCATTTAAGACCGAGGATGATGAAAATATTTTTAAAGAAACGAATCCAAAGGAAACAAAATGACAAGGATTAAGGATTAAGGATTCGTATTTGGTTTTATCCACGCCCAAAAAATACCTCAAAAATAATCATAGTGGTGTAAAATTCAAGAATGATCAAAACATGGATACAATCGAAAGTTAATATCCGTAATAGATATTTTGGACAAAAAGAAGAAATTTTATTTTTCTATGAATAAAGTACCAGATACGTGAATAAAGGTCAGATACGTGAATAAAGGCCAGATACGTGAATAGTAACTCTCGACACCAAAAGATAGAAATTCCACAAAAAACATCTTCACGCTTCATTTAATAGTACTCGTGAATAAGAATCGTGAATAAGAATCTCATTAATAAGAACTCGTGAATAGTAACTCATGAATAAGAACCCATGAATAGTAACCCCATACATGAAAAAGTTCCAAATTTGATAAAACTTCAGATCAACATTTCAAAGATAATGATATTGAAGAAATAATATCATTACAAAAAAATAATATCCCTTACCTCGAAAGATCAAGATTTCTACTTGTAATACCTAGGGTATAAGGTCAAGGAACTTGCACCGCCTAGCAATACTCAAAGTATACTCAAAATACTCACAAGAATACGCCAAAATATCGAGAGAGAAATAGAGAGAAAACTTCAGCTTCGGTGTGATTTTCAATTCTAACCCAAGACCCTATTTATAGAAAACGCTAGAAACACCAAAGCGTAAAATTTAATATAATATTAATATAATTATACAAATTTTCCTTAGCCCACCTTTTGGTCAAAACACCAGCCACACATGTTAATGATGTCCAAAAAAATATAAAAAACGTTTTTCTTAACAAAAATAATTTAAACTCCCAAAATCAATTATTTTGAGCTTCTAACTTCAATAATTCATAATAAATAGCCCTTTCATCAGAAAATTCGAATCTCGCGAGTTTTTATAGGAAATTCAATTCTCTACAACTTTGCAGAAGAAAGTTTTTCCAAATTCCAAACAAAAATCGACCGAAATCCACAAACCAAGCGATTTTACAAAGCTATAATCAAATTTCTCATTAATAATTGTGTCCACCAACACACAAAACATGTGTTAAACATTTAATGCCACAAAATACTCTTCCTCCTCATATACTCATATATCCCACATTCATTGTAAAATATCATCACTGCTAATATATTATTAAAATAATATATTTAAATGAATTATTTTATCGTAAAAGATAAAATATTAATTTTCAACAATTGTCATTTTAAATTTTTTCCATCTATATCCACATAAAATCAATATTTTCCTCATCATATAAATCAATAATTAATTATTCACAAATAATATTACGTAATCACAATATTGACAACCGTGCGCTCCTGAGAAAGAGGGGCTTTCCAATAAGAATTTCTTCATCTGCCAAGCCGCAATTAGATGACATCAAACCTCTCCTTAGATGTAACTTTCTAGACATTGCCAATAATGTTATCTAATAATATTATTCAGATAATATGAATTATTGCTTCGATAATGAAAGATACCGTAATGACAATTATCAAACAACAAAGAATATAAAATATCAACGCAAAGAATTATTAACTCAATAAAATATCGAATAAAGAATTATCGTAACCATTATTGAGTAGTGCCTTCACGTAAGAATCAATAATTGGTGCAATACCGCGTGCTACTGCTCAACAACGCCAGATTAGTGTGTTTTAACCACCGGTATTCCAACAAAGATAATGGCAAATAACTACGCCGCTATTTAAAAACAACTTATATTTGTCGCTTTCTTCATCCAATCGCTTTCACATGGGCCCACACACACGGTCAGGCCGTCATTGCATTTAATATTCCCGACAAGCATTTAATATTCCACGCACCAAACGAATATTCCCCACAACAATGAATATTTTATAACCACTGCTTATTTTGAAATATTTCGTGATTTAACCCTTAACTATCCACATTAATCAAATCAACCCTTACTATTTCAAAATAAAGGAAATTCCTTTTATTTAAAAATTTCGGTCTTACAACCTCCCTCCTTATGAAATTTTCGCCCTCGAAATCGACGACGACGGGTGTTTTGAAAAGGTGAGGATACCTCGCTTTCATTTTCGCTTTCCAATTCCTGTGTCATTTCTCTATAGCATGATTCCTCCACAAAACTTTAACTTGTGGTATAACCTTTCATGGCAGTAGGACATGCTCCTTCCTATCCAAAATCTTGACAGTACCTCCTCACACGTTAAGTCTTCTGGCTATCTCGTCCCGGGTTCTAACTCAATAACGTGGTTCGGTCTTTCACATATTTATTTAAGTATGATATGTGAAACACATTATGAACACGTAGACATACTTTGAGGTAACGCAAGTCTATAGGCTACATTTCCTACTACCTTGGCCAAGAATTTGAAATGGACCGATAAATCGTGGATCGAGCTTTCTCTCTTCCCAAATCTTGTAACTCCCTTCCATGGAGCAACTCGCAACAATACATGATCCCCTACACTAAATTCCACGCCCTTTCGATGAAGATTCGTGATAACTCTTTTGTCGATCTTCAGGTTGCTTTGTATACGCTGTTGTTTAATCATTAGTCATACGCATTTAACTCTCGGGTCCCAACAATGTTGCTTCACCCACCTCATCCCAACATATGGAGAACGACATTTTTGTCCATATAATGCTTCAATGGAACCATGCCTATATTTGTTTAATAACTATTGTTGTATGAGAATTCCACCAATGGCAAGTACTTATCCCAACTTCCTTTGAAATCTAGGACACGTAGTTTTAATATATCTTCAAGAGTTTGAGTAGTCCTTTTCGATTGCCCATCCGCTTTGAGGATGGTATGCCAAACGAATCAGTAAATTGCGCCCATAGCTTTCTACAAACTAACCCAAAATCATGAAGTGAATCTTGGGTCACGATCTAAAACTATGGATACGGCATGCCATGTAATCTCACAATCTCATTTACGTACATATACGAGAAAGACGCTCAAGGAATAAGTCTCTCGACGCAGAAGAAATGAGCAGACTTGGTTAATCTATCAACAATAACCCAAATAGCATTGATGCCTTGAGAAACCGTAGGAAGATTAGTAATGAAATCCATGTAATGTGTTCCCACTTCCATTCAAAATCTCAAGTGGTTGCAACGGACCCTTAGGTACAAGATGCTCCGCCTTTACACGCTGGCAAGTTAAACACATCGAGATAAACCACGCGATCTCTCTCTCTTCATATTGTTCCACCAAAATGTATGTCAAGATCATAATACATTTTAGTACTTCCAAGATGGATTGCAAATGGTGTATTGTGTGCCTCCATCATAATCTTGTTCTTCAAATCGTAGTCGTTAGAACACAAAGTCTAGAGTGGACTCAAGTATTCCTTCTTCATCAATTCTCGCCCTAATAGCTCCTTCTTGTACTTTTCTTCGTGATCACTCCGGCTGTATATCTTGAAAGCAACTTAACTTTTTCTATTAAAGTCGATTCTACGCGATACTTGACATCATCGCACTGCTCCTCTATTATTTGATATGATCTTCTACTCAACGCTTTACCACCACCTACCACGCTCGCTTTTCCAAGATGGTATGGTTAGAATATGTGCTTAAATGAGTCGCTTGAGCTCTTGGAAAATCTTCTCGCATTCCTCGCTTCCATACTTAATTTTGTATCTTTTCGAGTCACTAAGTTAATCTGGAATAGCGATTCGAGAATATCCTTCAACGAATCTCCGATAATAACCAACTAAGCTTCTGAAAGCTACGATTTCGACATCGACTTAGGTTGTTCTCTCAATCGCGACTCATATCCCAATCTTGGATAAAGACGTCACAATGACACCTATCGCTTTACTATCGCATCTAATACGACGCCCCTACAGAGAGTTCGCTTAGTGAATTCCACAAAGGAAGTCACAAGATAAAGGCTCGTGTACCAAATTTATAGTTGAATTTTTAACTCCTCAAGTTCAATAGAGCCATTCGATATGAGATTTTAGAAATGAGTTTTGTACCGGGTTCAAAGTCGATACAAAATTTAATATCAAAGCTTGGGGAGTAAGCCAAGAAATTCTTCGTAAAATACGCCAGAAAAATCAATAACAACAGAATATTATTCAAATCGACGTGTCTTTATTCAAATCCATAACATGGACTAAGAAAATTTGACATCCGTAATAAACGAATGACTTCATGGCTTGATATGAAAATGTTTGACTACAATGGTTTGATTGCTTGAATTCAATAACAAAGTTGCTTAGGAATATGAAAACTAACAACCTTACAAAAATAATCAATTTGGCATGATGAGTAGTTAACCTTAAAATCACATCAAAAACAAATATCTCTATAGAAATAAGGTTAAATGTGTAATGTGATAGTGCCAACTTGAATCAAGCAAGATTTATAAACAACGGATGTAATGAAAGTTTCTCCTAAACGGAGTTTCCATAGATAGTCAAAGTCTAATTTCTCCGTGAGTCAAGTTTAAACGCTGAGCGCAAGTAAGAGAGATAAAAGAATGGGTAGAAACCGATATTCAGTAAGGTATATACTTCGCAAGAATTTATAATCGACTAACCTGCTAACTTCGCTCGTCGTTCCTCAGATTGATGACCGGCCACAACAAACGCCTTCCCTAATCGCTGACTTTGATTTTTCTCGGGATGTCTTTTGAGTCACCGTCCCCTCATCGAACTAGGTTTCGCCATCGCATAATCTCGAGCGATATGTCCTTCCTTTCCACAACTATAGCATACCTTAAACTGTTGTAAAGGGCTTCAATGATATGTCCTCTTCCCAAGATTTGTAACATATGACCCGGTGGTCGCTTCTCCTCCCTTAAAACTAGTTTATATAGGCGCCGACGCCTTCACATGGTCGTTGTTGAATCTCCTCTTTTAAAATCTCCTCCCACTCGCTTCTTCTATTTTCATGGCCACGATTACCACCAGAGTGGTTACCGCTTTGTCTCAGTATTCTTCTTTCTCCGCCGGGTTATCGTTATTTCGATGATCGCTATCTTTGAGATGATCCTCGGTTATGGTCCCCATTGAACGTATTTCGTTATCTCGCCTAACAACCGAGCCCTCGCTGACAACATCCGGTCAGAGAGAAAATTTATGAGAAATGAGATATCGACGTATGTCGGGTTTCAAACCTCTCGTAAACATCCGCGGCCATACGCTCCTCATTCTCCACCAAATGAGGTGCAAACTCGATAACTCCGCGAACTTCGCCAGATCGGGACACCGCCATGTTATTCTCGCTTAGTCTAATAAACTCCACTTCCTTCATATACGATTTAATACTTTGGAAGTACTTGTCATTGAACTGCTTCAAACGCTCTCCCACGACATACGCCGAAAGGCAAATGGATGGGTACGCTTCACTGATTCCCACCAAGAATCGCTTCGCCACTTTAACATAAAGGTGGCGAATGGAACTTTCGTTCTCCGCCGCATCCCAAGACATCGAATATCTTGGTAATTTGTTTTGACCCACGCCTCCGCCTTTAATCGGATCCCGCTTTCTGCAATTCGGTGGTCCCAACTCTTTGAATCGCTTCGTGACCACCGTGAATTGCTATCATTTCTCCTCGTATTTTGAACACGAAGTCTCCTCGTCTCGATTTTGCATGAATCGCAAAAAGCTTCTAAACATCCCCTCGCTCATCATCTCGCCAGTGGTGTTGTTCACAGAGGAACATTGCCACTGCTGACGCTCTCCTCGCTGGTGAAGACAGCATCTCCACTCTGGCCTCATTTACTCCAATCGTTAATATTCTCACGACATTCTCAAACATCGCCATAAAATAAGGGTTAATTAAGGAAATCAATATATCACATAATATCCCTATATATCGACCAACTAACAAATAAGCTTAGTAGGACACACTAAACAAGGATTTACTCGCCTCCCTCCTAGTTCTATTCCCCGATCTCCGCCAGAGATCATATCCCTAAGCTCGATATTAACCGCGACGCCCCAAAATAGGTATACACAACACCCATTCCGAGTCGCCAAATACATGGTAATGTAAACAACTACAACTTTATTATTACAACAAGAAACTGTGAGTTTGAATACAAATATTATCTTCTAGACAATATCTATACTCAAATAAATCCTCATCACATTATTGATTCATTATTTTACAAAAATGGTGAGGACTACTAAACAACTCTCTCTAGAATCTTCATTCCATACCCCGACTAAGACTCGCTACATTCTCGCCTCCGAGAAGAAAAATGGAACAACAAGGAAAAGGGTGAGCTCAACTAGCCCCAAGAAAGAATATTATGACTAAGATAATATACAACAAATTATCGTTAGTCTTCAACAGGAAAAATCGATGGAATACAATAGACAACAAGTTTCAGATCAATATTCGCATTGAAATAATAATTCATGTAAGAGTTACGTAGAGAATGAAATCTACTATAATCTATGAATTTAATACCCATCATCAATATTTTATCCTCGTAACATCAATCAATATACATCTGAATCAAATATTCATCTTTGCACTATGTGCCAAAGATATTCATCATTTGGTCATGTTCATTTAAACACTGCTCATCTTTGCACTAAAGGCCAAAGATATTAATCAATCTGGTCATGTTCATCTCAACACTGCTCATCTTTGCACTACACAGCCAAAGATATTCTTCAGAAATCATTCATCATTACAGCCAAAGATATTCTTAAGAAATCATTCAAAGATATGTGCCAAAGATATTCAATAATATCATCATTTAAGACCGAGGATGATGAAAATATTTTTTAAAGAAACGAATCCAATGAAACAAAATGACAAGGATTAAGGATTAAGGATTCGCATTTGGTTTTATCCACGCCCCAAAAATACCTCAAAAATAATCATAGTGGTGTAAAATTCAAGAATGATCAAAACATGGATACAATCGAAAGCTAATATCCGTAATAGATATTTTGGACAAAAAGAAGAAATTTTATTTTTCTATTGAATAGTGTAATCAGACACGTGAATAGTGCCAGATACGTGAATAAGGCCAGACACGTGAATAGTAACTCCGACACCAAAAGATAGAAATTCCACAAAAACATCTTCACGCTTCATGAATAGTACTCGTGAAAAGAACTCGTGAATAAGAACTCGTGAATGAATAAACTCGTGAATAAGAACTCATGAATAAGAACCCATGAATAGTAACCCCGACATGAAAAAGTTCCAAATTTGATAAAACTTCAGATCAACATTTCAAAGATAATGATATTGAAGAAATAATATCATTACAAAAAAAAATAATATCCCTTACCTCGAAAGATCAAGATTTCTACTTGTAATACCGTGTATAAGGTCAAGGAACTTGCACCGCCTAGCAATACTCAAAGTATACTCAAAATACTCACAAGAATACGCTCAAAATATCGAGAGAGAAATAGAGAAAACTTCAGCTTTCGTGTGATTTTCAATTCTAACCAAGACCCTATTTATAGGAAAACGCTAGAACACCAAAGTTAGTAAAATTTAATATAATATTAATATAATTATACAAATTTTCCTTAGCCCACCTTTTGGTCAAAACACCAGCCACACATGTTAATGATGTCCAAAAAATAAAAACGTTTTTCTTAACAAAAATAATTTAAACTCCCAAAAATCAATTATTTTGAGCTTCTAACTTCAATAATTCATAATAAATAGCCCTTTCATCAGAAAATTCGAATCTCATGAGTTTTTATAGGAAATTCAATCCTCTACAACTTTGCAGAAGAAAGTTTTTCCAAATTCCAAACAAAAATCGACCGAAATCCACAAACGGGCGATTTTACAAAGCTATAATCAAATTTCTATTAATAATCAGGTCCACCAACACACAAAAACATGTGTTAAACATTTAATGCCACAAAATACTCTTCCTCCTCATATACTCATATATCCCACATTCATTGTAAAATATCACCGCTAATATATTATTAAAATAATATATTTAAATGAATTATTTTATCGTAAAAGATAAAATATTAATTTTCAACAATTGTCATTTTAAAAATTTTCTCCATCTATATCCACATAAAATCAATATTTTCCTCATCATATAAATCAATAATTAATTATTCACAAATAATATTACGTAATCACAATATTGACAACCGTGCAGTAGCCTCAGAAGAAAGAGGGGCTTTCCAATAAGAATTTCTTTCTTGCGCCAAGCAATTAGATGATCAAACCTCTCCTGATGTAACTTTCTAGACATTGCCAATAATGTTATCTAATAATATTATTCAGATAATATGAATTATTGCTTCGATAATGAAAGATATCAGTAATGACAATTATCAAACAACAAAGAATATAAAATATCAACGCAAGAATTATTAACTCAATAAAATATCGAATAAAGAATTATCGTAACCATTATTGAGTAGTGCCTTCTTCACGTAAGAATCAATAATTGGTGCAATACCGCAGTGCCATCGCTCAACAACGCCAGATTAGTGTGTTTTAACCAACGGGTATTCCAACAAAGATAATCTGCAGAATAACTACGCCAAGTTATTTAAAAACAACTTATATTTGTCGCTTTCTTCATCCAATCGCTCAAGCATGGGCCCACACATGGTCGCTACCGTCGCATTTAATATTCCCGACAAAGATTTAATATTCCACGACCAAAACTAATATTCCCGACAACAATGAATATTTTATAACCACTTGCTTATTTTGAAATATTTCATGATTTAACCCTTAACTATCCACATTAATCAAATCAACCCTTACTATTTCAAAATAAAGGAAATTCCTTTTATTTAAAAATTTTGGGTCTTACAAGAAGGAGCTATTCCTAAGCGAGAATTGATGAAGAAGGAATACTTGAGTCCACTCTAGACTTTGTGTTCCTAACGACTCGATTTGAAGTACAAGATTATGATGGAGGCACACAATACACCATTTGCAATCCATCCGGAAGTACTAAAATGTATCATGATCTTGACATACATTTTGGTGGAACAATATGAAGAGAGAGATTGCAAAGTTTATCTCGATGTGTTTAACTTGTCAACGTGTAAAAAGGCGGAGCATCTAGTACCTAAGGGTCCGTTGCAACCACTTGAGATTCGAAATGGAAGTGGGAACACATTACCATGGATTTCGTTACGGGTCTTCCTACGGTTTCTCAAGGCATCAATGCTTATTTGGGTTATTGTTGATAGATTAACCAAGTCCGCTCATTTCTTGCCGATCACGGAGACTTATTCACTTGAACGTCTTGCTAGTATGTACGTGAATGAGATTGTGAGGTTGCATGGCATGCTCAGTATCCATAGTTTTGATCGTGACCCAAGATTCACTTCAAGATTTTGGGTTAGCTTTGCAAAAAGCTATGGGCGCGGATTTGCGATTTAGTTCGGCATACCATCCCCAAAACGGACGGACAATCGAGAGAGGACTATTCAAACTCTTGAAGATTTATTAAGACTCGTGTCCTAGACTTCAAGGCGGTTGGGATATGTATTTACCATTGGTGGAATTCTCTACAACAATAGTTATCAGCAAGTATAGGTGTGGCTCCATTCAAGCATTATATGGGACGAAAATATCGTTTCCAATATGTTGGGATGAGGTGGGTGAAGCAACATTGTTGGGACCCGAAGTTAAGACGTATGACTCACCGAAAAGATCCAAATGATTCGGATAACGATATAAAGCGGCACAAGATCGACAAAAAAAGAGTTATGCGGATCTTCATCGAAAGGACGTGGAATTTAGTGTGGGGATCATGTATTATTGCGAGTTGCTCCATGGAAGGAGTTACAAGATTTGGGAAGAGAGGAAAGCTCAATCCACGATTTATCGGTCCATTTCAAATTCTTGACCGAGTAGGAAATGCCTTTATAGACTTGCGTTACCTCCAAGTATGTCTCGTGTTCATAATGTGTTTCACATATCGGTCTTCCGTAAATATGTGAAAGACCGAACCACGTTATAGAGTTAGAACCAGGACGAGATAGCAGAAGACTTAACGTATGAGAGGAGGTACTGTCAAGATTTTGGATAGGAAGGAGCATGTCCTACGCCAAGAAAGGTCATACCACAAGTTAAAGTTTTGTGGAGGAATCATCTTTATAGAAGAAATGACCAGGAATTGGAAAGCGGAAATGAAAGCGAGGTATCCTCACCTTTTGAAACACACCAGTACGTCACGTCAATTCGAGGACGAAATTTCATAAGGAGGGAGGTTGTAAGACCCCAACTTATTATTAATGAAATTTAATTTTCTCTATTTATTATTTTGAAATAGTAAGGGTTGATTTGATTAATGTGGATAGTTAGGGGTTAAATACGCAAATATTTCAAAATAAGCAAGTGGTTATAAAATATTCATTGTTGTTTTGGGAATATTCGTTTGGTCGTGGAATATTAGATCATTGTCGGGAATATTATTTACTGCGGCAAATGACCATGTGTGGGCCCCATGAAAGCGATTGGATGAGGAAAACGACAAATATAAGTTGTTTAAAAATAAGCGTAATTATTTACTGTTAAGGACTGTTGGAATACCCGTTGGTTAAAATACGATGTCTGGCGTGGTCGCACAAAGAATGATACTTGCGGTATTGCATGATATTGTTGAATTATTGATCCTTACGTAAGAAGGCACTACTCAATAATTTTCACGATGAATTCTTGTTCAAAGATTTTATTTTATTGATTCAATAATTCTTTGCGTTGATATTTTATATTATTGTTGTTCAATAATTGTCACTGCACATTATCTCCATTATCGGATCAATAATTCATATTATTTGAATAATATTATTAGATAGCATTATTGGCAATGTCTAGAAAGTTACATCAAGGAGAGGTTTGGTCACCTAATTGCTACAAAGAAGGAGAGATCCTTATTGGAAAGCCCTCTTTCTGAGGAGGGCAACTGGTCATTATAAATGTGATTACGTAATATTATTTGGGAATAATTAATTATTGATTTATATGATAAGAAAATATTTATTTGATATGGATATAAATGATGGATTTATTATATGTGGTTATAATTGAAGGATTTAATGTTAAGGTATTTTATCAAGTATTTTTGTCGGAATGGAGGTATTAAAATCAAATCATTATTTTTACGATATATTGCGTGAGTTATAATTTTTAATCGTAGTTGGATCGAATTATGATTTTTGGATATGTTATACATATATAAGTTGAGTATATGTCTACAAATTTTGAACCGTTAAAATGAATGAATGATTTGTTATAAATTTTAAGAGGTGTTTGATTAGGAAAGTAGGGTTATAATTAATTTTGGTGGAAAATTCTAGAATTGAGTGGGCCCCACTTGTGGTTGGTGAAAAAAATGTCTGCTGAATTTTATTTCAAATGTGGTGGGTGGCAATAGTAGCGAGTAAAGCCATCGGTGTAAAGTCAAGTCTGCTTTGCAGTGGCTAACATTTTTCTATAAATAGAGGCTAAGTTAGAATTGAAAATCACACCGAAACAAAGTTTTTCTCTTTTCTCTCTATATTATTGAGCGTATTTTGTGAGTATTTAGATACTTTGAGAGTTCTTTGTTCAATTACAAGTTTCATTCAAACATCACTTGACATTTCCTTAGAAATCAATCGATTCTTTGAGGTAAGGGATGTTATTTTTTTTCGTAATGATATTATTTCTACAATATCATTACGCTAAAATGTTGATCCAAGTTTTTATCAAATTTGGAACTTTTACATGTCGGGGTTACTATTCATGAGTTACTATTCACGAGTTACTATTCATGAGTTACTATTCACGAGTTTATTCACGAGTACTATTCATGAAGCGTGAAGATGTTTTTTTTTGTGAAATTTCTATCTTTTGGTGTCGAGAGTTACTATTCACGATGTCAAGACTATTCACGATTATCAAGACTATTCATTAGAAAATAAAATTTCTTCTTTTCGTCAAAATATCTATTTTGGATACTAGCTTTGATTGTATCCATGTTTTGATCATTCTTGAATTTTACACCACTATGATTATTTTGAGGTAGTTTTGAACATGGATAAAACAAAGTACTTAATCCATAATCCTTAATCCTTGTCATTTTGTTTCAATTGGATTCGTTTCTTTAAAAAATATTTTCATCATCCTCGGTCTTAAATGATGATATTAAAGAATATCTTTGTTTTGTAGTGCAAAAAGATGAATGATTTTGAAGAATATCTTTGGCCCGTGTGCAAAGATGAGCAGTGTTGAGATGAACATGATGGTGATTAATATCTTTGGCACAGTAGTGCAAAGATGATGTGTGTTTAAATGAACATGATTAATCGATGAATATCTTTGGCTCAGAGTGCAAAAAGATGAATATTTGATTCCGGATGTATATTGATTGATGTTACGGGGATAAAAGATGAGCGATGAACTTTTAAATTCATACATAGAAGATAGTAGTTTGCATTCTCTACTTAACTCTTCTAATGAATTATTATTTCAGCTGCGAATATTGATTTAAAATTTGTTGTCTATTGTATTCTATTAGATTTTTTCCTGTTGAAGACTAACGATAATTTGTTGTATATTATCTTAGTCATAATATTCTTTTCTTGAGCTAGTTGAGCTCACCCTTTTCCTTTTTGTTCCATTTTTCTCGGGAGAGGCGAATATAATAATAGCGAGTATAGTGGAATGGAATAAAGGTTCTAGAGAGAGTTGTTTAGTAGTCCTCACCATTTTGTAAAATAATGTATCAATAAATGTGATGAGGATTTATTTGAGTATAGATATTATTCAGAAGATAATATTTGTATTTAAACTCAGAGTTTTTTGTTGTAATAATAAAGATGTAGTTGTTCGCATACCATGTATTGACAACTCGAATGGGTGATGTATACCTATTTTGGGGCGCCACAAAGAATGGAATAACAAAAGAAATCACCATGCATGCGATAGATAGGCACGTGCAAAAGTTATTCCAATGAGAATAATAAATAACGAAACCAGTCCGCCAAAAGCGCACGAGCATGGGATATTCAACAAAATAATAAAGAATGGAACCGGTCCCACGTAAAACACACATGCACAGGATGTTCCAATAGAATAATAATAAAGATGGAACCAGTCCTGTGTAAAACACATGCACGGATGTTCCAACAGAATAATAATAAAAAGCGGAACCCAGTGGGTGTAAAAAACACCTTGAGCAGGATGTTCCAATGAGAATAATAGAAGAATGTCACCAAGTATAGGTAAATGGCGTATCTGAGTTATTCAATGAGAATAATAAGCAATGGAATAACAACAGTTCTTTTCATGAATAAGAAATAACACCCTTACTTTTGGTAGGAGATTGAATCTGCGGTAGTGAAGTAACAAAATACTCTTCTTCTTTATCTTTTATTCTCTCTATACTTTCTCTCTCTATAGCTTGAATGAATTCGTGAAAAATAATGAAGCACTAAGCCTCTATTTATAGAAGATTTCTAAACACTTTTGCCATATGTGAAAAGGCAAGTGGCTTGAATTTATTTGGTGATGTGAAAAGAAAAGTGGTTTGGCGCCTGTAATGTGAAAACGACAAGTGGTTCGGCCTTTGTAATGTGAAACGACAAGTGGTTCGACGCCTGTAATATGAAACGGCAAGTGGTTTGACGTCTAGTAAAGGTAATTACTATTGACGAAGGTAATTATTTATTCACAAAGGTAATTACTATCGACGAAGGTAATTACTATTGTGAAGAGACTCTTAGATGATGACATATGGGCCCCCATAAAATAATCAAACTTACCACAAACGTCTCATACCAGACTCTTTATATACATCAAGGATTGAATAAATATTACTACAAATCATTTTATTTTTAATCAACACATATTTAATCTTTCAACAATTATTAATCATTTATAACTTGTCGTCTCAATTATTGATTTAATACTATAACATATTATATGAGATGATCTTTGTGACAATAATTGAATCGATAATATAAGAGATATGATGCGCCAATTCTTGTAGCAATAATTGAGCATAATGAGTGACTTCTCACGTAAGCATCAATAATCAATATCTGTGCTCTACTATACAACTACGCCAGACATCGTACTTTTCTACTTAGGGTAGTTCAACGGTTTTAACGATAACACCTCTACCGTTATTTTTATAGAAAGATAATTTTGTCGTTTTAACTACGACAATACTTCCGATTAATAGGGTCCACCAATGATTGAGCCGCCGTAAATACGAATATTCCCAAACAAAAGAATATTAAAAACCAAAACGAATATTTTATAACAACTTAACTTACTTTGCAAAATTTATAAATATTACCCACAACTATAACATTATATCAAATTTATTCCATAATATTCAAAAATAATATTTATAGAAAATTCATCTTTATTTATAAAATTTGGGGTCTTCTGAGATGGATTCCTATATATATATATATATATATATATATATATATATATATATATATATATATATATATATATATATACAACAACTAAGTGATAATTTATAAATAACATTAATTTATGTCAAATGTACATGAATTGGTTTTAGGAAAAAGAGGAAAATTTTCATAAATGTTAGTACATATTTTTTAATAAATATATATTTAATTAATAATTGATATAATTCTGATAATTGTTTATATTTCATAATTCATAAATTTAATTAGTAGAATATATCTCATTCGACTCACTCTAATTCATTATAAATAACACTTTACTTATACACTTAATTAACACAAAAATTTCACAAATTCACTATGAATTAGTAGCAAGTTCATTCAAATCAACTATATTTCAAAAAAATAAATATTTACTATTAAAGTGAGAGGGCTGAAATGCAAAAGTGACCTTCCAATATATACGCTTTTTACAAGCCCTTTCCTTAAACTTTCATTTTTGTATAACTCACCCTTCAAGTTGTATAAGTACTAAAAAGAGGACCCAGTTGACTTTTTTGGCTAGAAAAATATCAGAAGTAATCGGATTAGGTGTATAATAAGAACAATACAATTAAAATACAAAATAAAATTGAAAATCTACAAATAAAAAAGATGATTCAAAATAAAATTCAAAATTTAAAAACTTAATACGTTAAAGTATAAAATAGTAAAAATTAAACCTTAAAATTTAAGAGATTTGAATTTGGAATGGAGTAAATATAAAAGTAAACAAAATTGATAACACCGATGTTATCCTACTAGATGATGAGATAAGTATGTCTTATTATTTTTTTCAATCTATTAATCAATTTCTCAAGTTTTAAATATATTTTTTAAAATGTCAACATAACACATGCATTAAAAATGTTATTAATTATTTCATTCCAATTACACATGCAGTTTTGACTGAATTAGAAAAACAATTTCATAAATAAATTACAATAAAGATCACAATAAATTAGTCAACCGTTTCTAAATTTATCTATACTTTGTACGATCGAGTTATTAAGTTTGTAGATTGGAATTATAAATTATCTAATTTTGGTCCTTATTTTATACACTTCATTTAAAAATAATTTTAAGAACTTTTGTATCAACTTGCTAGATACTCCCTCCATTTTTAAAAGATTATCGTTTTAGAAGAAAAAATTTGTGCTAAAATATTTGTCGTTTATAACTTTTGAGAAAAATAAATTATTTATTTTTCTATATTACCCCTTCCTTCTCTTCTCTCCCTTGTATTAATAGTTTTCAACAGCTTCCTATAAAGGGGTAGTGATAAAATTTCAAATAAATTTTATTTGATAAATAATACTTTATTAATTCATGTGCAAAAATTTTAAACGATAATTTGTTTGGAAAATACTCCCTTTAGTATTATGAACTTTTTAATATTTTTGAGAAGACACTAAAACATAACTCAACGGCTTTCATTATAATGTCAGCCTTGAATCTTGAATCCACGTTAGATATTTGAAACTCGAGCAGTGATCCTTCCTTTAATTATATTCCTAATTCTCGATCTTCTTCCGCATATATATATATATATATATATATATATATATATATATATATATATATATAGTGTGTGTGTGTGTGTGTGTGTGGCCAGTTGCAAAACCTATTAATTTATTTGATCTCCAGTCAAATATAAAATAATTAAATTAAGCACGAATATGTGGGCAGTTTAATTAATTAATATGCAAGTGTGACCTATAAAGTAATCATCTAATCCAAAATATGTTGTAACTTTATTATTCACATTGTTCCTTAGAATTTGATCTGAGAATATATAATCATAAAATACCCTTAAATATTAGTATCAAAATATTGAGGAAATCATATATATATATATATATATATATATATATATATATATATATATATATATACATCAAATCAACAAAGAATTGAGAGTTCAATTTGTTGACTACTGGGCTAATTCATTCATTCCTAATTCCTTGTGAAATTTTCGAAGGCTTCTCAACCAATTACATACAACACACGTGTACATGTTGGTTTACAGCCCAGATGTTGGGAGAAAAGAAACAGACAAATAGGGAATTAAAATAAGTAGAGGATAATCATTAATTCTGGCTGGCTAGGGTTAGTTTGAGTAAGGGGTCAACCTCAAGTTCTAAATCCAAGTTACTACATCCCAGATGTTGGAAGGAGTGTTAGTCGAGTAGAGTAGTTTGATATTGACTCGAGATCGGTTTGAAAATATGATTCAAAAGTTTCGAATTGAAGTTGATTAGTCGAATATGATCATACTCGTTTTACGTTTAATAATCTGCGAGTCGAATTAATTATATACCAATATTCGCCAGATTAGGGTTGAGTATTTCATTTTTCTAACTAACTAAAAATCACCTTTCGATGGATCGTATTGAATATTGGTGCGATTAAATACTAATAAGTTAAATATGTGATATTTATATCAATCTTTATAATTTATAAAGTGTAGTATTAAATTGTGTAAAAGCTTTGTCTTGAATAAATCAATTGAATTGATTGTTAATTAAGTATTACATTCTTTGTAATTTCTTTACATAAATAAAAGTAAAATACTTTTATATATAAACATTAGTTCAATACTCAATTTAATATGTAGTTGTTCATTATTAAGCGAAATGGTTCATATTAGAAAATCGATTTGAAAGGCTAAGTGAGTAACTTCGTTTGTAAAGCGAATCGAGTCTTCTGGTAGAAGTAAATCCGAGTAATAATTAATTGAGTCGAATCTGGCAAAAATTAAAATTCTTTATCAAATTAGAAACTTTAATTTTTTTTGAGTAAAGTAGAATAAAGCGTTAAAGTGTTAGTTGATATTCGAGGAGGAGGAGATTATGTCAAGTGTGGAGTAGTGCATGCAGTTCGGTCGTGATTGCACCGCATTTTTCTTTATTTTAGTGGTAGTATTTTTCTATGTCATATATATAGGCCCGAGTTGGACATTTAATTAGTTCGATTTGAATTATCTAGAGAATATCTTATATAAATATCCAATTTATCAAAAAAAAAAAAGATTATTTAGAATTCCTTAGGATTTTTAACTTGGGAAATGATAGAAAAGTGACTTTTCTTTGTGACTTTAATAAATAAATCAGGATATAAATGTCTAAAATTTAATTTATATCTTACAATTAAGTAAGCACAATTACAAAATTAAAATAAACTTTATTAAACCTATTTTCATTTTCTTAGCTTCCTAAAATAATTAAGTAAGCACAATTACAAAATTAAAATAAATTGCTGAATAAATAATGTTTCTTAAACAAATTTCATAATATATATCATGGGTAAAAATATCAACAAACACTCTTATTTGGTGAGTATATTTTAGAAAATAATGTCTAGCAACATATAAAACGTTTATATATATATATATATATATATATATATATATATATATAAGAATAAAATAACCTTATTTTGAAACCGTAAAATCCAATTTCACCTTCATTGGAATTTTTCTTAACATGATTTTTAAAAATTATTTTTGTGTAGTTTATTATAAAAATATAGGTGATGAAATTATATTCAAAAGAAATTAAGTATACACACTATATATACTACTTACTAACCCCAATTTCATAAAAAGATATTTATATATGCTCAAGAATTAGTTCTAAAAATATATGTAATATTATTGGTTCCCAACCATTTAAGGAATAAAATTAACGGCTGTGGACTTGACAGTGAATAATTTCTACAAGGAATTAAGTAGTACATTACTAACAATAAACACTAAATAATGTTAAATCAACAGGGAAGGGATGAGATGGGATGGAATGTATTTGACTTTTTCGTTTGCAAGGGGGCACGGGTCACATTTGGAAGCCAGTAACATGAAGGTGTTGTGCAGTGTGTGGTGTGGTTAAAGTTGCCGTTTCGAGTTGAAGAAATGGAATGGAACTTGAGCTAATTTTGTTACTTCTTCTCTGCACTTGCATACAGCTGTTTTCACTAATTGAGATTTTTGGATCAAAAATTTTAGTTTAGAAATTAATCCCAATTGCATTACTAATCTATTTACTCAATTATATATTATTTTTATATTTAAATCAAATCAAAGTGATATATTATATATTTAAATCCTTTATTAATTCCCTTAAATCTTTTTAATATAATTAATCAATGTTGGAAAATTCTGGTCACATTTTTGTCTTCAAGTGTTATGTTGCCATCTTTATATTATAACTAGAGAGTTTCCATTGATCAAAATTCAATGAATTAAAATAGAAATAAATTATAAAACTTCATGCATGGTACATATATATAGATACATACATACATACATACATACATAGAGATGAGCTGTCTGTATTTAGTGCAAAATATAAACTTAAGATGGATAGATTTATTGCAGGAAAGGTAATAAAGAGAAACTAGGCCAAAAACAACCTCCCTCCCTCCCTCCCTCCCTCCCTAGTTTCCTTTGAAACCACGTCTCTCTCTCTCAATCTTAATCTCTCTAACTCCAGTATTTAGGGCCTTATGTCTTTCATACCTCTGTTTTTTCTCTAAACATCTCCCCATCTTTCAGCCACTTTTCCTTCCATGGCTTCTCTTCTTCTCTCTCCTTTCCATTTCCTTCTATTTCATTTTCTCCCATAGTTATATTAAAATCTTTTCTTGCTAGATTTGATTCTCTTCAAGGGTATCTAGATTCTGAATATTAGAGCTGTTTGGTCGGTCAATACCCATTTGAATTTTAAAAGGCCTGGTTTTTATTTTGATCAAAATTAATTAAGCTCAACTAGTTTTGATAAGTAAGGAAGGAAAGAAGGGTTTTAGTTGATCATGGAGAATTTGTCGGATGACCAGATGATATTACCTCCGGGTTTTCGATTTCATCCAACAGATGAAGAACTAATCACCCATTATTTATCTAAGAAAGTTGTTCACACCAATTTCTCTGCTACAGCTATCGGAGAGGTAGATATGAACAAGATTGAACCCTGGGATTTGCCACGTAAGATACCTATATGCCATAGTTTCTTTAATTATTATTAAAATTTCTCTGTTTATTTTGGTTGGTATTATATGTTGATGTACGTACTGATTCTGGTTGTTGAATCAAGGGAGGGCAAAAATGGGGGAGAAGGAGTGGTATTTTTTCTGTGTGAGAGATAAAAAGTACCCAACCGGTTTGAGGACAAACAGAGCTACTGCTGCCGGTTATTGGAAAGCAACCGGAAAAGACAAGGAAATTTTCCGAGGAAAATTTCTGGTTGGAATGAAGAAAACCTTGGTTTTCTACTAAAGGAGAGCTCCAAAAGGGAGAAAAGCAATTGGGTAATTCATGAATATAGGTTGGAGGTAAATTCTCTCTCAAAACCTACCCAAGACTGCAAAGGTAGGTACATACATATATATATATATATATATATATATATATATATATACTTATTAGTAGTGATGCTAATGAATTCTTAATTTGTATTAATTTTACTGCTGCAGAATGAGTGGGTTATTTGCAGGGTATTCAAGAAAAGTTCTGGAGGGAAGAAAGTCCATATCTCAGGATTAATGAGATTGAATTCATTTGAAAATGAGATGTCTCCTAATGTTCTGCCACCATTAATGGACTCTTCCCTTCACGGTGAGGTTAGAGAATCGCTTCACGTGCCCTGCTTCTCCAATACCATTGAAATCCAGAAATCCCAGAAAGAGATGATCAATTATTTCAACAATCCTGTTTACCCTTTCACTTCAAATGCGTCAGCAGATATTATTTTCCAATCTGCTCCATTTCCAGGGAACTTGGCATATCCAGGTACACTTCCAATGCAAGAGCAGTCAATTTTAAGGGGTTTATTGGAAAATTATGGCTCCAACAATGTGAGACAAATTTTGAAAACAGAGAAAGAAATGATCAGTGCATCTCAAGAAACAGGTTTTAGCACTGACATGAACACTGAAATCTCTTCAGTTGTTGATATGGGAAAGAGGTGTTTTGAAGATGAAGAAGCACCATCAGCTGCAGTTGGAGAACTATACTTTGATCGTCTCTGGAACTACTGAAATTTATAATAAGATGCATAACTATTAATTGAAGCAATGAGCTTCAAAGATTACTATTTATTGTCTTAAAAGTGATTGTGTGATTGTATGACTCAAAATATTGCATTTGATATATACTGAATAAATTTATAGACTTTTTTTTTTTTTTTTTTTTTTGAAAACAATGAATGGTTATAGTAGTAATTTTAAGATAATTCACTATTGTTTATTTAAAATTAAATGATTTCGTATTGATTTTTTTTATTATTATAGGTGTATTTAATTAAAGTAGCCCTGTTTAGGATTTAGTAGACACTATCTTAGTATTGTCCATTTGTTCAATGACGTCCATTATTGCCCATTTGTTAAATGATACTGCAACATTAATTCTCCTATTTGTTGGACCAGATCATATTATAATCACTCAAACCTAATTGTCATTTTGGTAGAGTGAAATTGATGTACGTAGTCTTCAGGGATCTCCATCTCTCCTATTTTTGTATGTGTTGCTGCTGGTGGTTTATTACGCAAGAGTAACAACTAATCAAGAGAAGATGAGTTTACTAACAAACAGCATTTGGAATTAAAGCTAAGAGGTGGCATGCACATTTTGGCCAAAGTCAAGTCATATATAATATATAATATATAATATATATGTATATATATATATATATATATATATATATATATATATATATATATATATATATATATATATATATTCATTCATTCAATTTGAGAATTTGGATCCCACAACACAACACAACACAACACAACACAGCTGAAGTAAATGATGTAAGGATATGCTAATATATATTTCGAAACTTTAGTAGTACTCCTCCGATCCACATGGATAAACCTCAAAGAAATGGAAAGAAGGAGTCCTCCACGAAATAAACCTCAAAACATAATGGAAAGGGATTCCCTTAAATTTGGTTTGTCCTTTTCATATTCTGTTATTATTGCATATTGTCTTCACATGTGACTGCAAAACTGCAATTATATATCTCATCATCCATGCGATTGGACGGGATGGGATGCCCGGCCCTTTGATTAACTATCTATCACTTTTATATTTCTGGTTTGGTGCAACTAATTTTCGTATCCTACGTACTTGGAGTTGATCAAATATGATGATTGCAAACTCATCATTTGTTCATATATATATATGGGTTCTGTAAAATCCCAAATTTTACAAATAAAGATTTAAATTTTTAGATTTTTTTTTTAATATTATGGTGTAGATTTAATATAATGTTATAGTTGTGGGTAATATTTATAAATTTTGCAAAAAGTATGCAAGTTGTTATATTATATTCGATTGGTGGGGAATATTTTTGTGTGGGAAATATTAAATGCTGCAAGACAATCGTTAGTGGACCTAATAGCGGAATTGTTGTCAAATTGAAAAAACGACAAAAAATATTTTTATGAAAATAACGGTAGGAAGTTTTCACAGATTATCTTGTTGAACTACTTTAAGTAGTAAAAAAAGTATAATGTCTGGCGTAGTTGCGTAGTAGTAATAGCGGTATTGATTATTGATGCTTATGTGATAAGTCACTCGGTTTTATTTTATTGATATTATTAATGTAATAAAAGCAGAAAACTTTTTATATAAAAGCGAGAATACTTTTATAAAGTTATTACATAAATAGAATATATTATATTCTATTATCGCATAGTATTTTGCATAGTAATCTTTTTATATAAAAGCAGAATACTTTTATAAAGTTATTTGTTTTATTAAATGATAATTAGAATATATTATATTTTATTATATAGTGTTACATAATTATACTGCATAGTGTTTTTGCATAGTAAAATCATTTTTATATAAAAGCAGAATACTTTTATAAAATTATTCGTTTTATTAGATTATAAATAGAATATATTATATTTTATTTAAAGATTTTGCTTTAAATCTGCAGATAGTTCATGAATTAATTCTTATCACGGTCCATTCTTCATAAATAGAAGTTCATTCCTTCATTATTTCTTTTACGAATTCTTTGAAAGCTACAGAGAGAAACTATAGAGAGTTCTTCTTACATAATCTTGAGTGTATTTCTTTAGAGTTTAAGGAAGTTTTGAAGCGTAGTCTGAAGTTTTTTTCGAGTATATCCTCGTCAAGGCCGATTGAAATACTCTTCTTTCAAAGGTAAGGGATATTATTTGTTGTACTTGTAAGGGTATTATTTTTTTTTTCATATTCATGAAAAGAACACATTATTCGGTCTTTATTATTACATTGGAATAACTCAGATATCTGTGAACTACCCTATACTTGGTGAAATTCTTACATTATTCCATTATTTATTTATTATTCTTTGGAATAACTTGTCTCATGCCAATCTACCGCATACGTGGTAAAATTTCGTTGTTATTCCATTCTTTATTATTACATTGGAATATCACATGCATGCGCGTTTTACGTGGGACACAGTTCCATCTTTATTATTCTATTGGAATAAAAGTTTGTATCTGTGATCTACCCTACTTGGTGAAATTCTTACATTATTCCATTATTTATTATTCGCTTTGGAATAACATACGCATAAGCAATCTGCATACATGGTGAAATTACATTGTTATTCCATTCTTTATTATTACATTGGAATATTACGTACATGCGTTTACGTGGGACTGGTTCCGTCTTTATTATTACATTGAAATATCACATGTACGGCGTCTTCTGTAGGACTGGTTAAAATCTTTATTATTACATTGGAATATCACGTGCATGCGTTTTTTCTTTGGACTGATTAAGATTATTTATTATTACATTGGAATAACACCGTCTACATGCAAAGTACCGCATGCGTGGTGATTTACATTGTTATTTCATTCTTTATTATTCTATTGGAACATCACAGCCGGTGCAAATTTACGCTTTGACTGGTTCCGTTATTTATTATTACATTGGAATAACACATACATGTGACGTCTGCGTGCGTGGTGATTTACATTGTTATTCCATTCTTTATTATACTCGGTTGGTTAAAGTTTTGACTTCATACTTCATGAAATTAGTGGAATATCCTTGATATTTTGCGCTTCATCCGATATCTTTTCATGAAAATATTCTTACGAGCATTCTTGAATTTTACTCTACAAAGAAATATCATGTTGACAATTTGGACGTTATTAGTTCTGGATAATTTAATTCTTGAACTTGTTTTATTGAATTCTTATATCATTGTCATCATCCTCATGTTTATATTATGTTGAAAGTCATACGTGACTTGTAGTGCATAGATGGACTTGGTATGATTATGACGAAGGATTATTCGGTATAATCATGGTAGTAATGTTACAAATAATGTGGTAAAAATCCTCATTGTATGCATTGATGGGACGTTTTTGGTATGATTATGGCTATGGATTCTCTTGACCGAGGTGCAAAGGCGAATTATT
Source organism: Panax quinquefolius (assembly GCA_020205615.1). Taxonomy (NCBI): domain Eukaryota; kingdom Viridiplantae; phylum Streptophyta; class Magnoliopsida; order Apiales; family Araliaceae; genus Panax; species Panax quinquefolius. The sequence continues at coordinate 13,712,701 of CM035156.1, forward strand.
TTATGGCATAATCATGACCATTGATGAATACCTACGAATATCCTTGGCGCGTAGTGCATGGATAATTTGTGGTCGTGATACTAATAAATATCATTGGCCGTAGTGCAAGGATGATGTGGATTATTTATTAAGTCGAGTCTCAGCGATAAAAGTGATGAAAAAACCTTTTTAAATCATAAAAGATAGTAGATTTTATTCTCTACTTAACTCTTTTAATGGATTGCTTGTTACTGCTTTGTAGTTAAACTTGATGTCTATTGTATTTTATCGGTTTAACATTGTTGAAGACTAATGATAATTTATTACGCATTATCTTAGTCATAATATTTTTATTGGGCTAGATTGAGCTCACCCTTTCCTTCTTTGTTTCTCTTTAGGAAATGAGAATATAGTTGGGGACGAGTCGGGGAGCAATTGTGATCCGGATGATAGTTGTGGCGCCCCCAAAATAGGTCCATTCCATCCAACCCATTACGAGAGTCGCCAAATACGTAGATGTAACGAAATAACTACAACTTTATTAATACATTTGTCGTGCAAAATACAAAAACATATATCTTTGTGAGTTTAAATACAATTATTGTCTTACAGACAATATATATACCAAATAAATCCGCATCACAATTATTTATACATTATTTTACAAAATTGTGAGGACTCTTAAATAACTCTCTCTAGAACCTTCATTCCATTACCCCAGACTAGTACTTCGCTACATTCTCGCCTCACGAGAAGAAAAATGGAACAACAAGGAAAATGGTGAGCTCAACTAGCCCGATAAAAGAACATTATGACTAAGATAATATACAACAAATTATCGTTAGTCTCCAACGAGGAAAAATCTAATAGAATCTGATAGACAACGGTTTTAAATCAATCTTAGCGTGAAATAATAATTTATTAGAAGAGTTAAGTAGAGAATGAAAACTACTATCTTACATATATGAATTTAAAGTCCATCGTCGATATTTTATCCCTGTAACATCAATCAATATATATATGGAATCAAATATTCATCTTTGCACTACAGGGCCAAAGATATTCATCGATTAGTCAGTGTTCATCTAAACACTGTTCATCTTTACTTTCTGAGGGCGAAAGATATTCATCAAGAAATCATTCATCTTTGCACTCTGAGCCAAAGATATTCGATAATATCATCATTTAGGGTGAGGATGATGAAAAATATTTCAAAGAAAAGCGAATCGATGAAACAAAAGAACAAATATTAAGGATTCGTATTTTAAACAATCAAGTTCAAAAATACTTCATAAGTAATCGAGTGGAGTAAAATTGAGAATGATCAAAACATGGATCTGATCAAAGCTAGTATCCATAGTAGATATTTTGGACAAAAGAAGAAATTTTATTTTTAGATGAATAGTCTTAGTATTAAGTGAATAGTCTTAGTATCGTGAATAGTCTTAGTATCGTGAATAGTAACTCAGACACCAAAAGATAAAATTTCTTAAAAAACATCATCAAGCTTCATGAATAGTACTCGTGAATAGTAACTTATGAATAGTAACTCGTGAATAGTAACTCATGAATAGTAACCCAGAGCATGAAAAAAGTTCAAATTTGATAAAAAGTTCCAACCAATATTTGACATAATGATATTGAAGAAATAATATCATTTTCAAATAAAATAACATCCACTTACCTCGAAAGGCGAGTACTTTAGTTAAAATCTTTGGATATAGGCTATGACTTGAACTTACATCATTATAGCAATACTCAAAGTATACTCAAAATACTCACAAGAATACGCTTCGATAATATAGAGAGAAAACTTCGATAATGCGGTGTGATTTTCAATTCTAACTAAGCACCTATTTATAGAAAAATCTTTAGAACATTAAAGTAGAAAATTTAATAAATTAATATTATAATTTTTCCACAACTTCATCACGCACACTAACAATCTGAATTCAGCCTCCTAATCACATGTTAAATGAGTTTCAAAAATGAATTAAAAATATTTTAAACTTCCAAAAATCAATTATTTGACTTGAACTTGATAATTCATAATAAATAGCTCTTTTATCAGAAAATTGAATCTCGCAATTTTTATAGGAAATTCAATTCTCTACAACTTTGCGAGAAGAAAGTTTTTCCAAATTCCAAGCGAAATTGACCAAAATCCATAAGCAGGCGATTTTACGAGGTTATAATCAAATTTGATTCGATAATTGTGTCCTGACACACACAAAATATGTGTTAAACATTTAATGCCACAAAAATACTCTTTCTCCTCATATACTCATATATCCCACATTCATTATAAAAATATCATAGTTAATATATTATTAAAATATAATAATATATTTAAATGAATATTTTATCGGAAAAAGATAAAATATTAATTTTCAACAATTGTCATTTTAAAAAATTTTTCCATCTATATCCACATAAAATCAATATTTTCCTCATCATATAAATCAATAATAATTATTCACAAATAATATTCTGAGAATTAAGATCTTGACAAAACGGTAGTTCAGGAAAGGGGCTTTCGATAAAAATTTCTCTTCTTGACGCCTTTGATTAGGTGACAAACCTCTCCTTAAGCGAACTTTCTAGACATTGCCAATAATGTTATCTAATAATATTATTAGGATAATATGAATTATTGCTTCGATAATGGAAAATCTTTGTGTAATGATAATTTATTGAAGCAACGATAATATAAAATATCGATCGTGATTATTGAATCGATAAAATAAAATCTTGAATAGTAATTCTTTGTAACAATTATTGAGTAGTGCCTTCTTACGTAAGAATCAATAATTGGTGCAATCTAGAGTATCTTCTGAGTTCAATGATGCGTATTAGTGTGTTTTAACCATACGGGTATTCCAACAATGATACTTGGTAACAACTTCTGTAATTATTTATAAACAACTTATATTTGTCGTTTTCTTCATCAATCGCTTTTACATTATGGGGCCCACAAGCTGCTTTGTGGTTATACGAATATTTTAAAGCAATATCGAATATTCCCAAAACGATCTGAATATTCCACGACCAAACGAATATTCCCGACAATAATGAATATTTTATAACCACTTGCTTATTTGAAATATTTGCGTATTTTACCCATAACTATCCACATTAATCAAATCAACCCTTACTTATTTCAAAATAATAAATAGAGGAAAATAAATTTCATTTATTAAAAATTTGAGGTCTTCTGATAACATTAGTAGTCCTCGCTTTGTAAGACCGGATTTTATGAAATAAAAGTATTCAATTTTTCTTATAATTATTATTGAGTAAATGGTTAATTGATAAAAGTTAAAGTTAAGGGTGATATATGAAATATTTTAAAAATCACATAAGTTGTGGCGCCCCAAAATAGGTATACATCACCCATTACGAGTTGTCGATACATGAGTGCGAAACAACTACAACTTTATTATTACAACGATAAAGCGTGAGTTTGAATACAAATATTATCTTCTAGACAATATCTATACTCAAATAAATCCTCATCACATTTATTGATACATTATTTTACAAAAATGGTGAGGACTACTAAACAACTCTCTCTAGAACCTTCATTCCATTACCCAGGCTACGTACATTCATTTATATTCTCGCCTCACGAGAAAAATGGAACAAAAAGGAAAAGGAGAGCTCAACTAGCCCTAATAAAGAATATTATGACTAAGATAATATACAACAAATTACCGTTAGTCTTCAACGAGGGAAAAATCTAATAGAATCTGATAGACAACAAATTTTAAATCAATATTAGCGGTGAAATAATAATTCATTAGAAGAGTTAAGTAGAGAATGCAAACTACTATCTTACATGTATGAATTTAAAAGTTCATCGTCTATCTTTTATCCTGTAACATCAATCGATATATATCGGAATCACATATTCATCTTTGCACTCTGGGCCGAAGATATTCATCGATTAATTCGTATTAAATCTAAACACTGTTCATCTTTGCATTACTGGCCAAAGATATTCTTGAGAAATCATTCATCTTTGCAACACGGGCAAAGATATTCCATAATATCATCATTTAAGGCGTAGATGATGAAAAATATTTTTAAAAAAGCGAATCCGGTGAAACAAAATGTGAGGATTAAGGATTAAGGATTAAGGATTAAGGATTCGTACTTTGTTTTATCCACGTCCAAAAATACCTCAAAAATAATCACGGTGGTGTAAAATTCAAGAATGATCAAAACATGGATACAATCAAAGCTAGTATCCATAATAGATATTTTTAGACGAAAAGGAAAATTTTCATTTTTCGATGAATAGTGTAAATGATAAATGAATAATCAAGTATCGTGAATAGTCAAGTATCGTGAATAGTAACTCAGAACACCAAAAGTTCCAAATTTGATAAAAACTTCAGATCAATATTTGACATAATGATATTGAATAAATAATATCATTACGAAAATAATAATATCCTTACCTCGAAAGATCGATCTTACAAATTTGAAAAACAGGATATAGGCTATGACTTGGACTTGCATAGTATAGCAATACTCAAAGTATACTCAAAATACTCACAAGAATAAACTCGATAATATAGAGAGAAAACTTGATTTACGGTGTGATTTTCAATTCTAACCTAAGCACCTATTTATAGGAAAATCTTAGAACACAAATGAAAATTTAATAAATTAATAATATTATTTTTTCAAATTTTTTCTCATACTAATTGGTCCAAGACATCAGCCACCATGTGACAAAACATTAAAATGTTTTTCTTAATTTAAATAATTAAAACTTCCAAAATCAATTATTTGGGACTTGAACTTTGATAATTCACAATAAATATCCCTTTTATCCGAAAATTGAATCTCATGAATTTTATAGGAAATTCAATTCTCTACAACTTTGCGGAAGAAAGTTTTCCAAATTCCAAACTAAAATTGGCCAAGAAATCCACAAGCAGACGATTTCTGTTTATAATCAAATTTCGATCGATAAATGGGGTCATGACATGTTTAACATGTTTTAAACATTTATTGCAACAAAAAATACCCTTCCTCCTCGTATACTCTATATATCTCACATTCGTTGTAAAAATATCACCATTATTATATATTTAAAATATAATAATACATTTAAATGAATTATCTTTATCGAGAAAAAGATAAAATTTCAATTTTCAACAATTGTCACATTAAAATTTTCTCCATCTATATCCACATAAAATCAATATTTTCTTCATCATATGAATCAATAATTAATTATTCACAAATAATATTACGAGAATCCTGATATTAATGACCCGAGGTAGGTTCAGGAAAGAGGGCTTTTGATAAAGATTTCTCTTTCTTGGCGAGCGATTAGGTGACGAACCTCTCCTTAGGCGAGAACTTTCTAGACATTGCCAATAATGTTATCTAATAATATTATTAGGATAATATAAATTATTGCTTCGATAATGAAAAAATCTTGTGTAATGACAATTATTGAAACAATGATATATAAAATATCAATAGCGACAATTATTGAATCGATAAAATAAAATCTTTGAGCGGTAATAATTTGTAACCATTATTGAGTAGTGCCTTCTTACGTAGAATCAATAATTGATGCAATCTGGCGTCTTCTTGTGTTTTAACCACTTAGAGTATTTTAACGATGATAGCAGTAACAACTACTATTTGTTATTTTTAAACAACTCATATTTGTCGTTTTCTTCATCGATCGCTTTTAGTTATGGGCCCACACACATTACTTGCGGCCGTAAATACGAATATTCGACGATGCGAATATTCCACGACCAACGAATATTCCCAACAACAATGAATATTTTATATCCACTTACTTATTTTGAAATATTTGCGTATTTTACCCCTAACTATCCACATTAATCAAATCAACCCTTACTATTTCAAAATAATAAATAGAAAATTAAATTTCATTAATAATAAGTTGGGGTCTTACACAAGTGGTTATAAAATACCCATTTACGTAAGGGAATATTTGTTTGGTCGTGGAATATTCTGTTGTCGAGGGAATATTCATCTGACAGCAATGATCATAATGGGTCCCATAATAAAATAACCGTCGGATGAAGAAAGCGACAAGTTTGATTTTTATAAATAACGACGTAGATTTTTACCGATTAACACCATTTGAATATGATGGTTAAAATACGATGAATCTGCGTCAGTTCTTATGATAGCTGCGGTATTGCCGCGGTATTTTTGAATTATTGATTCTTACGTAAGAAGGCGTTACTTTCGATAATTGTTACGGTAATTCTTATTCAATATTTTATTTAATTGATTCAATAATTCTTTGCGTTGATATTTTATATTATTGTTGTTTTGATAATTATCAACTGCGCGATATTTTCCATTATCAGATCAATAATTCATATTATTTGGATAATATTATTAGATAACATTATTGGCAATGTCTAGAAAGTTTTGTCAATGAGAGGTTTGGTCACCTAATTGCGAGTCAGTAAGGAGAAATCCTTATCGGAAAGCCCCCTCTTTCCTGGGAAATGTCTGGTTGTCATAATTGTGATTCTATAATATTATTTATGAATAATTAATTATTAATTTATACGATAAAGAAATATTTATTTGATGTGGATATAAATGATGGATTTATTTATGTGGTTATAAATGAAAAAATTAATGCTTAAGTGTTTTCTTAGTATTTTGTCGAAATGAAGAACAAAATATGAGATTTTCAAAAAAATTAGTTTATTACTTGATTTTGTAAAATCTATAACTCTTTGTGTATAATGAGTTAGGAGATGAGCCATGTGACGCCCCCAAAATAGGTCCATTCCATCCAACCCATTCTGAGTAGCCAAATACATGGTACAGAAATAACTATAACTTTATTATTACAACATATAAACTGTGAGTTTAAATACAGATATTGCCATCTAGACAATATCCACACGCAAATAAATTCCCATCATTATTATTGATACATTATTTTACAAAAATGGTGAGGACTACTAAACAAATCTCTCTATAACCATCATTCCATACCCTGACTCGTACTCGCTACATTATCGCCTCCTGAGAAGAAAAATAGAACAACAAGGAAAAGGGTGAGCTCAACTAGCCCAGTATAATATACAACAAATTATCGTTGGTCTTGACGGAAAAAATCTAATAGAATACAATAGGCAAACAAGTTTTAAATCAATATTCGCAGTGAAATAATAATTCATTAGAAGAGTTAAGTAGAGAATGCAAACTACTATCTTTATGTATGAATTTAAAAGTTCATCATCTATCTTTTTTATCCTGTAACATCAATCGATATATATACGGAATCAAATATTCATCTTTGCTTTTCTGAGGCCGAAGATATTCATCGATTGATCATGTTCATCTAAACACTGTTCATCTTTGCACTCACAGGGCCAAAGATATTAATCGATCGGTCATATTCATCTCAACACTGTTCATCTTTGCACTACTGGGCCAAGATATTGATAATATCATCATTTAGGGTGAGGATGATGAAAAATATTTTAAAGAAGCGAATCGGTGAAACAAAGAACAAATATTAAGGATTAGTATATTTTAAACAATCGAGTTCAAAAATACTTCATAAGTAATCGAGTGGAGTAAAATTCAAGAATGATCAAAACATGGATACAATCAAAGCTAGTATCCATAATAGATATTTTGGACAAAAAGAAGAAATTTTATTTTTAAATTGAATAGTCAAAGTATCGTGAATAGTAACTCAGACACCAAAAGATAGAAATTTCAAAAAAAATCATCTTAGCGCCGTGAATAGTACTCATGAATAGTAACTTCGTGAATAGTAACTCATGAATAGTAACCCGAGCATGAAAAAGTTTCAAATTTGATAAAATTTCCAACCAATATTTGGCGTAATGATATTAAAGAAATAATATCATTTTTGAATAAAATAACATCCCTTACCTCGAAAAGGCGGTACTTAGTTGAAACAGGATATAGGCTATGACTTGAACTTGCACCAGTATAGCAATACTCAAAGTATACTCAAAATACTGCAAGAATAAACTCGATAATATAGAGAGAGAAAACTTCAGTTTCTGGTGTGATTTTCAATTATAACCTAAGCACCCTTTTTATAGGAAAATGCTTAGAACACCAAAGTAGAAAATTTAATAAATTAATATTATTTTTTTTTCTACATCTTCCTACGCATCAAGCATCTGAATTCAGCAACTTGACATGTGACGCCCCCAAAATAGGTATACATCACCTATTCTGAGTTGTCAATACATGGTACAGAAACAACTATAACTTTATTATTACAATAGTAAAGCTGTGAGTTTGAATACAAATATTATCTTCAGACAATATCTATACTCAAATAAATCCTCATCACATTTATTGATACATTATTTTACAAAAATGGTGAGGACTACTAAACAATTCTTTCTAAAACCTTCATTCCATACCCAGAGCTAATGCTACCATTTATATTCTCGCCTCACGAGAAGAAAAATGGAATAAAAAGGAAAAGGGTGAGCTCAACTAGCCCGATAAAGAATATTATGACTAAGATAATATACAACAAATTACCGTTAGTCTTCAACGAGGGAAAAATCTAATAGAATACAATAGACAACAAATTTTAAATCAATATTTACGTGAAATAATAATTCATTAGAAGAGTTAAGTAGAGAATGCAAACTACTATCTTACATGTATGAACTTAAAAGTTCATCGTCGATCTTTTATCCTGTAACATCAATCGATATATATACGGAATCACATATTCATCTTTTACTTTCTGGCCGAAGATATTCATCGATTAAGTCGTATTCATCTAAACACTGTTCATCTTTGCCTTCTGAGCCGAAGATATTCTTGAAATCATTCATCTTTGGCTCTGAGGACGATGATATTCAATAATATCATCATTTAAGGCGAGGATGATGAAAATATTTTTTAAAAGCGAATCCGATTGAAACAAAATGACAAGGATTAAGGATTAGTACTTTGTTTTATCCGTGTTCAAAAATACCTCAAAAATAATCATAGTGGTGTAAAATTGAGAATGATCAAAACATGGATACAATCAAAGCTAGTATCGAGAATAGATATTTTGGACAAAAGAAGAAATTTTATTTTTTAAATTGAGCGAGTTAGATATCGTGAATAGTCTTAGTATCGTGAATAGTAACTCAAACACCAAAAGATAGAAATTTCCCAAAAAAAAACATTTTCATGACTTCGTGAATAGTACTTCGTGAATAGTAACTCGTGAATAGTAACTTCATGAATAGTAACTTCGTGAATAGTAACTCATGAATAAGTAAACCCCCGACATGAAAAAGTTCAAATTTGATAAAAAGTTTCAACCAATATTTTAGCATAATGATATTGAAGAAATAATATCATTTTGAAGAAAATAACATCCACTTACCTCGAAGATTAGTACTTTAATTTGGAATCTAAGGGTATAGTCTTTGAAGGGAACTTACACCGTCTAACAATACTCAAAGTATACTCAAAATACTCACAAGAATAATTTCGATAATATAGAGAAAGAAAACTTGGTTTACGGTGTGATTTTCAATTCTAACCTAAGCACCTATTTATAGGAAATTGCTTAGAACACGAAAGCGAAAATTTAATAAATTAATAATATAATTATATAAATTTCCTACACATGCCTAGAATCTGATTTCAGCCATCAAACACATGCCACATTCTAGAAAAAGTAAGAAAAAAACGTTTTCTAATTTAAAATAATTTAAACTTCCAAAAATCAATTATTTGAGACTTGAACTTCAATAATTCATAATAAATAGCCCTTTCATCAGAAAATTCGAATCTCTTGAGTTTTTATAGGAAATTCAATTCTCTACAACTTTACAGAAGAAAGTTTTCCAAATTCCAAATAGAAATTGGCCAAGAAATCCACAAGCAGGCGATTTTTCTGGTATAATCAAATTTCGATCGATAAATGGGGTCCCAGAGCATGTTTAACATGTTTTAAACATTTATTGCAACAAAAATACTCTTCCTTCTCGTATACTCATATATCCCACATTCGTTGTAAAAATATCACCATTATTATATTATTAAAATATAATAATATATTTAAATAATTATTTTATCAAAAAAGATAAAATTTTAATTTTCAACAATTGTCACATTAAAATTTTCTCCATCTATATCCACATAAAATCAATATTTTCCTCATCATATGAATCAATAATTAATTATTTACAAATAATATTACAGAATCCTGATATTGTGACGAGGCGGTTCTAAAGAAAGAGGGCTTTCGATAAAATTTCTCCTTCTTGGTAGCATGATTAGGTGACCAAACCTCTCCTTAGGCAGAACTTTCTAGACATTGTCAATAATGTTATCTAATAATATTATTAGGATAATATGAATTATTAGCCGATAATGAAAAAATCTTGTGTAATGTGATTATTGAAACAACAACAATATAAAATATCAACGTGACAATTATTAAATCGATAAAATCTTTGAACATTAATTCTTTGTAACCATTATTGAGTAGTGCCTCTCTTACATAAGAATCAATAATTGGTGCAATACTGGTAATCTTCTTGTTTTTTAACCACAGAGTATTTTAACGGTATTACTTGGTAACAACTTCTGTTATTATTTTAAACAACTTATATTTGTCGTTTTCTTCATCCAATCGCTTTTTACGTTATGGGGCCCACACATGGGCTTTCTTGTGATAAATGCGAATATTCCCAAACGATCTGAATATTCCACGACCAAGCGAATATTCCCAAACAATGATGAATATTTTATAACCACTTTGCTTATTTTGAAGTATTTGCGTATTTTACCCTTAACTATCCACATTAATCAAATCAACCCTTACTATTTCAAAATAATAAATAGAAAATTAAATTTCATTAATAATAAGTTGGGGTCTTCTGACCTCCCTCCTTATGAAATTTAGTCCTCGAAATTGGCGTGCGTACACAGTGTTTGAAAAGGTGAGGATACCTCGCTTTCATTTCGTTTCAATTCCCGGTCATTTCCTCTATAGCATAATTCCTCCACAAAACTTTAACTTGTGGTATGACCTTTCTTGGCGTGGGACATGCTCCTTCTATCTAAGATCTTGGTGGTACCTCCTCATACGTTAAGTCTTGGCTATCTCGTCCGGTTCTAACTTCTATAGCGTGGTTGGGTCTTTCACATATTCTGAAATGCAGATATATGAAACACATTATGAACACGAGACATACTCGGAGAATGCAGCGAGTACATAGGCTACATTTCCTATTCGGTCGAGAATTTGAAATGGACCGATAAATAAATGGATTGAGCTTTCCTCTCTTCCCAAATCTTGTAACTCCCTTCCGTGGAGCAACTTCATGACAATCATGATCCCCTACACTAAATTCCGTCCTTTCGATGAAGATCCGCATAACTCTTTTGTCGATCTTGTCTTGGTTTGTATCGTTGTCGAATTATTTGGATCTTTAAAAGTGAGTAAATACGTCTAACTTCGGGTCCTAATAATGTTGCTTCACCCACCTCGTCCAACATCTTGGAAGCGACACTTTCGTCCATATAATGCTTCAAATGGAGCCACACCTATACTTGCACGATAAGCTGTTGTTGTAGGAGAATTCTACTGATGGTAAATACTTATCCCAAGCGCCCTTGAAGTCTAGGACACGAGTCTTAATAAATCTTCAAGAGTTTGAATAGTCCTTTTCGATTGTCCGTCTGGTTTGAGGATGGTATCTTTGGCCCGAATTGTAAATCCGTGCCCGTAGCTTTTTGCAAGCTAACCCAAAATCTTGAAGTGAATCTTGGGTCGCGATCCGAAACTATGGATCTGAGGCATGCCATGCAACCTCACAATCTCATTCACGTACATACTAGCAAGGCGTTCAGTGAATAAGTCTCCGTGTCGGCAAGAAATGAGAAGACTTGGTTAATCTATCAACAATAACCCAAATAGCATTGATGCCTTGAAAGCCGTAGGAAGACCCAAGTAACGAAATCCATGGTAATGTGTTCCCACTTCCATTTCGGAATCTCAAGTGGTTCTGATGGACCCTTAGGTACCGGATGCTCGCCTTTACTGCGTTAACAAGTTAAACACATTGAGATAAACTTTGCAATCTCTCTCTTCGTATTGTTCCACCAAAATGTATGTCGAAGATCACGATACATTTTAGTACTTCGAGATGGATTGCAAATGGTGTATTGTGTGCCTCCATCATAATCTTGTACTTCAAATCAGTCGTTAGGAACACAAAGTGTAGAGTGGACTCGAAGTATTCCTTTTCATCGATTCTCGCTTAGGAATAGCTCCTTCTTGTACTTTCTTCTTCATACGCATCGGCTCGGATTCGGTGGCTTGAAAGCGACCTTAACTTTTCTATTAAAGTTGGCTCTGTCGTATACTTGACATCATCGCTTTTCGTTCACGCATATGATCTTCTACTCAACGCGTCGGCTACCTACGTTCGCTTTTTCGGGATGGTATTGAATAGTGTGGTCGTAGTCTTTCGATAGCTCGAGCCAGCGTCATTCTTAGCATGTTGAGTTCTTTTAGTGAAAAAATATTTAAGGCTTTTATGGTGCGAATATATCTCCACTTTCTCCCCATATAGATAGTGCCTCCATATCTTTAAGCAGAAAAGCATTGCTTTGCCTGACTCTAGATCATGAGTAGGATAATTCCTCTCATACTCTTTAAGTTGTTGCGAGGCATAGGCTATGACTTTCCCCCGTTGCATGAGAACACATCCTAACCCTTTGCTGAAGCATCATTTGAGATAACAAATCCATCCGAACCGGATGGTATTGTTAGAAACAGTCTTAGAAATAAAGTCCTCTTAAGCTCTTGGAAACTTTTCTCGCGTTCTTCGTTCCAAGCAATTTTGTATCCTTCAAGAGTTAGGTGAGTTAATGGAGTAGCGATTTGATAAAACCCTTCCACGAATCTCAGATAATAACCATTAAGCCCAAAAAGCTACGTCTTGATCCACAGGCTTTGGTTGCTCCAACTTTGTATTGCTTGATCTTGGCCGGATCAGCGGATACTCCATGTTTGACACCTGCGTGCCCAAGGAATGCTACTTCCTCAAGCGAACTTCGCATTTCTTCAATTTGGCATATAGTTTGTTTTCACTGAAGCCTTTGAGTACCGACTTCAAATGGTGCTCATGATCTTCACGACTTTTGGAATATATAAGGATGTCATCAATAAAAAACAACAACAAAATGATCAAATATTCCTTGAATACTCGGTTCATCAAATCCATGAAAGCCAGCGAGGAGCATTAGTCGGTCAGAAAGACATGACTAAGAATTCATAATGCCGTCTAGGAGTTAAAAGCGGTCTTTGGAATATCCTCGATTCTAATCTTGGTGATGATATCTAGAGCGAAGATCGATTTTGAAAAGAATTGTGCCCCTTACTGGCATTTGGTCAAACAAGTCATCAATACGAGGTGAGGATACCTATTCTTGATGGTGACATGGTTCGATTCTCGATAGTCGATACAAAATCGCATACTCCGTCTTTCTTCTTTACAAATAAAGCAGGAGCACCCCGAGGAGATGTCTTGGGGACGAATGAAACCGATGTCCAACAATTCTGTAGTTGGACCTTTAACTCTGAAGTTGATAGGAGCCATTCGATATGGGGTTTTAGAAATGGGCTTTGTGCGGGTTCAAGATCAATAAAGAATTCAACTTCACGTTACGGGGTAGGCCAGGGAAGTTCTTGAAATCGTCGGAAAGTCGATAACAAGCAGGAATATTATTCAAATTTGGCGTGTCTTTATTCAAATCCATAACATGGGCTAAGAAAGCGACATCGTTTTTGATAAGCGAATAGCTTTATGATTAGATATAGCGGTGATTGATTTTAATGGTTTAGTTGCTTGAATTAAATACAACGGGTTGGTTAGGAATATGAAAACTATGAACCTTACGAAAACAATCAATTTTGGCATGATGAGTAGTTAACTAATCAATCCCAAAATCACATCAAAAGCAAGTATCTTTAAAGAGATAAGGTCAACGGTAAGGTGATGGTGCCAACTTGAATCAAACAAGATTTATAAGCGGTGGATATGATGAAAGTTTCTCTAGCAGAGTTTCCGAGATAGGTCGAAAGTCTAATTTCTCCGGTCGAGTTTAAGCGTTGAGCACATGCGGGAGAGATAAATGAATGGGTAACACCGGTGTCAAGTAAAAGGTATAAACTTCGCAATAATTTATAAATAGCTTACCGTGATCACCTCGTTTGGGTTCCTCGCATTATGACCGATCCTGACAAACAATCTTCCGGAATCGTTGACTTTGACTTTTTTGGGGACGATCTTTTGAGTCACGAATCCCATTGAACTAAGTTTCATTTCTTGTCTGATCTCGGCGATATGTCCTTCCTTTCCACCATTATAGCATACCTTGAATTGTTGTGGGCGGTTTGGGTGATATATCCCTCTTTTCGCATTTGTAACATATAATGGGTGGTCGTTCTCCTCCCTTAGAACCGATTCTTCTTAAACCTTTATCGTCTTCACATAGTCGTTGTTAAATCTCCTCTTTTAAAATCTTCTCTGACTCGCTTCTTCTATTTTCATGGCCATGATTACCACGAGTGGTTACCATTTTGTCCGTCCGTCTGTTTCTTTCTCCATTTGGTTTTCATTATTACATTGTTGCTTATCTACGAGTGCGATCTGGTTGTGGTCCCTCGGTTGACCGTACTCGTTATCTCGCTCTAATAATTGAGCCACATTTTACAACATCGAATAGAGAGAAAATTTATGAGAAATGAGATCTTGGCGTATCACGGGTTTCAAACCTCTAAGAAACATCCGCGTCGTATCGTTCCTCATTCTCCACTGAATGAGGTGCTGAGCACGGATAACTCTGCAAACTTTGCCTCGTCTTTGAGACACCGTCATGTTGTTACTGCTCGGTCTAATAAACTCCACTTCCTTGTATAGCGAACACTTTCGGGAAAGTATTTGTCATTAAATAATTCTGAAAGCGTCTCCCGAAGAGCATCTTTGAGTGCTTTTGGATGGAGTGCGCTTCCTGAGACTCCACCGATGTACTGCTTCGCCCACGAGAACATAAAAGGTGGCGAATGGAACCTCTGTTCTCCGTGCATCCCGAGACATCGAATATCTTGGTAATTTGCTTGACCCGTGTTTCCGCCGTGATCGGATCGGCTTTTCCTTAAAAGTTCATAAATACATCTTTAAAAGTTCATCGATCTATCTTTTATCCTGTAACATCAATCAATATACATACGGAATCAAATATTCATCTTTGCACTCTGAGGCGAAGATATTCATCGATTAGTCAGTATTCATCTAAACACTGTTCATCTTTTTCTGACAAAGATAATCTTGAAAATCATTCATCTTTTTGCAGCTCTGGGGCCCGAAGATATTCAATAATATCATCATTTAAAAGGCGAGGATAATGAAAATATTTTAAAAAAGCGAATCGAGTGAAACAAAATGATGAGGATTAAGGATTAGTACTTTTTGTTTATCCGTGTTCAAAAATACCTCAAAAATAATCATAGTGGTGTAAAATTGAGAATGATCAAAACATGGATCTGATCAAAGCTAGTATCGAGAATAGATATTTTGACGAAAAGAAGAAATTTTATTTTTCGATTGAGCGATTGTCAGTATCGTGAATAGTGTATATCGTGAATAGTAATTCAGACACCAAAAGATAAAAATTTCCCAAAAAACATCTTCATGACTTCATGAATAGTACTTCGTGAATAGTAACTTCGTGAATAGTAACTCATGAATAGTAACTTCGTGAATAGTAACTCATGAATAGTAACTCATGAATAGTAACCCAGAACATGAAAAGTTCTAAATTTGATAAAAGTTTCAACCAATATTTGACATAATGATATTGAAGAAATAATATCATTTGAGAAGAAAATAACATCCCTTACCTCGAAAGATTAGTACTTCTATTTGGAATCTAGGGTATAGTCTTTGAAGGAACTTACCTTGCGTCTAACAATACTCAAAGTATACTCAAAATACTCACAAGAATAAACTCGATAATATAGAGAAAAAAACTTGGTTTACGGTGTGATTTTCGATTCTAACCTAAGCACCTATTTATAGGAAATGCTTAGAAACGCTTGAAAGCAGAAAATTTAATAAATTAATAATATAATTATATAAATTTCTTACACATGCCTAGAATCTGATTTCAGCCATCAAACACATGCCACATTCTAGAAAAAGTAAGAAAAAACGTTTTCTAATTTAAAATAATTTAAACTTCAAAAATCAATTATTTGAACTTGAACTTCAATAATTCATAATAAATAGCCCTTTCATCGGAAAATTGAATCTCGCGTGTTTTATAGGAAATTCAATTCTCTACAACTTTGCGGAAGAAAGTTTTCCAAATTCCAAATAAAAATTGACCGAAATCCATAAGCAGGCGATTTTACATTTATAATCAAATTTCGGTCGATAAATGGGGTCCATGAGCATGTTTAACATGTTTTAAACATTTATTGCAACAAAAATACTCTTCTCCTCGTATACTCATATATCCCACATTCGTTGTAAAAATATCACCATTATTATATTATTAAAATATAATAATATATTTAAATAATTATTTTATCGAGGAAAAGATAAAATTTCAATTTTCAACAATTGTCACATTAAAATTTTCTCCATCTATATCCACATAAAATCAATATTTTCCTCATCATATGAATCAATAATTAATTATACACAAATAATATTGAGAATCCTGATATTGTGACGGGCATTTCTAAGGGAAAGAGGTGTAAGACTGACTTATTATTAATGAAATTTAATTTTTCTATTTATTATTTTGAAATATAAATGATTTATTTAAAATTTATTATTTTTTTAATAAAAATTCGAATTTGTTTATAATTCAAGTTTTAATGATATATTTTGTTACAATAATTATTTAAATCATAATATTATAATTTAAAATTATTATTATTTATAAAAAATTCTTTTTTAGAAATGTTAATATTTATATTCAAATTCTTTTTTGAATGATTTTAATGATTTGATATAATTATTCAGATATTGTATTATAAAATGATTTTTAAAATTTATTTATCTTAAATATCATGATAAATATTTTTAATTTTTTGATAAAAATTTTGATGTTAATGAAAAATGATGAATGAATATCTTTATTTTACATGAAGATGAAATTTAGATGAACATGATGAATATCTTTGGTAGTAAAGATGAATATTTGATTCAGATATATTTGATTGATATTAATAAAAGATGACGATGAACTTTTAAATTCATATGGAAGATAGTAGTTTGCATTCTCTACTTAACTCTTACAATGAATTATTATTTATATTGATTTAAAATTTGTTGTCTATTATTCTATTAGATTTTTCAAGACTAACGATAATTTGTTGTATATTATCTTAGTCAATATTCTTCTTGTAGTCACCTTTTCCTTTTTTCCATTTTTCTTTGATAAAATATAGTATGGAATGAATTAGAGAATTGTAGTAGTCCTCATTTTGTAAAATAATGTATATAAATGTGATGAGGATTTATTTGAGTATAGATATTAAGATAATATTTGTATTCAAACTCAAGTTTCTGAATAATAAAGTTGTAGTTGTTACGCATATTTATCGACAATGGGTGATGTATACTATTTTGGGGCGTGGTATGAGCTTAGGATATGATCTAGATGGAATAGAACTAGGAGAAATAAATCCTTGATGTCCTACTAAACTTATTTGTTAGTTGGTATATAAGATATTATGTGATATATTGATTTCTTAATTAACCCTTGTTTTATGATTTGAGAATGTCGTGAGAATATTTGGAAATGAGAAAATTTGTATGTTGAGGAGCATGATCATCGGATGTTGATTGGGAAAATCTGTCATAGCAAATTACCAAGATGTTGAAGTTGGGATTTCTCGATTCCATTTTCATCGATATTTACCATTCGGATTCTATAGGCGTTTGAAAGTCGATAATATCTCATTTGGTGGAGATCATCAGATAGGAACGACAATTATTTCGAATCAAATAGAGGTAAACACGGCGTTTAATAAATTTTCTGAGGAGATAATAATTCAAGAAGAATTATAAATCAGCGATAATGATAATTAACCACTCGGAATCATGAATATGATGAGGTTTTTAAAAAGGAGATAAGTTTTTGATTATTTAAGTTTAAAAATGAAATTTGTGACTTTGATGCTAAGATATTCCATTGTTATAAATCTTGTTATTCGATCGATTATTTAAAATCATTTCTAATCATAATTATTTGAATCGTTTTACATTTCAGATTTAATTTGAATCGACACGACGATTTGAAATTAACTGAAGTCATTTCCTACATTACTGAGAATTCTAATAGAATGCGATATAGATCGGGTATGCCTTAAAATATTTATCGAAAAGAAGAAGACCATCAAGAATATTTTATTCACGAATACAATGCTGCTGATTAGAACCCGATATTCAATCTTTGAACTACCTTCACGAATGACATAAGTAGGGTATTGTTATTCTTCGTCTTATATTATTTATATAGAAGACATAAAGATTCAAAACTTATTGTTATCGTTATTCCCTATTGAATCTCATATTATTTACATTTTTGTCACAAAGATCATAATCTTTTGTTATAAATGTGGTTTAGGTCCTATAGTGAACTTGAGTGTGATTTACATTAGTAATTACCTTCTATTATTACAATTGGAATTACCTTATAGATTTACCTTTACACGTGAACCATGTGTTTTACACGTCGTTTCACATTACGTGGTTAAAATCTTTATAAATATTATTATTTTTCAAGGAAGTAATTACATCAAAGATTCATCTTTATTATTACATTGGAATATCTGTCTGTGTGTTTTACGGGATGGGAGTTCCATCTTTATTATTACATTGGAACATCACGATGGGGTGAATTTCACGACACACAGTTCCGTTATTTATTATTACATTGGAATAACATCATGCATGTGATCTATGGTGATTTCTTTTGTTATTCCATTCTTTATTATGCAGGTTGGTTAAAACTTTGACTTCTATACTCCATGAAATTAGTAGAATATCCTTGATATTTGCGTTTCGTCGATATCTTTTCATGGAAATATTCTTACGATCATTCTTGAATTTTACTCTGAAAGCGATATCGTGTTGATAATTTGGGCGTTAATAATTCACTGGATAAAATAATTCTTGAACTTGTTTTATTGAATTCTTATATCATTGTCATCATCCTCGTATTTTATATTATTTTGAAAGTCATACATGGCTTTGTAGTGCGTAGATGGACTTGGTATGATTATGACGAGAGACTATTGTTTTGTCGTGGTAGTAATGTTACAAATGATGTGATAAAATCCTCGATGGTAGTAGTGCATTGATGGGCCGATTGTTGGCATGATCATGACCATTAATGAATACACAAATATTCTTGGCGCGTAGTGCATGAATAATTGTAGTGGTAATCTTAAAGAATATCCTTGGTAGTAGTGCGAGGGGTGATTCGATGATGTGGAATATTTATTAAAAATTTGAGTCTCATTTATACGATGATGAAAAACCTTTTAAAACCTAAAGATAGTAGACTTTATTTTCTACTTGACTCTTTTAATGGATTGCGTATTCAAGCTGCGATTATTAAAGCGGTTTTGTCTATTGTATTTTATCGGTTTAACATTGTTGAAGACTATTGATAATTTATTACGCATTATCTTAGTCATAATATTTCTTCTTGGGCTAGTTGAGCTCACCCTTTCTTTCCTTTGTTCTCTTGAAATGATAATATAAATTTGGGGCAAGTCGGAAGCAGTGATGGTCTGAAGATAGCATTAGTAGTCCTCGGCTGAATACGCAAAATAGTGTGATAATAATTGTAATGAGGACTTTTTTTTGAGTTTGTATAATATCTAGTAAAGGCGATATTTGTATTTAAACTCACGATTTATGTCGTATTGTACTGCAGCAGTTATATTAATAAGTTGTATTTAAATTACGTACCATGTAAGTGGCGACCCGAGATGGGTGATGTATACCTAATTTTGGGGGCGTCACGGTTAGTATCGAGCTTGAGGATATGATCACTGGCTAAGATGTGAGAATAGTACTAGGAGGAGGCGGGGAATACCTTGTTAGTATGACCTACTAAGTTTATGTGATATTTTATTGGTTGGTCGGGAAGATAGGGATAATTTGTTACATGTCGATTAACCTTTTGTTTTGTGGCGATGTCTGAAAATGACATCGAGAATGTTGAGAATATGATGGGCCTTGACGATTGTTGATTCACCACATATCGATAATCGAGGATAATGTGCATCGGAGGCGGCAATCCTCATACAAACAACAACCTTGACCAAATGATGAATGATCGAATGTTGGAGGCTTTATGCGATTTATGCAGCAATGACGAAGCGACTCTGGCATCAGCGTGGGGTGGAAACACGGAAAACTCTCGGCGGTCACCATTAAACAATTTCAAGTTTGGGACCACCGGAGTTTAAGGGAAGCAAAACCACTTACGGCGGAAGCATGGATAAAAGCAGATTACCAAGATATTTGATGTCTTGGGATGCTCAGGAAGCAAAAGGTTCCACTACGCCTTTATGTTCTTGGCGGAGGCGGATTCTTGGTGGGAATCGGTAAAAGCGTACTCGACTTTCTTTATCTTGAAGATATCTTGGGAGAAGTTCGAGGGGGCATTCAGCGACAAATACTTTCTGAAAGTATTCGCCACATGAAGGAGGTGGAGTTTATCAAGTTGGAACAAAACAATATGGCCAGAGTGTCCTTGATACGAGGCAAAATTTGCGGAGTTATCACGGTTCGTCCACTTGGTGGATAATGAAGAAGAAATAGCGAATGTTTTTAAGAGGTTTGAAGCCAGGAATCGTCGACATCTTATTTCTCAAAGCGTGTTTGTATTGAGATGTTGTAAATAGGGCTCGATTAGTGGAAGTAGCGATAATGAAGTCAACCTTGACTAAAAAGAAGCGGTAAGCAAAATTATAATACCGGCGAGAATAGTCATCGAGCGGTGACAACAAGCGTGGAGAATCAGCTTGGGCGGATGGTAACCACCGCCCGGTGGTAATCGGGGCCAAAACAATAAGAATGGACATTTCGAGAAAGGAGATTCAATGAATGATGGAAAAGCGTCGGTTTGACACCCATTGTTAGGAAGGAAGGAGAAAGACCACCTATCGTATGCTTCAAATCGGAGGAGAGGACACATCAGTCAAAGCTGCGTCATGCGTCAAAAGCGTGTTATAATTGTGGAAGAGAAGGTCACTTAGCTCGATTTTTGTCGTTCACAGAAGACAAATTCAGCTAGGATGGAAGCACCAAAGGCCGTCCCGAGAAAATTCAAAAGCCGGTAGTCTGAGGAGAGCGTTTGTTGTGACCTCCCAAAAGCGAGAATCCGAATGAGGTCATCACAGGTAAGCTTATCATAAACTCTAATGAAGTCTATACTTTATTTGATCTGGGTTCTACCCATTCTTTTATTTCTCTACTTGCGCTCATCGATTAAATTTGACTCAGGAGAAATTAGACTTTGACTTATCTGTGGAAACTCAGTTGGGAGAAACCTTCATTACATCCTTTGTTTATAAGTCTTGTTTGGTTCAAATCGGTACCCTCACATTACTGTCGATCTTATTTCATTAAAAATACTTGCATTTAGCGTGATTACAAGGATTGATTGGTTAACTACTTATCAAATAAAATTGATTGTTTTTCGTAAGGTTGTTAGCTTTCATATTCTAATCAACCTATTATCACGAATTCAAGCGACCAAACCATTAAAATCAATCACGGTCATCTCAAGCCATAAAGCTATTCGTTTATTGAAAAAGCGGATGTCGAAGCTTTCTTAGCTCATATCCTGATTTAAATAAAAATAAATGGGTTTTAAGCGATATTTCTATTGTTAATAAATTTCTGGCGTATTCCACGAAGAACTTCTGGCCTACCCCAGGCGTGAAATTGAATTTTGTATCGACCTTGAACGGTACAAAACCTATTTCCAAAAGCCCATGTCGAATAGCTCTATTGAACGAGGAGTTAAAGACCCAATGCGAGGAATTGTTAGACATTGGCTTTATTAGTCTAGTACTTCTCCTTGGGGTGCTCTGTTACATTCGTGAAGAAGAAAGATGGGAGTATGCGACTTTGTATTGATTATCGGGAGTTGAATCATGTCACCATCAAAAATAGGTATCCATTGCCGCGTATTGATGACTGTTTGACCCGATTCTGAGGAGCGAAATTCTTTTCAAAGATTGATCTTCGTTAGGATATCACCGATTGAAGATTAGAAGCATTGACATTCAAAAGGCGACTTTCAGAACTTCGATGCGGGCATTATGAATTCCTAGTCGTGTCCTTTGGATTGACTAATGCTCCTCTTGCCTTCATGGATATGATGAGCCAGAAGTATTGAGGAATATTTAGATCACTTTGTGGTCGTCTTTATTGATGACATCCTTATTTATTCCAAAAGTAGTGAAGATCATGAAGCAACACTTGAGGTGACACTCCAAAAGCCGTGAATATAAGCTTTATGCGAGTTGAAGAAATCGAGTTACGGCTTGAAGAAGTAGCATTCCTTGGGGCGCGTGGTATCAAGTCATGGAATATCTGTTGACCCGACAAAGATTGAAGCTATTCAAAGTAGGAACAACCTAAATCATTAATGACCGAAATCGTAGCTTTCTCGGTTTAGTGGTTATTATCGGAGATTCGTGGAAGGATTTTCTCGAATCGCTATTCCATTAACTTTCGGTGACTCGGAAAGATCTGAAAGTTCGGTTGGAAGCGAAGAATGTGAGAAGAGTTTTCAAGAACTTCGAGGAGACTTATTTCGGCACATTACGGCAATACCATCGGCTCGGAGGATTTGTCATCTCTGGTGATGCTTGAGACAAAGGGTTGGGATGTGTTCTCATCTGACATGGAAAAGTAATAGCCTATGCCTCGCGACAACTCGAAAGAATATGAGAGGAATTATCCTACTCATGATCTAGAGTTAGCGTTGTTATCTTTACACTTAAAATTTGGAGGCATTACTTGTATGGGGAGAAAGTGGAGATCTTTCACGGATCGTAAAAAGCCTCAAATATTTCTTCACTCAAAAGGAACTCAACATGCGACAACGGCGTTGGCTTGAGCTGTTGAAGATTATGATCGTACCATCGATACCATCTGGAAAAGCGAGCGTGGTAGGCGGCGCATTGAGTAGAAGATCATATGCAAATCTGAGTGCGATATTGTCAATAAAGGCCCATTTTGTGTGACTTGCAAAGGATGGAGATAGAAGTTAAAGACTCGAGGGACGCGTGTGATGATAGCGAGTATATCTGAGTAGAGCAGAGCTTTAATTGATAAAGTTAAAGGCTGCTCGAGCTCTGAGACACGGAGGGCGTCGTATGAGGGAAGAAAGTGCAAGAAGGTGCTATCTTAGGAAGCAAGAATCGATGAAGAAGGAATACTTGAGTCGACTCCGGACTTTGTGTTCTAACGACCACGATTTAAAGTATAATATCATGATGGGGCGCACTGACACACCATTTGCAATCCATCACAGGAGTACCAAAATGTATCGTGATATTAAAGTCGTACATTTTGGTGGAAGCAATATGAAAGAGAGAGATAGTATTTGTTTATCTCGAGGTGTCTAACTTGTCAGCGAGTTAAGCGGAGCATCAAGTACCAAAGGTCCATTGCAACCACTTGAAATTCGAGAATGGAAGTGGGAGCACATTACCATGGATTTAGATTCTAGGTCTTTCTAAGGTTTCTCAAAGGCGTTGATCGATTTGGGTCATTGTTGATAGATTGACCAAGTGCGCTCATTTCTTACCGTCTGAGAAACTTATACATGAGCGTCTTGCTCGTATGTACATAAGCGAGATTGTAAAGGCGCATGGTATCGGTATCCATAGTTTACGATCGAGACCGAAGATTCACTTCACGATTTTGGGTTGGTTTGCAAAAAGCTATGAGCGCAGACTTACGATTTAGCTTCGGCATATCATCCTCGAGCCGGACGGACGATCGGAAGGACTATTGAACTCTTGAAGATCTATTAAGACTACGTGTCCTTGATTTCAAAGGGAGTTGGGACAAGTTCTTACCATTGGTGGAGTTTTCCTACAACAGCAGTTATCAAGCAAGTATTGGCATGGCTCCATTCGAGCGTTGTATGGAAGAAAGTGTAGATTCTCGGTATCTTTGGGATGAGGTGGGTGAAGCAGCGTTGTTGGGGCCGGAGTTGATGCGTATGACTACGGAAAGATTGAAGCGATCAGACAGCGTATAAAAACCTCACAAAATCGACAAAAGAGTTATCTTGATCTTCATCGAAAGGGCGTGGAATTCGATATAGGAGATCGTGTGTTGTTAAAGTTGCTCCATGGAAAGGAGTTACTGAATTTGGAAAGAGAGAAAACTTAATCCTCGATTCATCGGTCCATTTTAATCCTCGATCGAGTAGGAGCGTGGCCTATAGACTCGCTTTTCTGCCAAGTATGTCTCGTGTTCATAGCGTTTTCACATATCTATATTACGTAAATATGTGAAAGACCGAACCATATTATTGAGTTAGAAGCCGGACGAAATAGCGGAAGATTTGGCGTATGAAGAGGTTCTGTTCAAATTTTGGATAAGAAGGAACATATTACTACGCTCGAGTTATACCTCAGTCGAAGTTTTGTGGAGGAACCACGATGTTGAGAAATGACTTGGGAGTTAGAATGCGAAATGAAATCAAAAGGTATCCTTACCTCTTGACATACAGTCGTACCACAATTTTGGTGAAATTTCATAAGAAGGGAGGTTGTAAGACCCCGACTTTTATAAATAAAGATGAATTTTCTATAAATATTATTTTTGAATATTATGGAATAAATTTGATATAATGTTATAGTTGTGGGTAATATTTATAAATTTTGCAAAGTATCTGAGTTGTTATAAAATATTCGTTTGGTGGGGAATATTCTTTTTGTTAGGGAATATTGATCTGATGCTTTCAATCATTGGTGGACCCCTAGCAGAATTATTATCGGATTGAAAGCGACAAAATATTTTATAAAAATAGCGGCGGAAGTGTTTAGTTAAAGCTGTTGAACTAAATTGGTAAGAAATCTGATGTCTGGCGTAGTTGCGTAGTAGCGCACGGTATTGATTATTGATCTTACGTGAGAAGTCACTTTCGGCTATACTTTCGATTATTACTACGATAATTCTTTGCATCATTATCTCTTATATTATTGATTCAATTATTATCACGGTATCATCGTATAATATGTTATAGTATTAAATCAATAATTGGGGCGACAAGTTATAAATGATTAATAATT